>PPNO03000002.1:460367-989975 GCA_003708185.3 Isabelozyma rhagii | reverse complement strand
CTTTAGTTCCATCTAGCACTGACCATGGTCATGTTTCTACCTGGACTGGAACTGAAACTTCTGTTACTACTGCCACCGGTCCTAATGGTGACGAAACTACGATTACTTTAGTTCCATCTAGTACCGATAACGGTCACGTTTCTACTTGGACTGGAACTGAAACTTCTGTTACTACTGCCACTGGTCCTAATGGTGACGAAACTACGATTACTTTAGTTCCATCTAGTACCGATAACGGTCACGTTTCTACCTGGACTGGAACTGAGACTTCTGTTACTACTGCCACTGGTCCTAACGGTGACGAAACTACCATCACTTTAGTTCCATCTAGCACTGACAACGGTCACGTTTCTACCTGGACTGGAACTGAAACATCTGTTACAACTGCCACTGGTCCTAACGGTGATGAAACTACCATCACTTTAGTTCCATCTAGTACCGATAACGGTCATGTTTCTACTTGGACTGGAACTGAAACTTCTGTTACTACTGCCACCGGTCCTAACGGTGACGAAACTACGATTACTTTAGTTCCATCTAGTACCGATAACGGTCACGTTTCTACTTGGACTGGAACTGAAACTTCGGTTACTACTGCCACTGGTCCTAACGGTGACGAAACTACGATTACTTTAGTTCCATCTAGCACTGACAACGGTCACGTTTCTACTTGGACTGGAACTGAAACTTCGGTTACTACTGCCACTGGTCCTAATGGTGACGAAACTACGATTACTTTAGTTCCATCTAGTACCGATAACGGTCACGTTTCTACCTGGACTGGAACTGAAACTTCGGTTACTACTGCCACTGGTCCTAATGGTGACGAAACTACCATCACTTTAGTTCCATCTAGCACTGACAATGGTCACGTTTCTACTTGGACTGGAACTGAAACTTCTGTTACTACTGCCACCGGTCCTAACGGTGACGAAACTACGATTACTTTAGTTCCATCTAGTACCGATAACGGTCACGTTTCTACCTGGACTGGAACTGAGACTTCTGTTACTACTGCCACCGGTCCTAACGGTGACGAAACTACGATTACTTTAGTTCCATCTAGTACCGATAACGGTCATGTTTCTACATGGACTGGAACTGAAACATCTGTTACAACTGCCACTGGTCCTAACGGTGACGAAACTACCATCACTTTAGTTCCATCTAGCACTGACCATGGTCATGTTTCTACCTGGACTGGAACTGAAACTTCGGTTACTACTGCCACCGGTCCTAACGGTGACGAAACTACGATTACTTTAGTTCCATCTAGTACCGATAACGGTCATGTTTCTACTTGGACTGGAACTGAAACTTCGGTTACTACCGCCACCGCTTCGAACGGTGACGAAACTACGATTACTTTAGTTCCATCTAGCACTGACCATGGTCATGTATCTACCTGGACTGGATCTGAAACTTCTGTTACTACCGCCACAGCTTCGAACGGTGACGAAACTACCATCACTTTAGTTCCATCTACTACTGGTCATAAATCTGACCATGTTTCTACCTGGACTGGATCTGAAACTTCCCTCACCACTTCCACCGCTTCGAACGGTGACGAGATCACTATCACTTTAGTTCCATCTAGTACTGATGGTCATGTTTCCACTCTCACTACTGCAACGATATCTAACGGAGAATCAAGCATCACTGTTAATCCATCACCCGACGTAACAACAGAAACTGAAATTGATCCAAATTGTGTTACATCTACTTGGGTTTCAACTTATACCTCCACTAGACTCGTGACTGTTTCTGAAGGATGTGAGGGTGCTGATGAATGTGTAAGTACTACAGTACTTACATCAGACGTCACCTTAACGACTGTCGAAACACAGACCATAACCGAGACAGCAGATTGTGTTACCTCTACCTGGTCTTCATCATATACCTCCACCAGTACAGTAACAGTAACTGAAGGATGTGAAAACACCAGTGAATGCGTAAATACTATTGTGTTTGTGCCTTCAGTAGAGGCTGCTGCTACAACTGCAGGAGCTGAAGCCGGTGCTAATCAACAAGGAAGTAACGTGGCACAAGGTGGTGCAAACGAAGGGGCCTCCGCTTTGACTCCAACCACATTATTTACGTCCGCCGTCTCTTCAGTGTCATCAGCATTATCCACTTCTGCCACCCCTTCAAGCGTTGTTACTGGAACCAATTCAATCACTACACTTGAGGGCAGTGCGGCAAAGAACTCGGCAGGGTTCATCTTTATCTTATCTATTCTCTTTTCCTTCATTGTTTAATCTCGTTGGATAATTACTATCTTCTGTTTTTCGCTTTTTGACTGGTCAACATTTAACAATTGCTTTCCATCAAAATTTGTTTTTTTCGGTTCATTCGACTTTCTTCCCTTCAAATTTCGTTTTTTCGGTTGATTCCATCAATTTTTAGAGGTCTTTTTATAACTTTATACTTTCTACTTGATACCCGCTAAATACAAGCTTGTTATTTGATTTATTGTAATATTATAATCATTGTGAGAATTTGCAACCTCTCTCTGGTAAAGCCACGAATACAGCTGCGCGTCTCATCAGAGATCGATTGGATGAGATACTAGGGATAAGTATGGATCAATAGCTCTAGAGCTTTAGATAGTATGAAAATACTAGGGATTAGTATGGATCAATAGCTCTAGAGCTGTAGATAGTATGGAAATGGTAGTCATTTACTAGAATCGCGTCAAAGGGAAGTAGAATAGGAAACAGGTACTCGAAGCTGAAGAGATACATCGTTCGCAGCCAAATCAATGGAAATGAGGGCCTCTGTTGTTTCTGTCATGACTTATGCCAGCAAGTGGTGAAGACGGCGTATATTAATTACATAAGATACGTGTCTATTTATCTACTTTTATATAATTACATTTTCTTTACAAAGAATGACTGCGACTTCGCATTTATTTATACTTCCAAACAGCTTCAGCTACACAGTAGCTTAAAGCACAGGGACATTCTTTGCCAAGTAGTCGTAGAACTTTGGCTTGGGCCTGCTGTGAGTCAAATCTTCAATAGCTGAGCCGTATCTGATCAACTTTGGTTCTCCCCAAGCTGTTTGCATGATTCCAAGACCAAATGGAAGTCCATCAGTCGTGGTACCAATAGGAACCGTCATCATGGGATACGCAGCCTTTGCAGCCTGTTGGTAGGTGATAGAGTGTGACAGAGGAACTAATAGACCGTCAAGTAGGAAGTTTTCGCCCGTTTTGGCGTCAGTATAGTTCAAAGCATAATCAATGCCTTCGTCTCTCGAAGTACGGTGAACAAACTCAATGGCCTGGTAGTATGTTTCATTTTTGATTCCCCCCCATTCCAATGATGCTAAAAAACCATCCTGGCCTGATTTGAAAGCAGGGTGAACACCAGGAGTGCCTCCCTCAGTTCCATCGTTAGCATAGTTATAGTCAACTATATCTTGCAACGTTCTGATATCGGTGTTTTCCAACTCCGATAAGTAAGCCTCGATGTCATTATAGAAGTCAACCTTGACAATGGTGTATTCAGATTCATTGGCCGGACCCAAGTCCCAGTTCCAGCCATCGCTGGAAATGACATCTAAGTTGCCAAAGTCGGTGTTGTTGTACACAGTTGCACCCGCAGCTTCAATTTGCTTGATCGTTTCCATCAACTGGTCAATTAACACCGGGTCGGCCAATGACCAAAGCTTGGCCCATGGCAACCCAAACTTAGCTCCTTTCAATGCAGACTTATCAGATAAGTACTTGATGTAATTACCATCGTCAGGGGTATGGCCAACCTGGGCCAAAGTATAATTGTCTCTTTCGTCGACCCCATACATGTATTGGAGGGCATAGGTTGCATCCCTGACGGTTCTAGCAATGGGTCCGGTAGTATCTTGATGAGAACTCTCTGGAACAACTCCGTTTCTCGAGGTTAATCCTACTGTGGGCTTGAATCCCACGCAACCATTGAGGTCAGCAGGAGAAATGATACTGCCGTCGGTTTCGGTCCCCAATGAAAACATGATGAGATTTGCAGCCACACTGACTGCAGATCCAGTGGAGCTGCCACCTGAATTTAATGTCAAATTGTAAGGAGACCGGGCCTGGCCTCCAACGGCAGAGTACCCTTCACTATACAGATTAGATCTCATGTCGGCCCATTCTGAAAGAGTAGCGTGGCCGAATAACACCGCTCCCGCTTCTCGGAGTTTCCGCACAACATGAGCATCACGCGGAACTACCGACCCCAATAATGCATTGGACCCACAAGCAGTTTGCATCTTATCTTTGGTGGCATAATTATCCTTGACAACGAACGGAATCCCGTGTAATGGGCCCCGAGTCACTCCACTGGCTCTTTCTTCGTCCATCTTCGAGGCAATGGAGAACATGTCGGGGTTAAGCTGCAAAATCCCGTTGACAAAGTAATTGACCTGGAAATACCTTTCTAAGTAGCACAGCACCAAATCTACCGAGGTAACCTTACCGTGGGAGAAATAGTCTTGAATCTGGTCGATGGAAGCTTCCTCAAGGGTAATTCCCTTACATAGGGGCATCGGAAATAGCTCCTCGGACTCCGTCTGGGGGAAGCTATAAATGGTATCATTCAATTCCTGGGCTGAGATAGCGGCTTCCGATACAGATCGTTTGACTTCATCATTGATGTGAAGACAGTTTACTACTGCTAGAGTTAAACCCAAAGATGCTACAAGGTGAGATATGTGCATTTTTCGGTGCTGCCATGATCCGAAATCCTCTTCATTCACCGAATATATATACGAATCGTTAGCAGCTTAAGGCTGCTTATCTTGCATGCGGGCATGCTGCCAGATCGAGAGCGATTACTTCCCAAAACGATAAACAATGATTTTTTCGGGTAATTTTTTCCCTATCGACGATAGACGAAGACGTCGTCTCAGATGCAATAAAACCACCAGCCCTATCGTCCACCGGACCTGGTTTGCCGTTCTCATTGGCTCAATTCCAACCTTCGTTTTATCAGACTGTCGGAATTCGGTTTTGGCCATTTGGCTCATCTGCAGGTTGAGAGCGTTAGCGGCTAATTTGATGGTTCGGTTGCGAACATAGCAACTTCATCTACAAAACACACCCCAGAAAGTTCATCTACAAAATACATCACATTGCTTTTGAATATTCTCTACTAGCACACAGAATGTTATCCTTGGCACAGCTGCAAGGACTAAAAGCAGGCCAAAGAGTATGTTCCACGGGCCAAAGATTGTATTCCACCGCAGCCGCTAAGGCACTTCAGACGTTGAAAAATCCATCGCTCGTGCAGACTAAGGGCTTTATCAATGGCCAATGGGTCGAAGGCTCGGAGAGCTATGAAATCCACGATCCTGCGTTGTTCCCCAAGCCCGAAGCAAAGCTAATTGAAGTCACTTCGTTGACTGAAAAGGACTATTACACTGCCATTGATGCGGCCGACAAAGCCTTCCATACTTTCAAGAAAACTAGCGGCCGTTACCGATCTGACTTGCTCCTCAAGTTGTACCAATTGATGAAAGACAACCAAGATGATTTGGCCAAGCTTATAGTGTTGGAAAACGGTAAACCGTACGCCGACGCATACGGAGAAATCTCATATGCTGCTTCCTACTTCCAGTGGTTCTCCGAAGTTGCTCCTAGAGTCACCGGCGATATCTTACCTTCTTCCAACCCCAGCAACAGGATTCTTTCCGTAAGACAACCAGTGGGTCCCTGTGGAATCATCACTCCTTTCAATTTCCCTTCAGCGATGATCACCCGTAAATTGGCTGCTGCGTTGGCCGTGGGCTGCACTTCAGTTATCAAACCCGCAGGTAACGTTGCGCTCTCGGCATTGGCTTTGGCAAAACTAACAGAAGAAGCCGGCTTTCCTAAGGGGGTCATCAACGTCTTACCCACTACCGACTCGCCAGCAGCTGGGAAAATCATTTGTGAGCATCCTAAGATCAAGAAGGTAAGTGCAACTGGCTCTACCCGTCTTGGAAAGATCCTTATGACTCAGTCATCTTCTACGTTGAAGAAGTTGTCGTTCGAATTGGGAGGAAATGCTCCATTCATTGTGTTTGAGGATGCTGACGTGGATAAGGCAGTAGATGGTGCTATTGCCTCGAAATTCCGTAGCAGTGGCCAAACTTGTGTCTGTGCCAATAGGCTTTTCGTTCATGAGTCCGTATATGATGAATTTGCAAAGAAGTTTGTTGAAAAAGTCGCCAAAACTACGGTTATGGGCCATGGATTGGATGAAGGTGTTACCCACGGTCCATTAATAGACGGCAAGTCAGTTGCCAAAGTTGTGTCCCATATTGAAAATGCAGTCTCTTTAGGAGCAAAGGTGTTACTTGGGGGTGGAAAAAGACCTGATTTAGGAGAAAACTTCCACGATTTGACAATATTGGGTGATGTTACTCCAGAAATGATCATTTTCCATGAGGAGACATTTGGTCCTGTAGCACCATTAATCAAGTTCAGTTCTGACGAACAAGTTCTTGCCTTGGCTAACGATACTGATGTGGGATTGGCAGGTTACTTCTACTCACAAAATATCAACAAGATATTCAATATCGCCGAAAACTTAGAAGTAGGCATGATTGGTATCAACACCGGTGCCATTTCTGAAGCAGCATTGCCATTCGGAGGAGTGCATGAGTCAGGCTTTGGCAGAGAAGGATCCATATATGGTATTGAAGATTATACTGTTATCAAATCCTTAGTAATCGGTGGTTTACAATAAGCCACAGCAGTTTCAACTAAACACATTATGACAGAAAACATATTATGAAACATAAATTATTTATTCAGCCTTTGTAGCCTTTGTAAAAGACATGGGTAAAGAGAGATGAAAGATTGTATGAACATGCAATTCTTAATGTAAATACTATCATCACTGCATCAGTAGAATACAATCTGGACTTCATCAGTAAGTGGTAGGCTGTTAGACATCATTTATAGATCTATATAATATACATGTAAATAATACAATCAAATTTCACTTGCGCTTGCGCTAGTGGCAGTTTCGGGGACAGAAGGGGAAGGAGCTGGTTCCACAGGAGTTGCCGTTTGTGCAGTTAGCACATTAGACTCATCTGCAGCGGAAGCAACAGCCGTTGTTGAACCAGAATTGAGTATCAACTCTGATGTAGGTATGGACGTTGTTTGCATCGTTGATTCGGTTATATCAGATTCAGATTCTTTGGAGTTAGCTGGCCTTTCGTACGCCGATAAATCGACGTTCTTCACATCTTCGAATTTCTCCACAGGTACGACATCCGTAAGTTTCTTGATGACATACTCATCAGTGGTGAAATTCAACACAACCTTGTTTTCTAGCTCATAGCTTTTAATTACCTGAGATTTATACTGGGAAGAAACTGATTTGTTTTGAAGCAATTCATTATCCAATCCTACGTTAAGTTTGTTGATGATTTCATCTGCTTGGATGTTTCTTGAGTTACTGTTTTTCTTCAAACCATCCAACTCTGCCGATAACTTCTTGATTAAATCAGAAGTGGCATAATCCTTCTCGCTGATTCGTATTATAGAGGCCAGCGAATCTTTGCCAATGATCGAACTTTTGATTAAATCCAAATCTTCAACGAGTTTGTACGCATTTGTTGATTTATAGGTCAACGATTTTAATCCTCCTTCCACAGTGTTCCCATTCATTATCGAGGACGCGGTTCCGTACGAAGTTAGCGTCCCAGGAGCATCACCATACGATGTAGGTGGTACCAACGAAGTGCTGATGGGGTTGGATGATATCTTTTGTCTCTTGCTGAGTCTTCCCATAGTTTTGGCGTAGAAAGAAGAGTAGTTCATTTTTCATCGCGAAGCATACAGGACTATGACAGAAAAACTGTGCAGAAAAAAGACCCATACAACATGCAACCTACAACACATGAAAAAGTAAGCTATATTCACATTTATGGCAGCTTTATTATAGAAAAGTCTTCATTAATAAGCTAACGCAACAAAGTCATTAAAGTTACAACTAAAAATTCATAAAAGTTCAGTAAATAGACAGATTTCAGTCACAGTTGAAAATGACTAACGAAGAAATGAAAGAGAATTGGATTAGTCTATAATACAATAATTGCTGAAAAAAGCAATAGCATCAGCGAGTGTCCGAAGTGGCTAAATCTAAACCATTGTTTCCATCAATGACTCTTCAATTCCGTCAATTAAGCCATCGATATCTTCAACTTTCAATCCACAACTAAGACTGATTAGTTTTCTATATTTATACATTTTGGAGTCAACACCGTAGTTCTTGATCTTACCAATGATCTGGTTCGTAAGCTGATTTCTTTCAACTTGCAAGTTAGTTAATTCCACAGCATCCGATACAGGGGACTCTTCAACTTTGGTAATCTTTGATTCTTCATTCTTCACTGCAATTGCCAATTCGATCGATTGATTCTTCTCGAATTCTTTTAATAGAATCGACAGCTTCTCATTCAAATCAAATTCATACTTTTCAATTTCATTGTCCACTAATTCTTTACCTTCATTAATATCATCGAAATTTTCAATTCCATTCTTATTGATATTAATTTTGATTTTATCAATAATGAGTTCATTGGAATTTTTCTTCTCCACCAAAATCTTCTTGATTCTCTTGAAGTCTTTATTTATCTTATTGACTTCTTCTAAATACGAGTCGTTTAATGAATTGATCATTCCGTTAATCATATAAGATAAATCATTCATGGCTAATTTAGGTAATTCCTCCACTTGAATCTCATCATTATCCTTATCAAATCCTTTTTGAAGCTGATTAGGTTTTATTTGCTCATCTTCATGTCCCTTTCCCGTTTCAATGATATTCCCATTGTCATCTAGTTTTGGGGGATTTGGTTTATGATTATGAGTAAATGACGATTTTAATAAAGAGTTCTTGTCGTCTTGGTTATTAATCTTAATAGGAGTACTTTCTACTGTTCTTTCAGAAATAACAGCCAATGGTTGATGATTTAATGTCATGGTATTTGTATGATTGTTCATGGTATGAGCTTTTGGCGTGGCAGTAATCGACTCGTAATTCTTGAATGAATCATCAATGAAAATATTCTCCTTATTCTCTTCCACATTTGATTGGGAAACATCCCTATTTTCAATTTTAATTAGGCTATCTAATTGCTCCTTATTAACTCTCTGAGTATCTTCATCTATGTCATCTTCTTCAACTGTGGTTCTTTGAGTATCTGGAGTTTCAATCATGTTATCATTAGTAAACTTAGATTGAATTGGAGTTGACATCAAAGGATCTGATTTTTTGTATGAAGAAGTAGGAGGAGGAGGAGGAGGAGGAGGATTATAGTATTTTTGACTAGTCTTTACCTGAGAAGGCTCGATCTGATTCTGAATTTGATACTTTATCGTTTCATAATTCCCTTCCAATAAATTGTAGTTAATTATAAGCATCTTTGCAGTTTCATTATTAACGTTAATTAAATCATCTCTTGTACCATATGCCAATAATAATTTAACTAATTTAGCACAATTTGATCTTGCTGCCAAGTGTAAACAAGTATCACCGTTAACATCCTGATGATCAATGACATTTTTGATTAAATTAACTGAATTTTTTTGTCCATCCGGTCCCACCAGAGAATTCTTATTGGATAAGCTAGTTAATTTATTGGAGATAATGCCAATATAGTATCTCAAGCTTTTATATTTTGTTTTAACTTTAGCGAATTGACAAAGATAATGCAAGGGAGTTCTACCATTAATATCAGTATTTATCAAACAAAGTTCTAAATCGTCCAAAACTCTTGAAAAATTTTTCAATTCGTAACAATTATTGAAACTGATCAATTTTGAAAGTGGATTCAAACCGAAATTGTTAACAACCAATGGATTGGCACCTTTAGAAATCAATAAATGAATCATGTTGGCGTTACCAATCGAAGCAGCCCAATGTAATGGGGTGTGACCTTCGTCATCAATTGCCTCATTAATGTTGAAGTCATAAGGAGGATTATGGATGAAGTAAGGGATTGGAGAATTGTCATCACTGAAAAACCTCAAAAGCTGAGCAGCATAAGAAGAATCTTCTTCCAACAGTTGCATGGCAAGTTGCTGTTGTGGCAAACCGATTTGCTGTTGGCCAGGAGGATACTTTTTCAACTGGTGTGCAGAGTCGGTAGATGAGATAGAAGTGTCAGAGTCTTTGTGTTCATCATGAGACCAATGAGTGTCGTTGGTTGATTGGGAGGACAGAGGAAGCTTTGACTGGTGGAGAAAGTTGCCCATCATATGAGGCTGCAGTTGCGGTTGCTGTTGCTGTTGCTGATGAGGTGCCATTTGGTTCGGTATCTGGCTGAAGTTGTTGTTGCCTTGCATGTATAATTGTTGGTGCTGTTGCTGTTGTTGAAGTCTTTGATACTGCAATTGATAATTTTGAAACTCATTTTGAACCGCTTGGTTATGGGGAGTGAAACCAGAAACATTAGCGTTTGCAGCCAATCCAATAAACTCGCTTTGTTGGAAAGTTGGAGGCAAGTTTTGCGAGTTGTTGAAAGCCATATTTGGAGGAGACTGGTTTGAAGTACTTCCACGAGAGAGGGAATCGTAATTATACACGTCCATATTTGCCAGTTGATTCATTTGGTCGAATTCATTCTTTTTCAATTTTTTCGAAGGAGTATCATCGTCCTTCTTAATCTTCTTGGTGTACTTTCTTTTAACCGGAGTTCCATCCTTATTCAATACCGAACCAGCAGCAGGCTTCACTTTTCTAGGGATATTCAAGTTAGTGAAGTCGAGATATAAGACCGGAGCTAATTCTGGAGCTAAACTATACGTAGCCGCCAATCTAAGAGCGTCTGGTAATGGGATCCACGTTCCCTGGAATCTTCCGTAACCCCCTTGAATTTTTTCGTGCATTCCTTGTTGTACACCCTTTTCTAAGATCTTTGTTCTTTTCGCTTTGGGGAAATCACAGCATTTCAAAATTTGCGTGGCATTTACCCAATCATCTTTACACCGTCTCATAAGGGGACAGCCATTAATCTGACATTCATAAACATCAGTCTAGAAAGAAGAGTTAGTATACCGTTCATAAAGCGTGAAAAGCATTTCTGTTCACATACGTTCGAGTAAGTGGCGATGTAGACGCCAGTCAGATCAAGAGACATGGCGAGTAAATAAGAAAGTCAGAATCAAAACGTCCAAAAATGTTAAATATTTTTTTTTTCCTATTTTTTTTTTTTGATTTTCTTAAGTTGTAGAATGTCCCATTCAATCAATAGACGGTAGGCAATCGATCGGCTGTCAATTGTAGCTATAGGTACAAAAAAAAAACCCCGGTTGTAAAGAAAGCTGATCCAAAAAGAAGGAAGAGGTAAGAAGAAAAAAAGTGGTGTTTAGACGATTTGTGGTTGCTACTAAGAGAATAAGGTGAGAAAATTTGTTAGGTAACAGAAAAAAAGAAGTCTCCTTTTTCTAACCTGCAACTAATAAAATCCAATTTGGAAAATTGAGAGAATGTGGAAAAAATAAGACGCGTCTACGGAGGTAAGAAGATTGAAGACCTTTTTGCGCCCGAGATAAGCGACTAATGAGAAGTCAGACATGAGACACCAGAGCGCAATAGAGTGATGTCTGAACAGAGGGTGTTCTGCTGTTGGTTTATACTTTGTCAATGTATAAATGTACTTACATATGGCTAGAAACGAAGGTTTTAGTTGCGGCTGAGTCGTAGAGTGACGTGAGAAATATGTTGAAGACAGAGACTGCAAGGTATTAGAGAATACAGAACAATATTTAGCTTTTGGAAATATGCTTAGTCTACTGAGGATGTTTAGTTTACAGCTTGTTGCTTGATTTACAGAAGGATTTGTTGATAGCAAGATGTTGTCTTACTGAGAAAGTATTCAGTTCACAGCTAATTCTAGCCCTCGAGTCAGTTCTCCACAATGGTCTTAACCTGGTGGATGGGGAAGCAAACTTGACATCAATAGCTGAATTACTCTATATTTTGTTTGACCGATCTCGGCTCAATACTTAGTAATGAGTTTACGCGGTTAAACTTCGCGCGTTTTTTTTTTGCAACAATTAAAGTACATGTACATTAGAATATAAATATAAAGAGCAAGCAAACTATAAAACGCCCTCAGCGATCAATTCCTCAGTGACATGGTTAATAGATTTGGAAGCAATAGCGACAATTTCATCGATGTCATCCTTGGTAACGATGTAAGATGGGGCGAACATGATGTGGTCTCCGACCAATCCAGCACACCCGTTACCAGCCATAACAGTTAAGCCGTTGACAATACATTTCTTCTGTATTCTAGAAGCAACGTTGATCTTAGGATCAAAGCATTCCAAAGTTCCCTTCGACTTAGCGAACTCAATGGACCAGAAACCTCCAATACCTCTAACATCAACCGTAATTTGATTGTTTGGTAATAACTCGGTTTGGAACTTCTTCCCCAAATAGTTACCCATTTCGAAGATGTTTTTGGTTAATCCCAATTCCTTGATTCTTTCCTGAATTTTCAAGGCAACGTAGCAGTTGAACGAATGGCCAGTATAAGTATGAGCTCCATTAACAAAGCCCGAGCCTTGGAGGAAAGTTTCCTTCATTTTTGGTGAAATTAAGATCCCTGCGATGGTGACGTAACCAGAACCCAAAGTTTTTCCGACAGTTTGAATATCTGGTCCTTCTCCTGGTTGTAAGTAGTTTTCCCAACAGTTCAATTTTCCATTAGGGTTAGATCTACCGGTTCCACACATAACTTCGTCCAAATGAAACAAGATGTCATATTTATTACAGATTTTTCTCAATGCTGGCAAGTATCCTGGAGGAGGAGGAGCAGTACCGATTGAAGAACCTGGTAAAGTTTCAATGATAAGACCGGCGATAGTTTCTGGGCCTTCTTTCAAGATCAATTTCTCCAAGTTATCAGCCAAGTCTTGGACGTAGTCATCCATGGATTGGTCCTTTGGCTTAAAACGGAATGGGAAGCACACATCAGTTTTCAAGCATTGGTCTTCTGTCATTAACATATTCTTCATGGCTCTTTGTCTAGGGTTTCCTCCAATGGATAAAGTAGCAATGGAGAAGCCGTGGTAACTAATGGCACGAGAAATGAACTTGGTCTTCTTTGGCATGTTCTTTTCCAAGAAGTATTGGTGCATGAGCTTCATTGCATTTTCATTGGCTTCACTACCAGAACCAACCCATAGTCCGGCAGCAAATGCACCAGGATAAGAGTTGTCAATGTAGAACTTGGACAAGTTTTGGGCGTTCTTGTTACCAAGGTAAACTTGGTAAGAGTAGTGGCATTCTTGAGCAGCTTCATTGATATATTTGATCACTTCCTCATCACCCCAGCCTAAGGCCCCGACAGCGGCCCCAGTCATGGCGTCGATGAGCACTGAGGTTTCGCCGGTGGTGGGGTCCTCAATGGTGAGTCTGATCCCGTCTCCCTTGATGACATGGGGAGCGATCTTGTCAACTTCGTTTTGGAAAACGTAGGAGGAGGTCTGTTTAATTGGTTCTGGGGACCCGGAGGTAGAAGTTGCTGGAGTTTCGACTGCTGCGGCTGCCATAATATAAGAGATTTGATGCTGCTAAAGATAAGAAGTTAGCTGCTAAATATAAGAGATTTGAGCTAAATCTGCCAATCAATGTCCAGACATTGGGGGGATTTATATAATCCTGGCACCCGCCTAATTTACCTGATAGGTAACCCAGTGCCCATGCCGCTGTTTGGCAACTTGCCCTAAATATTTCCTCATTGGTAGTAAGCGCTCTTTTCAGATAAGAAAACGAAGCAGGACGGAATCGCAGTTCCTTATCACGTCAGGGCGGCTAGTACGTTTTGGGTAAGCAGGGGTTTTTCGCTTATTCTTTTGACTGCGCTAAACTAGTGCAACCCACAGCGCTAAGCCCGTGCTGGTGACAGGTCGGCCTGCCTAGTGGAGTAAGCGCAGGTCAGGCAGCAGTCAGGCAGAGATCCCATCAGTTGCTGGACCAAAATCAGACCGCAAAGGTGTTGATTGGACCGCCAAATGCTCTAAATTTGGGTAATCACGAAACCCGTGCACCACGATTCGGGTTCTTCTATCGTAGCCATATAACCACCATTGTTTGTAACAAAGCCTATGACAACGGAACCAGTCTCAAATGGACGGACGAAAGAGTTACTTTACATTCCCAGCCCCACGTTGATCCTAAGGATCCAATGAACTGGCTCATCGGTTGTCCGTGGAGTCTGACCGGCCATTATCTCCATCTGGGAGGTTTATGGCAACCCATCTCGTACTTGGTGGGAAGTTTATGCCAACTCTAGGGTCTGGGTTGGTTTTCGCTATACCTACCACTATTTTTTACAGTAAGCGGCTCGTTTACTTGCAAGGGATATTGCTCATTTCGGTCGATTCGCTTTTGGCCGCTGCCGCTCCTGATTTCGGCAATTTGATGGGCGCTAGAATCCTAATAGGGTTTGGGGCCATGTTAGCCTCAGCCAGTCTTTCTGAATTGTATTTCCCGAAAGAAAAAGAGCTTATATAGTGGGGCTTTATACTATATTCCAAACCTTCCGTCATTTCCTCCTCGAATCAACTAATCTTCGCCTTCAACGACGATGCGATATGTATTTACCCACTAAAATCAACTTCGTGACTAGTGATTAATTGACGAGATAAACCTAAATAATCACGTAATTCGTTAATGACATACTTCTAGTGCTTTTTTTTTCTTGTCTATGTGCATACAAGTTCATCTTGGAATTCGTTTTAGTGATACACCTTACGTGTGCACTTAAAGCTTTACTTTGCAGAATGGTTGTTTTACAGAAGTTGTTAAGTTACATAAGATGCACAGTTTACAACAAATGTCTTGTTTTCAGAAAGAGGGTTCACAGATCGACGTTGGTTCACAGATGAAGTTTAGTCTACGAGCCAAATTGAATATCTCCAGCACTATTCTACCTTTAGCAATACTCATGATTTAAAGGTGAACATATTTGTCTTAACTTGGAAGTTGTGGCAGCAAATTTGTTAAACTTCGCGCGTTTTTTTTTGCAACAATTAAAATACGTGTAAGAATATAAGGAGCAAGCAAACTATAAAATATCCTCAGCGATCAATTCCTCAGTGACTTGGTTAATAGATTTGGAAGCAATAGCGACAAATTCATCGATGTCATCCTCGGTGACAATGTAAGATGGGGCGAACACGATAAGAGATCTGACTTAGCTAAACATGCCTATCAATGTCCAGGCATGGAGGATATTTATGTAGTCATTTGCACCCGTCTAGCTAAAGCTGTAATCGGACTGCAGAGATAGTAATCGGACCGCAAAGGTAGTAATCAGATTGCAAGAGATGTAAAATAATCGTACTATTGTATAGCTATCTACATGATTCGAGAATATTAAATTTAGAACGAAGGATCTTATTGTCTTCTTATGCGTAGGATAGTTTCAATAATAGTTATTGTTCAATAGGGCTAAACACATGGTGATTAGTGAGCTTAGGAGACAGCGACTAAGCAATATCAAATTATGATATAGTAAAAAATAAGATAGAGTAAAATAAGTATTCAAAGGAAACCTGATATAAAGACAAATGCTGACTAAGCATTTACACAGAGTAGACAATGAATTAGGGTGTCAATAGTAATGAAAATAAGACAAAAACAATAATATGAAGTCACATAGATGTACGGGTTTGAAAAATGCACACAAAAATGGTCATACCCCTACCGCAAACCCGTGCCCCACCACCTCCATCAGTTTTCTTGTCGCAGCCATGTAACCACTATTACTCATTAGCAACAACACCATGTCACGGTTGGGGATCAAGCAGCCTAATGCGACCAACGTCACCGGGACCGTGGTGATGCTCGATGACCCCGAGTCCCGGCAATCGGTGCCATCTCAGAAGTCGTCGGACCAGCTACGGCGAAGCGATGACGGAACCAGTCTCAAACGTACTGAAGACGGAGTTATATTACATCCTCAGCCTCACGATAACCCAAATGACCCGTTGAACTGGCCCATGATACGAAAGGACCTCTGTTTCTTGATTATTGGATTCCAGACGTTTTTGGGGGGAGGCCAGACCCCTATTCTTGCGGCGGGGCTAAGTCGATTGACCGTGGAGTTTGATCGGCCGCTATCTACTATCTCGTACTTGGTGGGAGGCTTTATGCTAGCTCTAGGATTTGGATCAGTTTTCGCTAGTCCCACTGCCATTCTTTACGGTAAGCGACTCGTTTACTTGCTAGGAATATTGCTCTTTTTGGCCGGTTCGCTTTGGGCCGCTGCCGCTCCTGATTTCGGCAATTTGATGGGCGCCAGAATCCTAATGGGGATTGGGGCCTCACCTACGGAATCGTTGGCTTCTGCCAGTATTTCTGAATTGTATTTCCAGCATGAAAGAGCTTATAGAGTGGGACTATATACCATGTTATTACTAGGAGGTAAGAACATTGTGCCCTTACTCTCCAGTCTTGTGTTCCAGCATTTAAATCGGCATTGGCTCTTTTGGATTCTTAGCATGTTTTTAGGTGCTACATTAGTTTTAACCTTTCTCTTCGTCCCTGAAACCTTCTGGGACCGTTCTCCAACTCCGAACAAACGTTCCTTGGAAGAGTCGCAAGCTGCAAGATTGGTCAAGGGCTACAAACCTCCTACACAACGACCCAATGCCTGGGCAATTACAGGGAGCGATACCACTAGCTTACAGGATATGCCCGAGGCTGCCAACGTATCCCATCCAAAGCCACGGAACTTCGTCAGTAGATTAGCCCTTTTTTCAGGCAGACATACAGTTGACAGCTGGTGGATGGTGGCCCTCCGACCATTTTTCCTATATTCATATCCCGCAGTAGCGTTTGGATCATTGATTTATTGCTTTGCCGTGGTGTGGTTGATTGTGATATCAGAAACGATTTCGCTGATTTTTGAAGGTGAAGGGTATCATTTGAGTCAACAAACAGTAGGGCTATTCTACATTTCTCCGTTTGTAGGTGGCACACTAGGTTCATTACTGGCGGGATTTATTGGTGATAGAGTGGCACGTTATTTACTGGCTAAAAACCATGGAGTGTATGAACCAGAATTCCGTCTCCTTATGTTGATTCCCACCACATTCTTTATTAGTTTCGGACTCATGGGATTTGGTTGGTCTTCGTTCGAAAAGGATGCGTGGATCGGACCAATTATATTCTTTGGGTGTGTCAGTTTTGGATGTTCGATGGCATCAACAACAGCAATTACCTTTACGGTGGATAGCTATAAAATGTTTGCTGGGGAATCGTTGGTTACATTAAACTTCACTAAGAATTTTATTGGATTTGTGTTTTCGCTTTTCAATAACAATTTCGTCGATGACTCCAACTCCAAGAAGGCATTCGTGGTGTATGGTTGTTTGCAGTTGATTTTCAGCTTGATCGGAGTGCCAATATATATATATGGAAAGAAGCTCCGAAGCTGGACTGACAGTAAGGCGATATTGAGGGTGTTGTACGTGAATGAAACAAGGGCAGAGACGGAGACCGAAACCGAGACTGAAAAGACCGAGCAAGACTCCGATGGCACGGATGAACATCTAGCAGGTGGATTAATGGATGATGCAAGCAATAGTAGCCGGCATTTATAGTAATGTATTGGTAATGCGACACGTATCAGACATGCGATATATCGTAAACAACTGCGCATATGCATAAAACCTGCATTGCAGGTGTCACGTAGGTACCGAGCGCTATATCCAGTTTATTTTCAGCAAGTCGACCTTTCCCTCTAGCAACGATTTGTTCTGGTGCAAATAAATATCCAACCTCTGGCGAATGGTCAACCCATTCCACGCGTCGTGGTCCTGGTCGGTCAACTGGGCCACTCCCAACCTCTCGATGATGCACCCACTCACCAAATTGCCAAAGATGCCCGCGATCAACCAATCGTGGCTCAAACACAATGCGGCTGCAAAAGCACCGCAGAACGAATTGCCTCCGCCCGTCACGTCCACCACCTTGGTCTGGTCCTGGTGGTAGGCCGGCAAGAGCATGTCCAAGCCCGGGGCCTTGACATAGCAGCCCGAGGGACCACAGCGGATCACCAAGCTGGAATCTTTCCCCGTCATGTGGGGCCAGAAGTTCGCAGCCACCTGGCGTATTTGGTCCTCCGTCTCCGGCAAGTTTTCCGTCGGACTGCGGCCAACGAACGCACAGGCCTCGTTCAAGTTCGGGGTAAAGACGCTGATGTGGGGAAGGGCTCGCACCAACACTGGAAAGTACTCGGCCGTGCATCCGTCGGGGGCAGGCTCGAATACGAACAATGCCGTGGGGTTGTGGGCCAAGATTATTTCCACGCTGTGCAAGTATCGGTCGATAGCGCAGCAGAAATGGAACGACTTGGCCCGGATGAGGTTCTCGGTAGCAACTATGTCCTCCACCTCGACCCGCAACTTGGGGGTCTGGTACTCGAAGTGCCTGATGTCGTTGTCGTCGTATATGTTGACTCCCCTGGTGGTTAGCCTGCTTTCATTGAGTCTGAACACCACCCCTGTGTTCCAGCCACGGAGCTCGGCCTCAACTGCGGCCGGGAAATCTCGCCCTTTGTCCACGATCCCCGTTACCAACCCAGCCAATTGCGGGCCACTGACTATACGGGCTCCCTCGATAGCGTAGGAAGCGCCGCCGCCAATGATGTTATACTCGTTCTGCCGGCGGAGTTTGGGCGGATACCGGTTCTCGTCGATGATAAACAACCCTAACGAAGTGAAAATGGGGTCCGGCATTGCTCGTGGAAAACGAGAGATTTGCTTCTTTGTCTTAGTCTTTTTTCTTAGCTTTCTCAAATAATCTATCGATACTTTTCTAGCGCGCGCAGTATATAATGAAGTGCTTTAGTCTCTGCTTTTTCTTTGGTCTCAGCCTCACTTCTACTTCCAATCCATCACCAAATGGCCGTTACATTGAGCTCAGTTGCTGGTATTGTCTCCGGGAGAAACCCCTTGGAGTACTCGCTGTCTGCTCCTTATACGCTTTTTCTTTTCCAGGCTGTTTTCATCATATTAGTATGCCATATCGTTCACTATCCTTTATCTAAGATTCAACAACCCAGGGTGATTGCCGAGGTCGTCACGGGGATCCTTCTTGGTCCTACGGTGATGGGTCACGTTCCAAAATTCACCAATACCTGTTTCCCCAAAGAATCTATACCCGGGTTGACGTTGTTTGCCAACATCGGGGTCATCTTGTTCTTGTTCATCATTGGCCTCGAGGTGGACGTGAAGTTCCTTAAGAAAAACTTGAAAGTAGCCCTCAGTGTTGGGCTCATCAACATGGCCGTGCCCTTCGGAATGGGCTTCGGAATCGCCAAGGGCTTATACAACCAGTACGCCGGCGGGGACATCTCGTTCACCACCTACGCCGTGTTCGTGGCCGTAGCCTTGAGTATCACCGCCTTCCCGGTGTTGGTGAGGATCTTGACCGAACTTAACTTGATCGTGGACCGTGTGGGGACCATAGTGTTGGCTGCTGGAATCATCAACGATCTTACCGGTTGGATATTGTTGGCGTTGACCGTCACTTTGGCCAACTCGGCTTCCGGAGTGAATACGGTATATATCCTCTTGTTGACTCTTGCCTGGTTCCTCTTCTTGTTGTATCCAGTACGCATGACCATGAGATTTTTGTTGAAAAAGTTCACCAATGACTTAGTCACTGGGGTTCCTTCCCAGCTCTCGATGATGGGAATCATCATCTGTGTATTTATCTCGGCTTTCTATACCGACATCATTGGTGTTCATCCTATTTTCGGTGCTTTCATGGTGGGAGTAATCGTCCCCAGAGATAATGGCCTTGTCATCAAAATCACCGAGAAGTTGGAAGATTTGGTCCATATCGTGTTAATTCCTCTTTATTTTGCTCTTGCTGGCTTGAACGTTAATTTGGGATTATTGAACCACGGCATAGATTGGGCCTACATCATTGGTATCATTTTATTGGCCATGGCCGGAAAAATCGGTGGTGGTTTCATCGCAGCAAAGTTGAATAAATTGTTTTGGAGAGAATCTTTGGCAGTTGGTGTTTTGATGTCTTGTAAAGGGATCGTGGAAATCGTGGTCTTATCCATTGGCTTGAACGTTGGCATCATTTCCCAGAAGGTATATTCCATGTTCGTCGTCATGGCCTTGGTAACAACCTTCGCTACCACCCCATTGACTCTTTTAATTTATCCCGTAAGCTATCGTGAAAAAGTGATGAAAATCCGTAGAGGAGAAATCACCAGCGACGGCAAACCAATTGTTGACGATAATGCCACCGAAGACGACAAATTCATGGATGTAGACACAGAGTCCAATCCGTTCAATTCCTATTCCATCAAAACTTTAAATAAATTCAGAATTAACAAAGCGGTTATCTTATTGAAGAGAATTAATACCGTTTCCAATGTTATGACGTTGATCCATGATATCGCCATCAAGAATAGAGACGAGAATAATTATAGCATCGATGTCAAAGCCCTTCACTTAAGGGAATTTACTTCTCGTACTTCGGACTTGTTAGAAGCTTCATCACAATCGCATGATGATAGCCTCAGCAGTAATAATTCCACCAGCATTTCCAATGAAAACGATTTGAATAACTCGTCATCGATTTTGGCCATAATGCAAATTTTTAGTGAATTCCTCGGGATTCATTTCTCGTCTAAATCGTTGTTGACCACTATCAAGAACAGAATTCTCACCATCAACGAGCAAATTCCAGAGAAAACCGATTTGTTGATAAGTAGTATCAACACTGTTCAGTTGATCCAAGACACCCATGCCCTCCATACATTGTCCCATGACATTTCATCAGATAATTCTGAGTACACCTTGCATAAGGAGTTATTTGAATCGTGCAAATCGCATTTTGGGTTATTGTTGGTTAATGATAATAAAAAGAAAGTGGGCCAATTGGATGGAATAATTGAAAATGAAGAAAATGTGTTTGAAACTCACCAAACATCTAAATTCGGCCTCAAATCCATTAATTTGGTGTTGAACCATAGTGATTTGATCAGTAACAGTGACTTGTTGGCATTGCATTTGGTGTATAAATTGTCCTTTAATGTTTCACAGGTCAATATTTTTATCAGGTCAACCGCCTCTTCTTCTCCAGGAGATTCTGATGGGTTTGAATCGCAGATTGAAAGCTTGTTGTTGAAGAATAATCCTTCCATTGCGTTTTCGATTAACCGTATCAAAGACTCGTACAATTTCGTTGACGAACTTAAAAGGTTAAAGGGAAGTTTGATTGGGGAGACGTTTATCGTGGCTAACAACATTTCCAAGTCGGATTCGAAGTTATTCGAGGAACCAGTAGCAGATTTGGTTGGTCTTGGTGTAAGTGAAGGATTCAACATTTTGGCAGTCAAAGCATCCCAATAATACAATCGTGCTATGGATAACGTCCCAATCTAATCGTGCCATATATACAAGTAATGATCATGAATTAATCTATATACATGTAGCTATCAAGCATTCATCTCATCTTCGTCAACATCTTTTAGAGTAAATGCTTGGACCACAGCAATTATGGCCAAAACTCCCAATAACCACCACGCAACTCCTTCTACTCCATTCTTTTCACATACTGTCATCACCCAGCCCCAGCAAAGAGGGGCCACACACCGGGCAAACGACGTGATACTCAAAGCAGCTCCGTTGATATACGATCTGTGCTGCGGAAGAGAAGCCCGGTGAATCATAGCCAAAATCTGGGGAAAGCAGATTGTACAGCTCACGGTGCTGAAAGAACACAAGACATACAACAACACCTTGGTGAGGCCCGGAGGGAAGATTGGGTTGTAGTCGGGCGAAGTGAAGATGACGAAGGGAAGAAGAAAGTAGAGCAATGGAAATACGGATACTGCTATTCTGAAGCTAACTATTGGCCGAAGGTATCTATCCATCAACGGAAACAATAATACAATACCAATGACTCCAATGGTACCGGTAGAACTCAACAAATGGCCAATGGAGATGGAGTCAAAGCCAAACCCACCTCTGATCTTGAGAGGGAACTTGAGCTCATTCACCAAAAGATCTCCTGCTAAGAAGACGGGAATAAACTCAGCAAACACAATATTATGGAAGGAAACAACGAAGTTCGTGGATATGGTTTTCACAACTTGCTTGGTGAAAGCACCCTGTTCTACACCTTGCTTTAAGGATAGAAGAGAAGCACGAGAGGAGCTTCGATCAATGAGTGCCATGGATGTTCTTCTGGTAAGATAGCCGTCAGATTTGACGGAGGCATCATCATCAGAGTCCACTGCATCATAGATGACCGGCTCAGTGGAGTCTGTCAAAAGAGTTGTTTCCGTAATTTGAGACGATTCTACGGTAACAAAAGGCTTCGACAGAGGAGTGGTCTCAGCAGGTTTCGGAAGAGGTGTACTTTCATCCTTTGGCAGGTTCCAGAGCCTTCCTGGCACTTTGAAGCCCAATTTTGCTCTAAGAACATCACCACAGTGTAAGCCGAAATCAAAGTTATATTTATACTCCGGATGGGTTTCTTCTAGGAATAAAATGGCAAAGACTATAGTGAACCAGAAGTTTATGACAATAACCACATTAGACAATGCAAATGGGTACTTTTCGATGAAATCGCTATGTAACGACTGAGACTCGATTTTCAGAGGATTGGTTAAGTATTTGCTCCCACCAATAGCGGGCCCAATAACACAGCCCAAATTCCAGAACACTGACATGACACTGAAACCATACTTCTGTTGATTTTTCTTGACAATAAGTTCGCCAATCAACGTTCTGACGACCGGGATGGTGGTGAACGTCCCCATTAGGCATCGAGCCACGAGACCGGTCCAGTAGTTTTTGGCAAAGCCAAAGACGAGCATCGCTACAGAGAGACCAAACAAACTGACGAGAATGGCCGGTTTTCGTCCGTATTTATCGGCAGCTTTCCCCCACTGGATAGAGAATAGCACCTGGAACAATGCGAAAGCAGCCGCATAGTAACTGGAGTATCTGAAGGTGTCTGAGTCGGGGATACCGAAGGATATAAGCATGAAGTAGACATAGGGGAACAACGAGGAGAAGGCTATGGGCTCAGACAATCGAATCAAGCTGACAAGAGCCATTTGGCCCCAGGGGAAGCCTATCATCTCATCGCGAAACGTCGTACGAGTCATTGCCACGTAGAGAGGGTCGCGAGATCAAGGGAGTTAAAGGAGTGACGAAGGATGTACTAAGGATGTCACGAAGGTCGTACTACGGAAGTCTGCGACTGGAACACAGGATATAGATTGGTTCATAAAATAAGTCTAAACTGTAAAAATTCTTATTAATAAAGGTGAAAAATACGACGCGCGTGCCGTGATGCAGCCGCAGAATGACGTCAAATGACCCAAATAGGCAAGCAATCGCGCAGTACCCGATGCTACATTAGGTACCCGATTGCAGTAATGATGCTAATTGCAAAATGCAGAATGCCATATGCCAAATAAATAATTACACATCTTCGATGGTCTTCAAGTCTTCGTTGTAGTCATGTAGGAAGAACGATTGCACAAGGCCAACTATCGAAAGTAGCGACAAAAGGTACCAGGAAACCCCACTGACGGAGTGTCTGTCTGCCAACGACATGATGGACCCCCAGCACAATGGGGCGATACACCGGGCCAATGAAGACACACTTAGCGAAGCCCCATTGATGTAGGCCCGATGTCGAGGGGGCGACGCCCGGTGGATCATGATGAAGGCCTGGGGGAACAAAATGGACCCGCTGATTGCTGACAACGACCCGATGACGTAGAGTAAGACTTTGGTGGTGCCGGGGTGGAAGAATGGGTTGTAGCCCGGCAAGGTGAATATGGTGAAGGGCACCGCGAGGTAGATGATGGGATACACGAACGAACCCGCGCGGAAGGAGACATTTGGCTTCAATTTCCGGTCGATGTAGGGGAAAAGCACAAGCACGGTGAACACTCCCACAGACCCGGTGATGGAGAGTAAATTGCCAATGGAGTTGGAATCGAAGCCAAAGCCTCCCTTGATGATGAACGGGAACTTGATTTGGTCGGGAAGGAACTCGCCGGCCAAGAACACGGGGATGAACTCGGAGTACACGATGTTGTGGAACGAAATGATGAAAGTTGCAATGATTGTCTGCACCACCGGCTTGGTGAAGGCTCCCTCGCGCGCCTTGTCTTTGATGGTGTAGACGGAAATGGCGCCGGTGGAAGCGCGCGACGGAACGAGAGTTAGGTCGAGCGGAGGAGCGGCCTCGGAGAACCGGCGGGCGAGGGCATTGGAGGTTCTTCGGGAGAGAAAAAGGGAGTTGTCGTAGTCGTCATCTTCAATGGCCTCGTCGTCGTACAGGGCGATGGACGCAGCGTCGGCCGCTGGGCCGTGGTAGGCCACAGGCGGGGCCGAGACGTGGGCCACCAACGGAGTGGACTCAGACGCGGCCCCATTGTCTGTTTGTTCTCGGCCCAGCGCGGACCTATTGCCAGCCCCACTGCCGGCCAGTGCGAAGCCGAGTGCCCGCCTGATGGCATCGCCGATTTCAATCCCCACGTCTCGTCTGTCCTTGTACACCGGGTGGGTTTCCTTCAAGAAGAAGAAGCCCATCAAGGCCGTGAACCAGATGTAGGAGGCAATGACGATGTTGGACAACGCAAACGGGTGTGTGTTCAAAAACTGCTCGTAGTACGATGAATATGGGCCCGGGACCGAATGGGTCTTCGTCAAGTAGCTACTTCCGCCGATGGCTGGGCCTACAACGAAGCCGAGATTCCAGAACAACGGAATGATACTAAAGGCAATCTGGTGTCTTCGTTCTACGGCTACCTCGCCCACCATGGTTCTGATGATGGGGATCACGGTGAAACTGCCCATTATACATCTGGCCACGAGCCCCACGTAGAAGTTAGGAGCGAACCCAAAGAGAAGTAGGGCCAACGAGGTCCCGGAAAGCGTCAATAGAAGCACCGGTTTCCGGCCAAACTTGTCGGCCGCCTTGCCCCATTGGATCGCTAGGAGGAACTGGCAGAACGCAAACGACGCGGCGTAGTAACTGGAGTATCTCCAGGTATCGCGTTCGTCGATGCCAAAGTCAATCAACATGAAGTAGACGTAGGGGAAAAACGACGAGAACGCTAACGGCTCCCCGAACCGGACCAAACTGAGGATGGTGATCTGCCACAACGGGAACCCCTTCATCTGCTGTCGAAACGTTAGCTTGTTGGTCATATTTGCTACTGACCAAAGAAAAAGAACAAGAAGAAGAGGGAAAAGATTACAGAAAAGAAACAAGAGAAAAACGTTATTTATTGTCGCTTATGTAGTGAAAATCTCGAGGTTGACTCACTTATATAGGAGTGCGCAGCTAGCTCCAGTGACTCACTTTGGCGCCACTCTTCAGCCATTGACTGCTTTATATGACTAGGCTGGCCCTCCTAGGGGTTGTAGGGGGGCTGCGGAGGATTGCCATGGTTGAGGTGGTTAAACACAAGCTGCTGGAGCTGCTGGAGCGACGCTTGGTCCGGCAATGACTGTGGGGCCGGAGCTGGGGCTGGAGCTGGGGCCGGAGCCTGACCCTGTGGCGCGAAGTGGTGTTGCTGGGGCACGAACGGTACCCCGTATGCGGACGGAAGACTGTGGCCTGGGCCGGGCTGGGGCGCGAACTGCGGCGCGAACTGCGGCGCCAGCTGCTGGATGTACGGGTTCGTGGTGTATGGGTTTTGTCCCTGGAGCGGATTTTGCAACTGGGTCTGGTATGGGTTTTGCAACTGGTTCTGGTACTGCTGGTACTGGGGTTGCGGTTGGTACTGGGGTTGGTACTGGTTCTGATATTGCTGTTGTTGATTCTGGTACTGACTTTGATACTGGGGGACCGGAATTTGGTGGGTTGGATGCTGGTTTTGGTAGGCCAGATGCTGATTCTGGACCGGATGCTGGTTTTGGGCTGGATGCTGCTCTCTTGGATTGGACCTGGGTGCATACCCATAAGCAGTGAAGCTCATTGCTGGCTTCTTCTTCGCAGCCTGTGAATCTTCAGGCTTGTTCTTTTGCTTTCTTTTCTTCGATTTCTTCCTTTTGGCTGCGGCCTCGGTTTCATCATCAGAATACTCCTGCTCTTCTTCCGGCAACTCTTCATCATTGCAATTGGACGCATCTGTACCTTTCATCTTTTTAATCGCATCGGTGTATATAAACTCCGAGCTTGATACCACATAGTAAACTTTCTCTCCAACTCTGTCCTTAAACTTATCCACTTCCTCATCACTATTGAATTTCACCCTGTATATTGGTGCTTGTAGTTTGCCGAAAATCTCAAATAACGGTCCGATCACGGTTTTATCGCCGAAACAGAATATTGACCCATCTTTCAATATACGAAACTCCCCAGATATTGTGGCTTTTATAATGATGCTTTTCTCCACAATGGATGTTATTTCTCCAATCAACTCTAATGGAGCGTTTTCAGGGATCTTGAAGTCGGAGGGTAAACTTGGTGCTTCTTCCTCGGCAATCTCATTCTTAGATTGGATGGGACCCGATTCTTCTCCAATTTCTTCGTCAGATTCAGCGTCAGAGTTGCTGTCATCTGCAGAGTCCGAGTCGGAAGAAGAGTCGGATTCGGATGAAGAATCAGAGCTGGAACCAACCTCAATGTCGTCGTCAGAAAATTGTTCCACTTTATCAGTAGATGGGTTGACAAACAGATTGATTGCATCGGCACCAGATTCGGTGGACATAGGCTGTGGTTCTGATGTTTGGTCTGTTTTTGATTCTGTAGATACGACTTCTGGTTCTACTTTTGGTACATCTTCTTGTGCTGGTTGGGATGATATTGGTACAGCTTCTGCCTCGGATGATATTGGTACAGCTTCAGGATCTGAAACTTTTGGTGCATCTTCAGGATCTGATTCGGTAAGTTCAAATTCTTTGTTTGTCTCCTCCGGCACAGGTCTAGTATCAGACACCTTCAACTCTTCTATCTCTGTTTCTTCAGATTCTTTAATCTCCATTTCTGATTCAGCCTCTTTTCCAGGATCTGTCACCTCTGTTTCCTCACTATTGCTCTCTTCAGTCTCTTGTATACCCAGTTCTGGTGTTATAGCCTCTCTGTCACCTGTATTAGCCTCTGGAATACGGTTTTCGTTCCCAGGTACGGCAGACCCAGAGCCAGTCTTTGTTGCAACAATGTCTGGTTGCTCTACCGCATTGTCTGGTGGAGGTTTGTTATCGATTGCTCCAGGTGCTGGCACTTCTATTGAGCCAGTTTCAGGTTTTGGGCCCATTGGCTGCAATACTTTCTGAGCCTCGGGTTCCATTGGTGAAGATGCCGTCTTAAGTCAACAGTGCTGGCTAATTTTTGAGATGAGCTGCGAGTGAATATTACACAATAAAAAATACACCCGTACACACATTTTCATCCGGGCCCGTGCACCAGTGATTATGCATGTTGGCGGATATACGCTCATGCATGCTTTTCACCTTCCCGGATGCCAAGGTAACGCAATAGGTGTACAGGACTATCAAGTTGACGACGAAACCCCAATATCCAGAGTGGACAAGGCACCAGGTGAAATCTCACAGAATCATGGGACAGCACCAGGTTTCAAGACAGTGGCGTGTAGAGGATGACTGCTGGTGATCATTTGGCTGCAATGAAGAGCTAGTGCTCAATTGCAGATTGCATATATGTTTGCAATTGAGCACTGATGGAATGGGATAATGTGGGACCACCCTCTGATGAGCACATTTTTCGTCTCGTCAACTCGTTCTGTGTTTGTATTCATGGAAACATCTGTCTAAATGTAGCTTGTGAACAATAAGGATAAAGTTTGAGATGCGTCTCAGCCTTCGGAAGTACCCTCGGAACACGCTCTGAAAGTGGCACCTGCAGCTGCCTCAAACGGGCGACATTTCGCGTAACTGCTCCTGTAGGTTGGGGGGGCTAAGCCCTCGGAACTTGCTGAATTCAGTGCATGATGCTACCGAAATTGGACTTTTTTCCGCTGGTTTTATCAACCGAATTGATCAAAACAACCAGAAAATTTATTTTATTTTATTTTTTGTTTTGTTTTTAGCAGTTAATAAACATCCCTGTTTCAAATAAATTAACTTCAATTCCCTCAAGAGTCTTTTTTCTTACCTTCTTGCCTTTTTCATAGTCCAACTCATTTACTTTCCTTAATTCATCTTTCTTCCGGTTCCTAATACCTGTCACTCCTTTTTTAAAAGAAAGACCAATTAGTATGTATAACTGTTTTCCTGCGAAGAACACCCGAAATCCTCAACAAAAGTTGTATTCAAACAATCAATTCCACAACTTCTAATCATCAAAGAATGTCTACAACCTTCAAATACCACCAAAACATAGCCCATAATTGTCTCTCCACGCCCATCCAACATCATCTCCCCCATTGAACACTCACCTATCTCCTATTCATTCCCATCGCCAGTCCACTTCGTCTCCTCTGGCTGGCTGTAAACGAGAGCTTGAGCTGGCTGGTCCGCACACGACCTTGCTCGGTCGAAAAATAAAACAAATGCGCGTGCTTTGTTGATATATTCCCAGGTTTTGTGTAACTCGCGAATTCCCGTATTTTTCTTAGTACTAACCCGTATTTTTTAGTCATGAAGTATTCGTCTATTTCTTTACTTGCCTTACTTGTTTCCAGTATATCGGCAGCACCAGCTGCTGGTAAAGATTGCACATCCACCAAAGTCCATGCCCACCACAAACACAAGCGTGAGGTCTTCGTTGACTATAAATACGTTACTGTCACCGTTAATGGACAAGGTAATACCGTGGTGCCATCTGAAACCCAAGTTGTTGTTGCTTCCAGTTCCACCTCCAGCACCAGCAGCCCACAAGCCACCACTAGTGCCACTACCACCACTAGTTCGAGTAGTACTGCGGGCTCCCAAACTTCTAGTACCTCTTCTAGTACCTCGTCTAGTAAATCCACCTCTACCAGCTCTGGTGGAAATTCTGGCTCCATTTTCGGGGACCTTGCCGATTACGTCGACCCAAGCAATGATTTCCAAGATGGTGTCTTATCTTGTAGCGAATTCCCATCTGGAAATGGTGTGATAGCTCTTGATCATCTTGGATTTGGTGGTTACTCTGGAATTGAAAACTCCGATGGTTCTACCGGTGGTAGCTGTAAAGAAGGCTCTTACTGTTCTTATGCTTGCCAATCCGGTATGTCCAAGACCCAATGGCCATCCAACCAACCTTCCAGTGGGGTTTCTATCGGAGGTTTGTTATGTAAAGGAGGTAAATTATACCGTTCTAATACCCAAGCCTCCAAATTATGTGAATGGGGTGTTGACAAGGCTTCGGTGGTTTCTGAAATTTCCCAATCCGTGGCCATCTGCCGTACTGATTACCCAGGTACCGAAAACATGGTTATTCCTACTGTTGTTGACGCTGGTTCCTCGTCGGTGTTGACTACTGTTGACCAAGACTCTTACTACAAATGGCTCGGACAACCAACCTCAGCCCAATACTACGTTAACAACGCTGGTGTATCTTGGACCGACGGTTGTGTGTGGGGAAGTGCAGGTTCCGGTATTGGTAACTGGGCACCATTGAACTTTGGGGCTGGTTACGCCAATGGAATTGCATACTTATCGTTGATTCCTAACCCAAACAACTATGACTCTTTGAACTATAATGTCAAAATCGTCGCCGATGGCTCTGACTCAGTTGTCAGTGGGTCGTGCGTGTACGAAAATGGTAAATACAACAACGGAGGATCTGACGGTTGCACCGTTGGTGTTACCCTGGGTAAAGCCAAATTCGTCTTATATAACTAAATGCCTAACTAGATAAATAAATAAGTAGAAAACAAAAAACAGATAAGATCATGCAGGAAAGAGGAAAGACATGTAAAGAGAGGGAACGACAGTAGAGAGTAAAGACAGCAATGGACCCAAGAGAGAAGAATTGCAAAAAATGCAAAACAGCGAAAGGATTCCAAGACTAAGGCAATTAGTTCGGACATCTACAGGGTTAAGAGTCATCAGAACCCCCACAGAAAAAGAAAAGTGGAGCTGCTATGACGAGACCTGAGATAGGCCCGATTACATAAGCAGTCATATGAAGATCGGAAAATAAACTTCAATTAGAATGTCGGTCGATAAGTTGAATGACTACGATACGATAAGAAACTAATATTCCGAAGTCAACAGAATTTCGGGATTCAAGTAGGCTGAAGCGAATTAGAGAGGCAGATCGAAAAATTGCCGTAAAAACTCCCAAGTTCTATGGTTCCTTAGCATACCAAAAGGAGAGAGAAAAATGCCCTATGGAAAAAAAAAAAAAAAAAACAAAAAAATAGAATCAAAAAATAAAATATCTTTCAAAGGTGCATTTAGAAGGCGAAAGACCTTAAATAAATAAAATGTCTACGCAATTACACCCATTCTCAGTTTAACCTTATGCACAGTAACAGTTTGTCAGTACAACCAATGTGGCACATGCCCCCACGTATGCGTCCCGGACGTCGGCTATTGTGCTGGCTCGCAATAGGCATCGTCCATAGGTATGGCAGTCTAACCACTAATGGTAGGAAACAATAAAATTAAGAGAAAACACCGTACTTCTCTTTCTCCTTCCAGTACGGCATTACTCTCTGTTTGTGGTGCAGGTTTATCGTTTTTGGTTTCTTTTTTAATGTCATTTTTTCTTTTGCCTTATTTTATTTTGAGACTCCGCGATGACTTTCTGTTAGGGACCAACCTATGCTGTCGATTGAAACAGCGTTCATTCCTTGCCATTTTTGGATACTAAGTTGGGGTCAGGGGGGATGGGGCTACTCCTCATGCTAGATAAAGAGGCATGATAACAATTATTATATCGATAGCGGGTTTCTTTGTTTGCAGACAAGCCAATTACTAGTAGTTACCAGAGAAATTATTTTTGTCTGCTCTTTTCATGCATTTAGGGTATTTTTTTTTTTCTTTATCAGTTTCAAGGTAAAAAATAAAAAAACGAAAAAAAGAAAGCCGAAATCTTTGTCTCCAGTCTATTTAAATAGGGAATTCCCCCATCTCATTTAATCGTCTAATTCATAACCCCTCCGTCCTCACAATTTCATTTTTATTACACTCCATTCTCTATGGCTGATATTGAAAAGATTGGAGAAGCTTCCTCCTCGGGCTACGATGAACACTACGGCTCCTCGTCAACTCCCCTTAACCACGGAGTGGATAAGACCAGCCAAGGGGAAAAGTCAGTCGAATACATTGGTGACGCTGACTCCAGAGAAGACTTACTCGGTGATGTCACTAACTATGAAGTCAAACGTTCTTTGAAAGCCCGTCATATCTCGATGATTGCCTTGGGGGGTACCATTGGTACTGGGCTTTTCATCTCCTCCGGCTCCACCCTTAGTGCCGGTCCTGTTTTGGCCTTGATTTCCTACTTGTTCATCACCTCATTGGCCTTCTTCGTCACCCAATCCCTTGGGGAGATGGCCACCTTGATCCCCGTGTCTGGATCTTTCACCCAATTCATCACCAGATGGTGTTCTCCTGCTTTGGGGGCTGCCAATGGTTGGAACTATTGGTTCTCTTGGGCTATTACCTTTGCATTGGAATTGAGTGTTATTGGTGATGTCATTAGCCGTTGGGGTCATGGTGTTCCAAACGCTGGTTGGATCTCCATTTTCTTCGTTGTTTTAACTGCTGCCAACATGTTCCCAGTAAAATTCTACGGGGAATTCGAATTTTGGATTGCTTCCATCAAAGTTGTGGCCGTCGCCGGTTGGTTGCTCTATGCTTTCATCATGGTTTGTGGTGCTGGTAAAACCGGGCCTGTTGGTTTCAGATACTGGAGACACCCAGGTCCTTGGGGTGACGGTGCCGGTCTTGTTTCTAACCATAACACCGACAGATTGCTTGCTTGGGTCGAAACTTTAATCTCCGCTGCTTTCACCTTCCAAGGTGTGGAATTAACTGGTTTATCTTGTGGTGAAGCCAAAAACCCTAGAAAAACCGTTCCTTCTGCTATCAGAAAGGTCATTTACCGTATTATTATCTTCTACGTTCTTTCCATGTTCTTCATGGGTCTTTTGATTCCTTTCAATGATCCAAAATTGGCTTCAAACTCCGGTAACTATACCGATGCTTCCCCTTTCATTATCGCCATGGAAAACTCCGGTACTAAAGTATTACCTGATATCTTCAACGCTGTGATTTTGCTTGCTATTATTTCTGCTGGTAACTCTAACATCTACTGTGGTTCCAGAGTGCTTTATGCATTGGGCCAATCTAAAGTGGCTCCACCAATTTTCACCTGGACCACTAAACACGGTGTTCCATACGTAGCTGTTCTTTTCACTGCTGCTTTTGGGGCTTTGGGTTACTTATCTGTTTCCAGTGGTGGTAACACTGCTTTCAATTGGTTATTGAACATTACTGCCGTTTCCGGTTTAATTGCCTGGGTTAACATTACTTTCGTTCACATTAGATTCATGAATATCTTAAGAGCAAGAAATATCTCTCGTGACACTTTACCTTTCAAAGCTCAGTTCATGCCTTTTGGTGCCTATTATGCTACTGCTTTAGGTGGTATTCTTTGTTTTGTCCAAGGTTTCGAAGCATTCTTTAGTATCAATGCTTCGAAATTCTTCACGGCTTATATTTCTTTAATCTTCTTTGCCGTCTGTTGGGTCATTGGTCACTTCTACTTCAACGGTTTCAAAAACGCTTTCACTTGGAGATCTTTATTGATCCCTATAGATGAATGTGATATCGATACTGGGGTAAGGGATGTCGATGATGAAGAATGGGAAGACGACGCACCCAAAAACTTATGGGACAAATTCTGGGACATTGCTTCATAATTGTACCATCGCTTATGTATTTTTACGTCATACTTTCATTTCGTTGATTAATTTTTCTCGTGATAGTTTAATAAACATTTTAATTGATATATATTGTATACTTGCTGTTAAGTTGTTAATTATTGCATCTCTTTTAGAATTTATTGTACATATGTTACAAATACACTGCTTACAAATACACTGCTTACTTCTTTCGAGAACTTCTTCTCACTGGAGCAGGCGATTGCTTCGCATTGATTGCTGATCTGGTGGCTCTTCTGGTTACACGAGGTTCAGGCTCAGCTTCAGCTTCATTGTCCTCGTCTCCCTCGCTCTCCTCTGGTTCATGTACAACTTCTGAGCGAGTCCGTCTTCTGGTAGCAGGCCCGGCAGATGTTGGAGTAGCACTGGACTGGGGTGTTGGTGATGCCCCTTTTGTATTACGCTTCTTGTTGATGGGAGTGTTCGGAGTAGATTCTTTGCTATGATCGAGTTTTGCAATCGATCTGGTACGCTTCTTGGGTAGTGCTTCTTCTTCTTCTTTCTTTAGTTTCTCTTCGACTTGCTTTTCTTTCTCTTCTTCCTCTTCCTTTTTAGCTTCTTCTTCCTGTTTCAACTTTAGTGCCTTTGCTTCTTCTTCCGCAATTTTTTCTTCCTCCTCTTTCTTTATTCTTGCCCTTTCCTCTTCTTCCTCTTTCTTCCTGGCTTCTTCCTTCTTCCTGGCTTCTTCCTTCTTTCTGGCTTCTTCCTTCTTCCGGGCTTCTTCTTTCTTCTTAACCTCTTCCTTCTTCCTTGCCTCCTCTTCTTGTTTGGCTGTCTCTCTCCTCTTAGATTCCTCCTCCTTCTTTATTATCTCTTTCTCTTCTCTTTCTTCCTTCTCTTTTTGTTCTTTCTCTTTCTCCTTCTTACGTTTTGCTTCGTCTTCTCGTTGTTTTCTTCTCGTTTCCTCTTCTATCATGGCCTTTTCCATTTCCAACTTCGCTAACTCTGCCAATTTCTCTTCATTAACCTCATCTTCAGGTTCCTCGCTTTCGTGTTCGTCTTTCTGTTTTCTGGCTCCTCTCGTCATGCGCCGTGGAGTATCTGCTATCTCAGGAGTCTTTCTATCTTCAGACGGAGTTGATCTCATGGCTTTCTGCCTACTTATAGGTGTTGTAGCATCTCCAAGGCTTTCGAATTCTTCATCCATCTCTCTTTCATCACCTTCTACGTCACTCAATTCAGACGAATATGGCTCTTCCTTTGCTTTCGCTTCTTCTTCTCCTTCTTCCTCTTCTTTCGCATTATCTTCGTCCTCATTTTCAAGATCATCTATTTTCTTTAAGTTGTACAAGCTCTCAAGCTTTGTCCACACTTGATCTGCGGTGAAATACTTGGTTTTATCACTGACATCTTTATTGATTTTGTCAATAATCAATACCATATGCTTGTGTTTGTTTTCCCCTGCCGGTTTGTAGTCACATATTAAGTCAAATAGCTTGATTTCATCTTCCACCGTCCATATTCTAACTCCTTCTTTGGTACTAGAAGCCATTATGTCCCATGAACTGTGATGATTTATGTTAATGGGGTTTAACCTGTTATGTAAACATTTTTAGTGTGCCGCACGACCTTATATTGAATTTTTCACTTTTTTTCAATATGGAAAAAATCGAAAAAAAAAACTCTGTATAATCACCTAACGATCCAACACTTCAAATATGCCCAGGAAGGCCAGTAATTTGAACTCGTTGTCCCGTGGCCGTGTACGTGCGTCCATGAACAAGTTCAACTTGTTCAATTTGTATAAGAAACCGACCATGAGATATCAAGGACAAACCATTTTCCAACAGAAATGGAAAGCCAAACAGGAAACTAGAGCCTATCATGGAGAACATTTAACTGAAGGTCGTTGGAAGGAGATTTTCAATCCTAAGTTAGAATCAGTGGCCCAGTTGGATGCCTCTTTAAAAGGGCTCAATGTGAAAGAGACACCATTACCTCTACAGACCTATGCCAGTTTGGAAAAAAGATTGGAAACTGCCGTGTTCAGATCAATGTTTGCTTCATCAGTAAGACAAGCTAGACAGTTCATTTTAGGAGGGCATGTTAAAGTAAACGGTGTGACAATCAAACATCCATCATTCCCCTTGAAAGCTGGTGACATATTCAATGTCAAACCAGAAAAGGTGTTATTAGCCATGGGTAAGAGCAAGCCAAGTTTGGAAAAGGCCATCAAAATCGATAACAAGCAAATTGCTGCTTGGAACAAATATGTCAGAACTGCCAAAGAGCACCCCAAGGATGTTTGGGACTTGAAACAAAGTAAGCCCGCTTCCTTAGACACTTTGCGGGAGAAATCCACCAAGTCAGTTAAGAGTTATAACGATAAACTTGATGAAGAAATGAAAAGCAAACAAAACAAAACCACAAGACAAGCAGTATTGTCGAAAATCATAAACTTTGCTAAAGACAAAACCGACTTAACTAGTCAATCTTTCGAAGGTTTATACGGCAATGGTAACAGTCAAAAATGTTACAATGTGTACTCCAAGTTGGCTGATGCTAAGCATGCGTTATTGCAAAATGGGAGTGAGGAAGAATGTGCAAAAGTCATTTCTAAGAAGTCTAATGAGTATAAGTCAGAATCTGACTTCAAAGTCATTGCTGGAGTGAAAAAGGCCTTATCAGAGATTGTTTCGGATCAACTCGAGTTCCTCAGAGTTCAAGCTCAAAGAAATAAGTTACCAGAATCTGCTACCAATGTTCCATTCACACAATCGTACGCTGATAACCTTACTTACCATCAGAAACTTGAAAAGGAAGTGGAAGACGAATCAAAAGTCGTCGTCAAACTTCCATGGCAAAAAGGATTATTCGGTCGCCAGGACCCAAGCAAAGCCTACTTTACTCCATGGACTCCCAGAGCTTTCCTTGGGGCCTTTGCTATTTTGCCATCACACATTGAGATCTCATTCAGCACTTGTCACGCTGTGTACATGAGAGATCCAGTAGCCAGACCTGGTTATTCAGAAGTGATCAGTCCGTTACCAACCCATGTCCACGAAAGAGCTTATATGTACTACGCTAGAAAGGGATTATAATCTTGTAAATAAAACGAATATACAACCTGTAATACGAAGATTTTCTTGTGCAGTAATGCCAATGTAATTGAAGGTAAGAAAAATGTCCATTTACTTTGTAAAGTAAATGTTTACAAGTGCAGCAAATTTGCAACTATTTATATATTCTCGCGTCAATTGTTTTTTTTTTCAAATTTTTTGCATTTTTTCTTCTTACTCAACGAAATCAACGTCATTGATACGCCAGTGAATTGAAGACCGTCAATTTACAACGTTAGAGTTGAGACTCAACTGCAAAACCATCACAGGCGTTTCCAAAAAGAAGAAGGAGATCATTGTACCATCAAAACATCAATTGAACGCTTTGACTATGGTGCGAGTTACTAGAGCTTTGGTGCGAGAGGCCAGATTACATTCCCGTCTTCTACCCCCATTGCTAAGAGCTGTTCCCTTCGAGCAAGCAAAACAGGAGTTGACGTGGATCCAACGCGAGTTGCCCCAAAAAGAATGGGTCCAAGCAGTCAGAAGACGATCAAAATTGGAACCATTGCAATACATACTAGGTAGCCAACCATTTGGGGAATTGGACATAATCTGTAGAAAAGGTGTTCTAATCCCGCGGTGGGAAACTGAAGAATGGGTATCGAAGTTAGCGTCCTGTTTGCTGAAACAGCAGGATATCACCATAGTTGACGCTTGTACTGGAAGTGGGTGTATTCCCTTACTTTTACACCACCAGTTGACTCTGAAGTGTACTATTTTTGGATTTGATATATCTTATGATGCTATTTCGTTATCGAGAGATAACCTAAGAAAGTACGAGCAAGAATACGGGAAGTCTTCCGTTAGGTTCGAAAAGGTGGATGTGTTTGATGCTGATGCTATGCACAAATTAGGGCTCTCTGAATGTGAGATTGTTGTTTCAAATCCACCATATATCCCCATCGACGACTATAAACTGCCGGTTTCACATAACGGGGTAGAGAAATCAGTAAGACTTTATGAACCGTCATTAGCATTGATAGGTGATTTAGAGTTCTATGAAGCTCTCGTGAAGAATGTAGTGCTTCCGCTGAAATGCCGAGGGTTTGTGTTTGAGTTGGGGTATAAGGAACAGGTTGAGTACACATCGAAGCTTGTGAAGGAGTTGGGATGGGAAACAATGCCGTACTATGATTCTGCTGGAAAGATTAGGGCTGTAGTGGGCTGGAGAGGTGAATCCAGCTTGCGAAACTTGTGCGAGAGCGAAGCGAACGAAAGATAGTGATTATGGAAGGAATAGTAGAAGATTGTGAAGTAAGGAAAACTAGAGACTGGACCAATAACTCCAACATCAATTTTCACGTAAACCTAGCTTCTGTAGACTTGTTCAATGGCCAAGCCCTTTGATAAAGCTTACAATTTCTATTAATGATGCATTATATGTACTAAACTATTCTGTCATCTCTGGAGTTGCGGTTGGCTCTGGAGTGGCAGTTTCTGTGGAAGCTTCTCTCTTTTTGAGGATCCCTCTACCAACAGCTGTCACTCCACCCTCCACTGGGAACACTCTTGTTCCCCAGAGAACATAACCCCCATAACCCTTCAGGGTCATTACTGGGTGAATTCTGCCCGGAATTGTTTGGTAAGCTCTTGCTCTTGATTCGAAGATCGAAGGTGCCAAAACCCTCTTGTCTCGACTTAAATGATGCTGGGTCAGAAGCAAAATTTCCTTGTACTGATTATAAATGACAATAGCTCTTGAACCTCCAACCTTTTCAAGAATATATGGCAACACCGATGGCATATCCAAGGTGCAAGCACAGATGAGACCATCAAAATTTCCGTTTGCAACCAAATCAATGGTTGCGTTGGTGTCAAGGGCCCTCTTTCTACGCTTATAGTACTGTGATCTTTTACTGGACTTCATTTCGTCAATTTCCTCTTGAGGAGAGTCTTCCCAAACAATCTTTTCATTTTCTGGCTCCACAACTTGCAACCAATTTATTGTCTTGATCACTCGGTCTTGTAATTCCTGAGAGTAGTCTGAGTAACGTAGGGCAATATGATTTGCATGTTCATTTTCATGAATAGAAACAATTGTTCCTTCACCGTTCATTCTTTCCATCATGGCATATAGCAAAACACCTCCTGTCTCATCCACCAAAAGGTATTTTCCTCCTGGTCTGACATTACCATAATTTAAAATCAACCCCAATGCTTCTGGACCCATATCGAGCACCTTAGGGAGATCTTTCTCTATATAATACCTTAACAATTGTGAGCCTCCAAGGTATTCCACAGTGAATCTTCTCAAAAACTTTTGCTGCTTTCTTCTAACATATTTCTGTTGGGAATAAATCGTCTTTTTATCAAAACCTCCATGACCAGCAATCATTTGTTCGATAATCTTTTGACCAACGTCACAAGAAGCTCCTGACTTCTTCAATTTTTCAATTTCGTCCATATCCAATTTCTGGATGCTAGAGCCTATGTTAATGATGTTTTGGTTGCTTTCTGCACTTTCGGAAAACATTTTCGTAAGAATATCCCTTTCGAGTTCTTCTTCATCACCTTCATCTGCTTGTACTGTCATCGACTTGATAGGTTTAACCTGGTGATCGCCAACAATTTCGAAAGTCTGACCAAATGGGAATCCTAAGATCCCCAGCACTTCGAAAGACCCGAACTTTCCTAATCCAATGATTCCACTCTCCCGTAATTGAACAATCTTCAATCCTTCTGATGGTAATCGTATGAATACATGCTGCCCTGGAGTTATAATGGCTTTGTTTTTATCCTTCGGTGTATCAAATCCAGACTTCACCACCCCTTCTTCAGTAGCATCGACCTTGATATCCTCCATTGTTCACCCTTAAACCAGTGTATATGTGTATTATTGATACGAGTTGGAAGAAGAGAGAGAGAGAGATGAGGTCGTGCTTTAACTGAAAAATTTAATTTTTTGACCTCATCGCAGTTAACTTTTTTATAGCTGGAAAATAGGAAACTAATTCTTTTAACTTGATCTGTACATAGAAAAAAAGATGGGTAGAAGGGCTAGAAATAAACAAGGAGTACCTCCAAGTCTTGACGAGTTCCAGGCCAAGAAAGATAAAAAAGATGCCAAAAGAAAGAGATCAAATTCGGTGAACGAGAGTGAAAAACCTGTCAAAAAATCTAAAGAGCATACCAAGCCTAAGAAAGAACATAAGAAGACAAAGAAAGCCAGAGAGGACGAAGAAGAGTTCCCAGCTGACTTGCCGGAAATCGATGAGGAGTTATCACAAGCTAAGAAATCCTTGTTTGACGATTCCGAAGAGGAGCAGGTTGATGATGAGTTTGATGTAGAAAACGAAGAGCTTGAAGAATTTTATGATTCAGATGAAGATAACAGGGCCAAACCAATGTTTTCTGATGATGATGAGGATGAAGGGGAAATGGAAAACTTGAATGCTGCTAATATGGAAGCATTCTCTCGTCAATTAGATGAGGAAGCGGAATTAGAAGCCGAAGAAGCTGAGGCTGAATTGGTGGAAGGTGCACCTCAACCAAGAGCACAAGTGTTACCAACTGAAGAAGAGGCTGAAGAAATGGATAAAGGACCTCAAGATGTCACTATGGTTAGAACTAGAATGATCGAAATTGTAAAAGTGTTGGAGAACTTCAAAGAGTTAGCCGAAGAAGGGAAATCAAGAACTGAATACACTAACAGACTCTTGAAAGATATCAGAGAATATTTCGGATATTCTGAATTCCTTGCCGAAAAACTTTTCAATCTCTTTTCTCCTGCCGAAGCCATGGAATTCTTCGAAGCTAATGAAATTGCCAGACCTATCACCATCAGAACCAACACTTTGAAGACAAGACGTCGTGATTTGGCTCAGCATTTGGTCAATCGTGGAGTCAATTTACAACCTATTGGGTCCTGGACTAAGGTGGGACTTCAAATCTTTGATTCTCAAGTGCCAATTGGGGCCACTCCAGAGTATTTGGCAGGTCATTATATCTTACAAGCTGCATCTTCATTCTTACCAGTGATGGCATTGGATCCTCAAGAAAATGAACGTATTTTAGATATGGCTGCTGCTCCAGGAGGTAAAACCACCTACATTTCTGCCCTCATGAAAAACACCGGATGTGTTTTCGCCAATGATGCTAATAAGGCTCGTACCAAGTCATTGATTGCTAACATCCATAGATTGGGTTGTAAAAACACCATCGTGTGTAATTATGATGCTAGAGAATTCCCCAAAGTGATTGGTGGATTCGATAGAATTTTATTGGATGCTCCATGTTCTGGTACTGGGGTCATCGCCAAAGATGAATCTGTCAAGGTCAATCGTACCGAAAAAGATTTCATTCAAATTCCTCATTTACAGAAACAACTCTTGTTATCAGCCATTGATTCTGTTGATGCCAACTCTCCTACTGGTGGGGTTATTGTTTACTCCACCTGTTCCATTGCCGTAGATGAAAACGAAGCAGTTGTGGACTATGCATTGAGAAAGAGACCTAATGTGAAATTAGTAGAAACTGGGTTACAAATCGGTAAAGAAGGATTCACTTCTTATAGAGGAAAGCATTTCAACCCAAAAATTTCATTAACTAGACGTTATTACCCTCATACTTACAATGTTGATGGATTCTACGTAGCAAAATTCAAGAAGATCGCACCATCTCCTCATGACATCTCCAAGGCCGGTGCCAAAGAGAAGGAATCATTGGCCAGAGCAGAAGCTGAAGAAGAAGGTATTATCCATGGAGATTTTGCTGAATTCGAAGAAGATGAAGATAAAGAACTTATTGACCAGTCGATCAAGAGAAGCTTGAAGAGAAAGGGAATAAATCCTGCTATCATGAAAACTAAAAAGTAACGAACCATCGCCGTCATTTTTCATTTTGTACATTATATAACTTTTTCATTCATTAATTTACAATCGTAATAGGATGTTATTGGCCATTATAGCTATATTCATGTTGGGTTTCGCCCACATACCCAATTCGATCGTGGAAAGGTGGAATTTGTCGCTATTGGCTTCCTCTAAGACAAACATTGCCCAAACCATGCTCTTTAATGTATTCTGGACCCATTTCTTCATACTCTGCTTGGGAAACGAGACTATTTTTGAAAGATTCACTCTGAGACCACAACTTCATTCCCTTCCAAGGATCGAGAGTCGGATCTCTAGCCTTTCTGACTTTGAAAGGGAATCCTACCGGTAAAAAGCTAGTAAAATCATTTTTGATTCTAGCAGTAAAATTAGGCAACACTGACAATCCTCCACATATGAAGACGTCCTTTATCACATTGTGAGACTGTCCGGAAGGAGAAAAGTCCCCATCAAGTCTTCTATGTACTAAGTCATCCAGCAATTCTGCGATACCTGCCTGATCAAGACCGGCGATACCAGGTTGGAATAATACCTCCGGAACTCGTATACGTTCGACATTCAAGTGAATTTGATGATTTCTCTTAATTATTTCGGGATGGTTGGCAATTTCCTCAGCATCATGGCCCTCTGCTTGCATGGCTATAGTCACATTTTGACGAGGTCCATGAATAAACTTGTGTAGCACCAGGTTCTTCCAGTCAAATGTTTGTGATGCAGCAAGTGTATCTTCATGATGGAAATTAGGATCAAATTTTAAGAGTTCTTCTTCTAGCTTCAATACCGCTTGATTATCTACATCTTGCTCTTCTTCCAAGCTGACGTTGGTAATGTCTCTATAGGCATTCCAATCATCATCGTTGGCACCGAATGTATCGTTCGGATCGTTGTCAATACTGGCATTCGCATTACGACGTCTCTTTCTGGCGTTAGGATTGGTGGATCCGTTTTCGTCATTGGCCAAGTCAGCAATATTTTTCATCCTCTGCTGAGCAGCTGCAGATTTTCTGTCTTTGAATGAATCTAATAAACTTTCTCGTTCTTTGATTCTTCCTATGATTTGCGCCAACTCTTGTCGTTTTACATCGCACCAATCATTGAGATCTCGGTCCCTCCATTCCTGTTGCTCTCTATCATACTGTGCCTTGAGTTCCTCTTCTTCCTTTTTGGCTTCCTTAGCACGCTGGCGGGCTTCGTGATTAGCCTTCATGAGTCTCTGTTTCCTCTTTTCCTTAACTTCATCTTCTGTGAGTTGGTCGTCTGGAATGTCTACGAGTTTCCAAGCGGTTTCTGGATCCACATCTTCATCTCCATCAGGAATATCTTCGTGTCGGCCCTTTTTGATGGTTTTTTCTAAATTTACCATATACTTGTTGAAATCGTTCATATCCAGGAAATCTTCATTTTCTAGTCTCCGTTGAATATTGGCTTCTGACATTGATTCGAATTCTTTACGGACATTGGTGAAGTATTCAAATTCTTGCTCTTTCTGTGCAAGTTTCTCCAATCGTTTCTGCTGTGCTTGCTCCTGCAATCTCTTTCCTTGTTCTCGTCTCTTGGCTGCTTGTCTGGCCAACTCTTCTTCACTTTTCTTCTTCTCCTGACTTACAGATACATCCACAGCGGCTTGCACCACCACATCAGTCTTGTCTAAGCTATCCATGGACAAAAAACTGCCTAATTCTTCCTGGTAAGACTCCAGAATGTAGCAATGATCCTGGAACAAATACGTGGTATGAGTGTTGGTAATTTTGGACGGGAAATACGGATATTTCAATGCAATGAGTCTCTGGAGAAACTGCTGTGACGGGTTCCCACCCCAATCGATTCTTTTGGTCTGCAGCATGATTCCTTTTCCGGAGATCACAGGGATTACATGGGTCAGCTCACCTCCTGAACCAATAACCAATCCATTGGTACTGCTACCGAAGCCTGGAGTGTTGGCATAAAATGAAAAAAGATGGTCTATACCAAAAGTCACTGATGGAGCCTGGTACGCTTCGAAGAGGAGCTCATACATATTCTTTCTCTGCTGGAATGGAACCCCAATGGGCTCAGTCATGATTATAGGGTTATTGACCTTCCCGTTATCACTGGTGACACTAAGATGCTCAAAGGAGTAGTCGAGAATGGACTCAATGTAGTCCCAGTTGGTGATTAAAGGCCCATCAAAAGGAGCTTTGATGGAGGATTTGGAAGATGGATCACGGTAAACATCGTTACCAATCAACGTCAATGACTTAAGGAGTTTACGGTCCCGGTACTTGGCCACTAGAGATGGGAAGACGTTATTGGGGACATCGCTATTGGTCAATCCGGCTCTGACTAGCGACGTGCCCAAGTCGATGGCTATAGGCACTCCAGACTCGTAGTGAGAGTAGAACGGCTCCAGGTTGGCGGGATGAGGAACTTCTCGGAGCGGGTGCACGATCTGCGGAGGCAACTCGTCAAGGACTTGAGGATTGGGTCCTGTTGGCACCGTCATTATCGCGTAGAGAATGAGTGAGAGAGTCGAGAAAGTATAGAAGACGTAGAGAAATGTTGAAAGTTAGCGAGCCTGGATCGCGAGTCTGAGGAGTCGTGTTCACACCAATTTTACATGGATCCAGAAAACGTCACAAGTTTATGATTTAGGGGAAAACACCTCCTGTTCTTTAACGAAAGGGCCAATTCATTTGATTTTAAAGGAAAGCTCTACCAGAGAATAGCAATTAATCAATGTCGGGGGAAGAAAGCCAGTTCAACGTACAAGGGTACAACATTGTCACCATATTGAAGAGACTCGAGGCAGCCACGTCTCGGTTGGAGGATATCACCATCTTCCAAGACGAATTGAATAAGGCGCCGGGTAAGGACGAAAGCAAAGGAATTGAAGGTGGTGCTGCCATCACAGGCACGTCAGTACCACCATCACCTCCGGTAGCTTCCGCCCCCAAACCAAAGTTCATTGGCGACTTCTCTAGCTTCATCGCTGAGTCAGTTACCCCTTTTGTCTCCTTATCTGGCGAACTCGACCCGTTACTTGGCCAAGCTGCCAACGAGCTCGCTGAAGCTTTTGATGCCCAGCTTGCATTATTGGACAATGTCTCTCAAGCTCAGAAGCCAGACTACAGTTCCGAGGAATTTGCTACTGCATTAGGTCCCATCAACAAACATGTCGAGGAAATCAATGCCATAAAAGATGCTAATCGTAAATCTCCACTTTTCAATCACCTCAACACCATCAGTGAGGGTGCCCCTGTTTTAAGCTGGATTATCAGCCCCACGCCAGTGTCGTTGATTCCCGAATTCAAAGATAGTGCTCAGTTCTGGTCCAACCGAGTGATGAAAGAATACAAAGAAAAAGACCCCAAGCACGTGGAATGGGTCAAACTGTTTCTTCTGATTTTTGAAGCTTTGAGAGCGTATGTGAAGGAATATCATCTGACTGGCCTTTCATGGAACAAGAATGGTAAACCATTCAAAGAGGTCTTAAGTGCAGCACCGGGCCCAACCCCAGCCCCAACACCAACCCCAGCTGCAGCCCCAGCTACGGCCGGTGGAGCACCACCTCCACCTCCACCACCTCCACCTCCACCGGCTTCAGTGTTTGAAGACACCAAACCTTCAGGTGGAATGAATGCTGTATTCGCCGACCTTAACAAAGGAGAAAACATCACTTCTGGACTTAAAAAAGTGGACAAGTCGGAAATGACCCACAAGAACCCAGCCTTAAGACAACAAGGAGCTGTCTCGAAGAAACCAACTCCACCCAAGAAACCCACCAGTTTATCTACTTCCGTACCCAAAACTAAACCTGCAAGAAAGGAATTAGTTGATGGCACCAAGTGGATTGTAGAAAACTTCACTGCTGCAGATGTTTCCGATAACAGACCGATTATTATTGAAGCCGAAATGCACCAATCGATTTTCATCGGGTATACAAATGGTGTAACCATTAGAGTCAAGGGCAAAGCCAATGCTATTTCATTATCAGAAACGAAAAACACAGGGGTTGTGGTGGATTCTTTGATTTCAGGAATTGACATCATTAAATCGCATAAATTCCAATTCCAAGTGTTGGAAGTGGCTCCATTGATTAGTATTGACAAGTCAGATGAGGGGACAATTTATTTGTCTGAAGCCAGTGTAAAAGCTGATACACAGATTTTCACTAGTTCTACTACAGCTTTGAATGTTAATGTTCCAACTGTGGAAGAAGACTACGAGGAATTGGCAGCTCCGGAACAATTCAAACACACCATCAAGGACGGTAAATTGGTGAGTGAAGTTGTTGAACACGCTGGTTAGAACTAGTAAACGAACAAGGGAAACATTGATATCGTAGACGCCAAGATGTAACTACTCAATTTTTTGAAATGCTCCTAGCTGTTATCTCATTAACTATATAACTACGATATTGGTCATAGTCAATTATAAATCTTTCTAGTTACAATGTGCATTTGACTCATGATGTATTGTCACTCTCTAAAATAAGTGGTAAAGTCCCGTTCACCAACGAGAAAGTATAGGGCTTAATACCATCTCCTATTTGCAAAGCGCTTTTGCAGTCTACAAACCTTGTCCCGGAAATTTTTCAGACCTCTCTTACCTGAAGTTTTATTTGCAACCATGCGGAATTTGCATACTGCGCTTATGCACGAAGCGGACTTAATACAACTTTGTCTAGAATGTCTATTCTCTGTGGCTGGAGCTAGAACCCAAATACACTACCGACGAAGAAGATTAAGTAAAGAGTGTGAAAATCAGACCCATATGTACAGTCCGAATCCGTTCCGTATGGTACCCATTGCTAAAGAGTGAACAGACGCTCTTACTGTTACAAGGAATGAGTATGAAAGAGAAGAGTTCAAGAGGAACCTGGGACTTTAGCTTCTTTTGTTATGGTATAGCACCTAGAAGGCTTCGTAACTTCAGGAGGTTTTTTTGCCAACAATGGCCGTGAAGGAATATAAACGGAAACTCTCGTACAGCTTTTCAGCTACTTCAATTCTTTGTTCTTGTAGCCGCTGTTCAAGGGCGACTCGCTAAGCTGGGGAATATGATCAATGACTTAGAATCAATCGAGGGGAAACTCAGGGATTGAAACTAGAGAGTCAACTCCTAATTTGGAAATGCTATTGCCTCCCACCCTTGACTAATATTGTATGAAATGAGAATTGTATGACTTCATATTGATGCCATATTGTGTATGAATTGAGTACTTTTTAAATTGAACTGCAGAATTATTCTTATATCTTCAACCAAATCATATTAGGAGTTTACTACTGAGAAGTACAAAATTTGCTACAATCTCGAAAAAAAAATCCTGGCCCAAGTTTTCCTTTCTCAGGAAACACTATGGGCGTAGCTTAGGCTCAATCCGAAGCCTTTGGAGAGTGCCTGTTTCATCATATCACGGTGAATGGTACAGGATTGTATTGGCTCGGTAACTACTTTGGTGCGAAGATTGGGCGCAAAATTGAGTCCACGGTCAAAACGAGTTGTCCCCAACCCTTGAACTGCGCCTATGGGCTTCAAGGAGCTAGGTAAAATCCGCCAATGAAAAATCTGAGCTACATCAAACATCTTGTTCAACCACCTTTCACATCAGACTAGAGGAAGGCAGCAGCCGCAGATTTCTAATCTGGACTTGCTTTTCCCTTACTGCAGCCCGCAGCGTTTATGTACCTATCAAAACATGTATCTCGATCTAATTTCAACCGCTTGGAGCATAACTCTTATCGGACCGTTCATGCAGCAAGATAAAGGCGTTCACGTGATATTTATCACGTGACCTTCTTCTAACGTCATCCTCTTCCTGTCCACACACAGCCCTGATATTTCCATGGGCATCTTCCCTTCTCAGTTTGCATAAGCCCTATATTCGGTCTCTGATTCTATTGATTTCTACCATTCCTCGTTGCCATTTAAATCCACATCACGTGACCCACTATTGCTAGAATCTTCCACAAATTTTCAACGGTGAAAAATTGAGATTGATATATTTTGTAAAAAAAGTCGAGAAGAGAAGAAAAAGAAAAAAAAAAAAAATCCAGGCAAAAAAAAAAAAGAGATCCCAGACAAAAAGAATACTGGCTTACTCATTCTTTTTATCATCTATTTGATCCCGGTAATTTCATCTGATCTTGTTATTCGATCCTCATAGTTGTCATGGTCAAAGATACTAAGTTTTATGATCTTTTAGGGGTTTCCCCATCTGCCTCCGAGTCGGAGTTAAAGAAAGCTTACAGAAAAGCAGCATTAAAGTACCATCCAGATAAAAACCCATCCCCTGAAGCCGCCGAAAAGTTCAAGGAACTCAGTCACGCGTACGAGATTCTTGCTGATGAGCAGAAGAGAGAAGTGTACGACTCTTATGGTGAAGAAGGTTTGAGCGGTGGCGGTGGCCCCGGTGGCATGGGCGCAGACGACATTTTCTCCCAATTCTTCGGTGGAGGATTTGGAGGTATGGGCGGCGGTGCCTCCCGTGGACCTACGCGTGGTAAAGATATCAAGCATTCTATTAGTTGTACATTGGAAGAATTATTCAAAGGTAGAACCGCCAAATTGGCATTGAACAAGACCATCTTGTGTAAAGCATGTGATGGTAGAGGTGGTAAAGAAGGTAAAATCAAACAATGTTCTGGTTGTCATGGAACCGGTACTAAGTTTGTCACCAGACAAATGGGTCCAATGATTCAAAGATTCCAAACTGTGTGTGACGTTTGTCAAGGAACTGGGGACATTTGTGATCCTAAAGACAGATGTACTGTCTGTAAAGGTAAAAAGACTCAATCAGAACGTAAAATCTTACAAGTCCATATTGATCCAGGTATGAAGGATGGTCAACGTATTGTTTTCTCTGGTGAAGGTGATCAAGAACCTGGTGTTACTCCTGGTGATGTTGTGTTCGTGGTTGACGAAAAGCCTCATGACAAATTCACCAGAAAAGTCAATGATTTATTCTATGAAGCCGAGGTTGATTTATTGACCTCTTTGGCTGGAGGAGAAGTTGCATTCAAACATGTTTCGGGCGATTTTATCAAAATCAATATTCTTCCAGGTGAAGTTATAAGTCCTGGTCTCACTAAGGTTGTTGAAGGCCAAGGTATGCCTATCTATAGATCTGGTGGAAGAGGTAATTTATTCATTAAATTCAACGTTAAATTTCCAAAAGATCATTTTGCTAGTGAAGAACAAATCAAACAATTGGAATCGATTTTACCAGCAAGAACCAGTGTGCAAATTCCAAAGGGTGCTGAAGTTGACGAATGTGATTTGGTTGATATCGATCCTTACAGACATCAATCCACCAACAGACGTGATGCCTACGATAGTGACGATGAAGAAGGTGGTGCTGGAGGTCCTGGGGTTCAATGTGCTTCTCAATAGATTTTTGTCACTATTTATAAATTTTGTATACTGCCAAGTCTGATAATAAAATTAAATATCTCAGTAGTAATCTGTATGCTTTTATATACTGTCAAAGTTATTAGGGTATCATGCAACTCTTTTGATGGCCATGAAGTAGTTCCCACAATCAGCTTTGTCGGTGAATTTCCATCCATACGCTGGCAAATAAATACACCCTCTAGTGTCTACCACTTTGAAGTTACTTCTAATATCCGAGTCGAACCACTCCTTGATCTCTGATTGGTTGATATACTTCTCAAGCGTATGCGTCCCTACAGGAACGATTCTTAGCACATGCTCTCCCATGAATATGGTGGTAAACCAGCTAACAAAATCACGGTTAATGGTGGAAATAAATATATAACCACCAACATTAACTCGCTTGAGGATCTCGCTCAACACCTCAGCTGGGTAGGTCACATGCTCCAACATCTCGAATGCAGTCACAACGTCATAGGTTTCGTCTACGGGCAAGTCTTCCACAGCACTTAACTCATACGAGAGCTTGCCGAGGCACGGGTCTTTCATCCGATGCAATTTGGCAGCTTCAAGCACGTCGGTAGATAAATCAATGCCTTTCACCGACTTGATGAAGCGTAATCGTGCAAGTGACTCTGATAGTATGCCTCCTCCGCATCCCACATCCAATGCTTTTAATTTCGCTGCTTCCAATATGCTGTCTCTTCGCAATTCCTGTTCTAAGGTGATTTGGTGTCTGATAGGCTTGGGTAAAAGGTTAATATTGTATGGTGGCACATAAACTTGTTCCTCTACAGGAGTAGTCTCGTCGTTGAGTTTCAAATTGTTGCGGATGGTATCGTACACGAAGTCCATCCGGAGGAGATTCATCTTGTGGAGTATTCTCTGGGGCCCATTAACATCCCACCATGATGATGCCAATGCGTTGAAATGTGCCATCTCATCTTCGGTGGCTCCTGTGACCTGCTGGCGAATCACGCGGCTCGAACTGAACCATCGTATGTTTCTAAGTGTTCTGATCATGGGGAATGGGAAGTATGATTGGAAACTGCTGTAGCTGAAAAAATGAACAGCAGCTTCACCGAAGCGAAAACATCCGTACACCCCTTATAAAAGACCCATTCCCCCATTACTCACTTAATGAAAAGTCAGCTTAAACTACGTCTTCTTTCTTGTTTATTCATTATTATGGAGGATAGTTTGGTGGCCACAAGAGCACGACGTGCAAATGCCGGGTCGCGATTGAAGCAATTGCTCGAACTTGAAGAACAGGCTGCTGATATTCAGAGCTCGGTGGGACAGATCATCACCGAGGACGATGAAAACGTGAATTTGTTATTCCAAGAGGATGCAGACGACCAGGAATTTATGGAGCTGGAACTGGAAGAAGAAGAGGAGGAAGAAGAAGAAGGTGAAGGCGATGGTGACGGTGATGGTGAAGAAGCAGAAGGTGAAGCTTCTTCTCCGACTCCGGGACAAGAGTTGGATCAACTACTATCTGAAGACGAAGCCAAAGTGGACTCTGATGATGTTTTGTCAGATTCTGACATGTCACTTTCCGATACTGATGAAGAAGAAGGAGAAAAACAACTTCAAGAACAAGAAAAGATCAAAAAACGTAAAATAAAGAAATCACTGAGTTACATACCTGCCATCAAAAAAGCCAAAACCGATCCCGTAAAACAACCGAGGGAAGCTCCGGTGAAAAAACCAAAATCAGACATTTTTTCCTCCGAATCCATGCTACTGTCATTTCGTAGATCGTCGTCTCGTGCCTCTGCTGTAGAGAACAAACAGGCGGTGGTAAAGAGGCTCAAAGAAAGTGAAAAGAGACGAGCAGCCCAGGTACCGGTGGTGCGGGTCAAAGAACGAGAATTAACTCAAGAAGAACGGATGCAGGAGGCAATAGAAACGGAAAAGGCCAATGTCTTATCACTTAATCAGTTCAGAGAGCAGGAAATCGTGAAAAATGAGTATCGAAAGCAGTTGTTATTACTGAAACGTGCTAAGTTGAAGAATGTTATACGATTTATTACTAAAGAAACATTGGTAACTCCATTGGATGATATTAATCAAGCAAGAATTGTTTATGAGCTCAACAATCCTAAGAGTAAATCAGGTAGAAGAAAGAAAGGGACTTTCAGCTTTGATACTGATCCCAACCCCAGATTACCAGGAAAAATCGATCCTGAATTGCCTTATTATAAAAAGGAAATGGAAGAAAAGGAAATGGAAGAAAAGGAGAAGAAAGAAGCAGAGAACAAGAAGGAGGAATCAAATGGATTGAAAGAAGGCAAAATAGAAGAAGAGAAGCCAGAAGAAGAGAAGCCAGAAGAAGAGCAGCAAGAAGAAGAAGAAAATAAGGAACCAACGAAAGAGGATGAAGAAGAGAAAGAAGACAGTAATACAAACATGAAAGAAAACGATGAAGGACCACTTTCGGTGACAAATGGAGAAAAGACCGGAGGAGTGAGCAAAGACGAAGAAGCCAAAATGGACGATGCTAAAAAAGAAACTGTGGATATTGAAATGAATGAAGGAGATGAGGTGAACGACGAAACGACACAGGAAATGGATGGAGAAAGCGAGCTAAAGACGCAAGAAACAACTGAAAATCAAGAAGAACCAGAAAAGCCTGAAGAGAGCGAAGATGGTGACAAAATAGACGGCAATGAGGGAACCAAAACTGAACATGCTGAAAATAAACTGGACAACATCAATACCGAATCCCCTGTAAAGGAAGAAACAACACAGGACACTGAGGCTAAAAGCGATCTGAAGCGGGTTAAATTTAACCTTGACCAGCCAACGCAAGAACCTGCATCCTCGAAGGGTACTCCAGGACCAGAAACCAGCATAGAAGTCGAAGAAAACAAGGTCTTGTTTGAAGGACCTGCCCACAAGGTTGCCAGAAATATGATCTATCTCATCGACTTCGATGAAGATGATAAAAACTTGAGATTGTCTGACCACAATGTTAAGGCCATACTTTTTGGTGACCAGGCTACTCTTCCTGCCTCGCGATTCTTAACCGAAACCACTACCATCTTGAAGATTGGAAATGTCGAAAACCCTTATGCTACAGTCAAAGAAGAAAGGGACGAAATGTTTGAGTCCATCGATGATATTACCGAAGACAGCGCCATGTTTGACGAATTGAAGAGGCTACCTCGTCTTGGAGTTGCGGAGGAATTTGTCGAGGAAGAAGAAGAAGATACTAAGGAGGAAGAGACGATTATTAATATCAAGACTGAAGCACCTACGGGTCTTTACTTACCCAATGGAAATAAGAAGAACTGTCTTATTACCGGAGCAGAAGTCAAGTATTTCGATCCTTCTAACGGAATGCCTTACAGCAGTGTGGAAACATACAAGGTTCTCAAGGCTATAGAACAGGGTAACATACCGTGGTATAATGTTTCCAGTGACTTCAACAGCTGGGGAGGAGCCGAGGTTTACTTGGGATCCAGAGATGGTTCTGTGAGACATGCAAAAGGAGTTCCTGAGGGATTCGATGACAGTGTAGAGCTCGAAAGTTGAAAGCAAAGAGTTACAGGTGAGAAGAACAATTGAAATGAATAGTTTAAAAGGTTAGATTTACAGTTTACAAGCTTAGTTGACCGTGACCTTATTTAAGTGTATTTACATATGTAACGATATAATGACATCCTTCTATGTAGCATGTTGAACGTCCTTTTCGTGGGCTTTGATCAAATCGGCTTGAAAGTTCATCAACTTCGATCTCAAAACAGGAACAAACAATTTTCTGATCTCTCCCTTATGATCATCGGCAATGATTTCAAAGACATACTCATCTTCCTCCTGATCATGAACAAATTCAGGAATACTAATCTTAGCCGAAATGCTCTTTTCATCTTCTTTAGTGGTGACATCTACAGTGAATGACAACTTCATATCGTAGATACACAACACTTTCCCCTTTCTTTGGGTAACATTACAGTCCCCAGTGACCGATTCCACTTTCGTAAGAAGGAACAATAAACTGTCGTTTTCGGTTTGGAGATTTATGATCTCGTTCTCAAAGTAGTCTTTGGACCATGGCAAGCAATTTTTATCAACCCAGTGCCTATCTGGTTAGATGGAGTGAACAAAATAGACTAGAACCTTGGAACATACCAGTTATTAGGATTATGAACAACCATCTTCGATCGGTGAGTAGTAAGACTTGGTAAAAAATTGATGAAATTTGGTCTTGCTGAGAAATGCACGAAAATTTCCGGTATTCAGTAAACATCCGTACACGCCCACATTAATTTTGCAGCTATTGGGGTCAAGCTAAATACAGTTACACTAGTTTATTGAATGAGCTACATCAAGGTATTAATTTATTTCTCCAATCCAGTTGAAAAACATCAAACAAATAAATATGAACAACGCGAGAAATAATATGAAAAGACTTAATGACACCCCAATGAAAAGAAGGTAAAGAGATGAGAGGCCTAGTGCCACCGTCATTCCGAATCTCCGAGAGAGTAACTCCTTTTGCCACGATGACTGAGCCAGCATGATATTGAAATAAATCAAGCTGAACCAGTTTGGTAAAAAGGCAAACGGAGTGATTCCTGCTGTCAGAGTTTTTGCAGGGTTCTTTGGTGCTGCGTTTATGACAGGTGCAGGTGGGGCTTTCTCTGACCTTTTCTGTTTGAGCTACAGAAATACCAACGGTCAGCACAAACAGTATGCCCGGGCATTGGTTCTTTATAGTGTAACTCCAGTGATTGATCTGGGACTTAGATCCGTACCCCCCAAGTCCATCGGAGATATCGAGTCAAATCTGCATCTCAATGAGCAGGATGCCTCGTTTTCAGCCAACTCTCGAGTTCATTCATCGATATCGTCTGCTTCAAACCCCCATGGAATCTTCAACAATCCAATCATCGCCCAACAATGTATTTCTTCGGCCTATTCGCCTACTGCCTCCGTGCACCAGCCTCACCTCATGTACCACCTGCACATTCAACACGAAAATTTCACTTTGTGCAGTGTGTCAAACTAAGAATAGCTCAAATCAACACAACCATCGGGATAAACAACATCCACATGGACCCAAACAATGCCTGATATCGAATTAACCAGTCTTCCAGGAAACCTCCACAATGCGAACGTCAATGCAGCAACATCGACTGCTAACAACAACAACAGCAGTGGAAAATCGCTCGAAGATGGATCGATTCCTCTTTACCACGATGTTGAGAAATCATCTAACCCAGATTATCGACCTAGCACCTCATCGGTCCATCGCAAGCTCATAATATCCTTGGTAGCTGAGTCTGTGATAGGCTTTTTAGTCTATTATAACTACACTGCTATCGAAGCTCGACTGTCTCCATTGGTAGCACCAACATTACTTGGAGCAGCTACCGCATCGTTGGCTCAGTCGTTGAACCAATATTCCCGGAAAAAGTTCAGTCTCAATAGAATTTGCAAGTTCATAGTGTGGGGGTGTATAAACGGGTGTTTCACAGCATTATGGATCGATATTTTGCTCAACCGTATTGACAATTTAGTATATAGAATTATGGTGGACCAAATGGTGGGAGCACCAGCTTTTCAAATGATCTTCAGTATTCTCAACAGCTTATGGGACACCGGTGACATTTCTCCCGCAATGAGACAATCGTATTTGAAGGCTTTGAAGTATGGTTACTGCTTCTGGCCGTTTTTTTCAGTATGTGCATTCGTTTTCATTCCTCAATCAATGATATTCTCCGCCAACTGCTTGGCTACGTTGATATGGAATCTGATTTTGAGTAGAATCAGCTAGACTATATAGTGTATACATAATTAATAGACCCGACCATGGACAATACATTCTTTTCATTAATTGGACTAGTTTCTTGGCTTGAAATTCTTCAATGGGTCCTTCTTCCCTCCCTTCTTATGAACCTTTCTCTTGTTCTTCTTATGGAATGGCACAAATCCCAAATCTTTCACTTCCCCTCTAGCACTTTCAGGTAATAAGTAATCTGGAATTCGTTTCAAATGACTTTGAACTCTCGATGGATGTAACTCCTTATCATGTCTTAAACTAGCCAAATCTTGAGGGTTTTCTTCAAAATATCTCTTCAACTTTTCTGAATTGACCAACTCATTCTTCAATTCCTTGATTCTAGCCTCTCTCACAGCGGTCCCAGTAACGGCTCGAAAAGCATCTTCTGCTCTATACCGGAATCCTTCTACCTGATTCATATCAAATTGATATGGTTTTATTTCAAAGCCTCCTCTTTCTTGTTGTTTCAACACTCTCTTCAAAATCCTCTCATCCTTTTTGGATGATGCCAATGTGGCAGTTTTATGTTTGCCAACTTCACTGGTTGGTATTATAAATGATAATGCAATTCCTTTCTTTCCAGCTCGAGCAGTTCTACCAATTCTATGTATATATGCTCTGGAGGTGGTGGGTAAATCAAAATTCAACACACAGGCAACGTTCTGGAAGTCAACTCCTCGAGAAACTCCATATTCCTTATCGTTATCTGATGCTTTTTTCGACTTTTTCTGTGATGGTGCTTGTTCTTCGCCGTCATTGTCATCGTCATCATTGTCCACAGAATCATTAGTGTTGTCAGTAGCAATGAGTAAATGGTAAACATTCTTATTGAAAGCATCGACAATGTGTAAACGGGAGTTGATCGGAAGTTCACTGTTCAAAATACAACTTTTGATACCAAACTGTTCCAAGAACAACTTGAGCCTATAACCTCTTTCGATGCTATTCACAAATATTAAGCTCTTTCCCTTAATTAAGTGCAACTTAAAGATAACGTATGCTAACAAAAACTTATCAAACTCGATGGTCTTGGCGTAATATTGAGTCAAATTCTCATTATTCACATTTTCATCGTTTAACTTCAAAATCGCAGGTTTGGTACAGAATTTGGTTTTGATTTGTTCAATGTCTTTGTTGATAGTAGCAGACATCAAAAACGTTTGTAGGTTCTTTTTGATTGGAAGGAATTCTTCTAACTTGGTTAAGTCGTCCAAGTACCCATACGACAATATCAAATCAACTTCATCAATAGTTAAGTTGGAGACTGAACTAAGATCAATATCCTTTTGGTTGTTTTCGAGCATGGCAATCAATTTGGCTGGCGTAGAGACAATGATTTCGGGCTTGTTAATTAATAACGATTGTAATACTTGGTCGGATAAGTTAGAAGAAAGGTTAATGATGCCTATGTTAGTACCACAATACACCAATAGCTTTTCAATGAATTGATAGACTTGGTTAGATAATTCTCTTGTTGGCACCAAGATGATACTCTTTATCTCATGGTTATCTTTGTTATCTCTATTACTGATATCGGTTAATATATTTTGGATGATTGGAATCGAGTATGCTGCGGTTTTACCTGAACCAGTTGATGCTTTGGCAATAATGTCTCTTTTCTCTTCTAATGCTAATGGAATGGCACTGGATTGAATCAACGTTGGGTTTTCAAATCCCAACTTGTCCACAGCCTGGAGTAATCTCGGGTCCAAGTTGAAGGACTCCCATGTGGTGCTTTCGTCGACGTAGGCGGCAGAGGCAGCTTTGTTTGAACTCATGCTGTGATTCGGCACTGGTAGCTTAATCCCATTCCAAATTTGAGATGAGCATCGTTTTTTTTTTTTGGCTGAAAAATTAATTTTTTGTGTCAAAAATGTGGTGCACGGGTATTTACTTATGAATGCAAAATGAAGATGATGCCTAGGACTGACCAAATATGCCGTGGTAAGTCTGCTCTATGGAATGTGGCAAAGGAAATACGAGGTGTATATTCAACTAATGGACTTGAAGTAGTACGTAAATTCCAATAAAATGGAGAGCAAATCATTTTTGGTGCACCTCTTAACAGTTCCGTCATTAGCCTTCTCCGTATTACCTTGTATTGCTTCCTTATTTTGGTTAGCCTCATAATAATGACTTTGTTTTTAAGGACAGGAACTAGTTCATTATAGGAAAGATTGAATCATTATAGTCATAGTTGAGTTTTTACTTTCAAAACACCATGAAGAAAAGAGAAAATAATACATTTCTTATACCAATTTGTTCGCTTGCTTTGTTCAATACCGTCGGATCTATCACTTTCTTATTATATACTTACTTCTTACCATCTGTATCCAATTACACTCATTCTTGTTTAGGATGTTGCAAATATTTTATGAAAAGTTATATGCAGTCGCAGTATATCAAAAGTTCACTACTTCTTTTCTCCATGGAACCGTACGTTAAGGCGATATTTGAGCCTTCGAGGCAGTATTTAACCGCATACCATGACGAAAGAGAGGACGTGATACGATATTGTCGAGATATTACGTCAATTTCCAAGAAGATTATCTTCAGCACCCACCGAGTAACTAGCGAGATCAATGCCGAAATTAGGATCCAGTTGTTGAGCCATTTCACCAAATTAGCGGCTGCTATCTCTCAAGTATATGAAATCTACTCCAATTCAGCCCGTTTTACTTCGTATAAATCGAGCATATCCAATGCAGTCGAGGAAATGGTGGAAGCATTCACTTTCTTGTACTTCACCACTACTGGTGACGTTTTGTCCTATGAAACGTTCCTTTCTGCTACTGACATGATCATAAAGGCGATGGTTGAACCGGGACTCGAGATTTTGACGGGTGGTATAGAAGTTGAAGGTGTGAATGAAATCAGTAAATTTATCACTAAGGCTGACTTTTGCATGGGACTATTCGATCTTACAGGGGAGATCATGAGATATTCAATTGTCCGGATTTCCAGCTCAAAAGGTGGTTTAGACAATTACATCGTGAAGAATTTGCAGCTAATGAGATCGATCTATGGCGCTTTTGATCAACTAATGATGGAGTATCCAAATCTTCTGGTCAACCAAGGGAGTTTTTCCTCGGAGAAGGCAGGGAAGAATGTCGAAGGTATGAAGAAAAAGTTGTTGGTATTAAAACAGTCCATCAGCAAAGTTGAAGATGCAATTTGTCAAGTGGCGATCAAGGGAAACGAGCTCATTGACCTAGAGATGTAGACAAGAGCTTCTGTAAAACCATTCTGTATCATCTACAATCAAGATACTACTTCACATCATCAATTACACTATACACAACTATATTCTTGGTACTGGACCACCAGGAGAAGTTTCGGTTCTTGCAGTCAATCTTTCCACCCCGTCTTCAGTGACCAACAACATTTCTTCGAACTGAGCCGAGAATTTTCCATCAGCAGTCACCGAAGTCCAATTATCAGGCCAAGTTTTGTCTTTCCAGGTTCCCAAATTGATCATAGGTTCAATAGTGAACACCATACCTGGTTTAGCAATACCAACGGCCTTGTTTTTGGCATAATGAGGGATGTTTGGTTGACAATGGAATAACTGATTTATTCCGTGACCACAGTAGGTTCGCACAACGGAACAATTATGTTCTGAAACGTACTTTTCAATGATATTACCGATTTCTCTGAATGGTAAGCCCGGTTTAACCAGCTCAATGGCCTTGTCGAGGGCTTCTCTACAAGTTTCCACAAGATTGACGGTTTCGGGGTTGGTTTTGGCCTTATCACCTACGTAGTAAGTTTCATTCAAATCAGCATGGAATCCGAGGTAGTAAATGGTAACATCTAAGTTCACAATATCCCCATCTTTCAACACAGTTTTGTCAGGTATACCATGGCAAATGACTTCATTGACGGAAGTACAGAATGATTTGGGGAAGTTGTAGTAGTTAAGTGGTGAAGGATAGGCATTTCTCTTGACGCATTCACGATGTAAGATTTCATCTAATTCATCGGTTGTAATACCTGGTCTGACATGTTTAGCAGTTTCATCGAGAATTTCACGGGAAACTTTAGCACACTTTTTGATTTTCGTGATTTCTTTGGGTGTTAAAATGGTGATTTTACCCACTCTGTCATATTTGATTTCACCAATTGGTTTTCCGTCTTGTGCATGATCGGGTAATTTGATATGTTTGGGGATACTACGCTTAGGAGATAACGGGTATTGAGGTCTCAAATCCCCCGTGTAGGTGAAGGTTGGCCATGGGTTGTATGGACCTTCGCTACCGTCTTCATTCAAATGAATGGACTTGTGAATGGGCCAACTGCTGCGGAAACAGGTTTGATCACAGAAAACGTTGGTAATCCCGGCCTTAAGGCACACTGGACACTTTAAGGCACTTCCGGTTTCTTTCCCACAAGTAGGAGCAGCGCAAACGGAGGTCATCGTTGGTGATGGGGGGGGATCAGGTTATTTTTCAGACTATTTTTTTTCTTTTCTTATATCATCAGATTTCGGGAGTGCACATAAGCGAATGTCATTGGGTTTTCATTGAATATAAGACGTAGAAATGGAGGCACTTCCGTATTATAGGTGGCAGGTTTGTTTGGTGCAGGGAAAGCTGTATAATGGAGGTACTGAGGTTTGTATGTTGTACGGGATAGTAATCAGCCAAAATTTGGCTTGTTGTGGGGGGAAGCTAATGGCTGCCAAAAGCTCATCTCATTGATGAACTTGATAGGCCCTAGTGACGTATGGATATCTATATGAACTTGATAGACCATGGATATCGATGAGACTGGACCTCTCTTGGTATTCAGTTTGGAAAGCATTTTGAACATATGTCAAGAACGGAACCAGAATAGGTTAAAAATAGCTTTCCCCGAGATTACACTAAATTACTTCGTCCAGCTAATAACGAGGAGTATACATATATAATAGAAACGCAACTTCCTACATGGAGAAGATCATTTGGATATATTGAGAGTAATTACAAGCCAATACAGTTATTTATGTAGCGATTCCTAAATTTTCCGGACCAAAACTCAATGGCAACAAATCGTTTAAGTAGACTTTGATGAACTTCCCCCCAGTGTTGTCAAACATGAAGATTGGGATCGTAGGACTGAATTCTCGGATAAACTGTCGACAGATTCCGCACGGCGAAATGGGTTCTTCCGAGTCGCTAGAAATGGCTATGGCGATGAACTTCCTACTGCCCTCGGTCTGAGATTTTGTTAGTAGGTAACCTTTCCCGATAAATTATTCAACATACTATGGCCTTGCAGATGGTGGTTCTTTCGGCACACACGCCGGCGCCGTAGGATGCATTTTCGACATTGGCTCCCGAAAAGTATTGATGGTCCTCGGTTATGAGAGTACAGCCCACCCTAAATCTGTTAGTATCGGTGTCGGCGACAGATTGGAGGAGATTTGGACATACCTGAACTTCGAGTAGGGAGAGTATGAAACGTCACGAGCTAATTGTTAGAAACAGATGGTTTGACTACACGTGCACGTACCCTTTAAACACAAATCTCTGAGCTGCTCAAACTCCTCATTGGACAATTCCAGGTGATCTCTATGAACAAAGCTCATTACCCAGAGAAGAAACGGTAGCTGGTGAAACGAGTTTTTTCTGTCGCGCGCCTGCAGGAAAACTCCTCCATCTGAAACAAGCTTAAACTCGCAAGAGATGTAGCTAGATAACCATAATGTGTGCCCTAAAGCTGGTTTCCCGAAACCCAGAGCTGATTCAGTTGCTGCTATTCTCCCAAAGATGGAGGTCTTTCTCTCTCTGCGGTAGTTTATTTTTGTTTCACCTCTGTTCCTCCCGTCTTTGTATCTCTATGTGGTGGTGTACGGATCTAATCCCAGCACAATCTGTGAAATGACATCATCACTACAAAACCCTAACTTCTGGCGAACCTCTCTCAACCTCGGAATTTGAAAGTCTATTTTTCTGGAGTCTGTTTCGGACTGTTTCTCCTGAAGAAGCGGTCTCTGGGTTGTTTTCATCTGACACATCTCGCTCTTGAATATCCATCGATTTATACTTTGTCACCTTGTCAACGGTTAACTACGTTCTTTGTACCTTTTTTTTTTTTTTCTTTTGCTTCGTCATATGATATAACAGAACAGCACTACAGGTCTCTTTTTGTTTTTCCTTTTTTTATCTTATCCACATTCCCTTTCCTTAGTCATACAACGCCATGAGTGAACTCTACTTCTTACGACACGGAAGTAGAATTGACCATGCGTTATTGCTGGACGCGAATGCTCAGCCTTTAACATCATCCGAACCGTTTGATCCTTCTATATCCATATCAGCCATCGACCAATTGGACCAAGCAGGCTCGGATATTATCAACCTCACCCAGGTGTTCGACACGAACTCAACAGAAACCATCAGAAAGAACATCTTCATCCATTTCTCACCCTACTTGCGATGCTGCCAATCGGCCGATGTGCTTGTGACCAACTTGAAGCTGAAGTTGGCAGAAAAGTTCCCCAACTATAAGATCCGCTTTCAGCTCTTGGGCGACTTCGCGTTATCCGAATGGATTCATGACAAAATGAAGAATAAACCTCCGTTCATAGACTCCAACGATGCCTATCAAATGTACACGCCCAACATCAAAACGTTGGTCAATAAGAACTTGGTGTCGAATTTCAGACCTACTAACAGTTTAGGACCATTCAACGGGCCAGAGTTGAGTTACAAGGATTATCAAAGCAATTGCAAGAAATACTTTCAAAAGTTGGTCGCCACCTACGATAAGCCAAATTACATCAAAAACAAAGATATCATCATTGTAGTTAGTCATGGTTACGTCATCAATAATTTCATTTCATACTTCACAAACCATCCTATATTTGACGAAATCCCCGAAGCAAAAGTGAATTATGCGGCTCGGGTCATGAAGAACCAGGTCGACCCGGATTCAGAGGAGGCTAGCAACCCAGAGAACTATAATTGGAGATTGTTTAAAGATGCCCTACTGTTGGTGGAATCCGAAGACGTCGACTCCTTCTTGAATCTCGATACCGATATCGTCTACTATAAAACCAACTTCATCAAACGGGACGAATTCAATGAGGATCCCAACCCCAGTTCCAACCATACCTTCCTCGGTAAGCCTCTTTTCCACGAACGACCTCGGCCCTCATTCAAAATCGAGTCTTCCAAAACACAAGTCAGCCCCGATCCTCCACCATCGACACCATTGAGCACCAAGCAAAATCATGAAAACCCTAAAATCATCAAAAACTATAACCCCATTTGTCCCGCAGCAAGAGACTGGACACCACAGCTCGAAAACCAATTCAAAATCAAATCCGAATTTCAATTGAAAGTAATGCATGATGAAGATTTTAGACAGGACTATTCCATCACCAATCACCCTCAACATCCTATTTCTCCAGATGTTTCTCCTAATTCCAAACCCACTAGAAACAATTCGGTGATTGACTTGAGTAAATTGATCGATAATGATGACATCTACAAGCCTATGAAGTTGAAGTATTCCACTGCCTCGGAGATTCCGATCCATAAATTGAACTCGAAGGTCAACTCCCAAGTCAATCTTGCTGCATTCCAAAGAAGCGCCAATGGTGTCAGCTCGGGCAGCTCCAACAATTCATCTAATGAACCTTCTTACACCGATTTGCCTGGTTACCTTAATCAATTACAACAGAGAAAAAGGTCATCATCGAATCCAATTAATGTCACTGTAACTCATAATGCAAAGGATTCGTACTTTCCTTCGAATATCATCGCTAGAGTTAGGTCCCCCGCAGAAGGAGCTAATGTCATTGCTAAAGTAAATTCAGCGGCATCTGATGGTGGGTCGATAAGTTCTCCTTTGGGAAGTGATTCCGGCGATTCTGATTTGGATATAATAAAAGAATTTCGTGATGCTAATGGTCCTCCTACGCCAGGGGCATTCGAAGGATCTAATTTCGACTTCGGGTCCTTTGGTAATTCGGGAGCTTACTCAATCTTGTCACCTCATTCAACTTCATCTGCATCACTTTCTAATAACCAAGATGCCAACAGGAGAGCTGCTCCTCAGCAATTTAGTAATCCATTGTTGAACCGGGCAACTTCCTTGAAGTATAAACGTAATTTCACAGGGCCAGGAGGGAAGTCATTATTGGCTAAGTACCAACAACAACAACAAAGTCAAAAAGAGGATTCTTCTGATAAGGAAGAAGCTTCTGTGAGCCCACCATCGTCAAACCATCATCATCATCATTACCACCATCATGACTCTGATGTTAACCAAAAAATGTTTTCTCTCTCATTCAACTCAAAATCCACCAGTAAATCTGATTCCAAAATCACATCATCTACGGATTCTACTGTCACTGCTTCTGATACGAAAACAGTTACGGACGAAGATGGCAACCAACATCATCATCATCACCATCATCATTATCATAAACCAAGTCGAGGAAGAGATAGTTTCTCGTCATCTGAGTCGTTGGCCAAGAAAAGCCCTCCAGTCAAGTTGCTTAACCACAAAAAACCCCAGTCGATATTCTACAGTATCAATTTTGATGGGAACGATTCTGAGAACGAGACCGATCAGCATGCAGCTAGTAATCACGAGGAGGATAGTGATAGTGATGAGTCCATCAATTCAGAGGTTTCGGATGAAAAACCGAAGTCTAGCGCTGAAAATTCGCAATTCATATGGTTTGGTAATAATAGATAGAATAGAATAAATAATGTTCATAGCAAAAATGTAGGACGTTGGTAGAAGGACTTATGATTGGAGCTGACATCAATACAACAGCATATGTTCTGTTGATTTGGTGAGTTCTTAGTATAGCAGCACTCAGAGCTTTCCGCTTAACTATAAGTTCTGGATATTGAAACTTACTATGAATGTACAGGTCAGTAATAGGTTGAATGCTGCAAATTAAAGCAAAGTTGCAGGTATACTTCAAACGAGTGGGTTTGATAATAAAGAACTCCGTTCGTCTTTTTTCATTATTTTAAAATTTTGCTTAAAAGGTTCAATATTTCAATATTCTTCTTAAAGCTTCCATCTCACCCCTCCACGTATACGCTTCTACTTTCTACCTTTATTACCAAGGCAACTGCCAATTTGACTAGTGCAATGCTGTGATTTTGGTTTCCAGCAGAAAACTACCTGAAACCCAGGCCCCATCAATACAAAGTAAAGGAATTTCTCATCCTTCCCTTTGTTGCTGTAAATAAAACCGCATGTTCATTTACTCTATTGTCGCCCTTATCAGAGCTTACAATTCTTTTGGTAGCTGCAAATGCGCACTTAGATTTTAACATATAAAAGTCTCACTTTGTCTCGTTTACGTCTCCTCTCTCACTCTTTATTATCACAATGAATGGGCCTGACGTTGCCACTGGGCGTAATACCAGCAACTCTCAGCCAGACATGTCATTGACGTCCAACACCACCACTATTGGACTCTCCAAAGACTTAATTATACCTGTCATCATCAAAGTCTGTTACCTACAACCATCAAAGCACTCCATCCCCAAACTAATAAATTCATTGATGCTAAGCAGCGAAAAGTACTCTGATCTGGAGATATTCAAACGCCTACTGAAGGTCAATCTAAACTCTGATTTGTTCATCAAGATAGAGGTGTTTGACGGCAACAACAATATACTATCTAACCCCATACAAACCAACTATCAGAGTTTCAATAACAATAGAAGAATCTGGAATAAAGCTTACAAATTACCAATAAATTTCCATCAATTATCCATTGACTCCTACCTAAAGTTCACCTTGTACGAAATTGTTGACTCCAAACCGGTGCAGTTTGGTATAGGCTTCTTATCGGTGTTCAATAAGAAGAATTCAACCTTGAGAAAGGGATCGTGTAAAATCACCATCCACACCAATTTCAAAAAATTCTCCCATGGCCCCAAACCAGGATCGGACTCCAAAAACCCCTTTGTCGATTATGGTGACATCCCTGGGGTGACTGTACTTGAGCAAAGATTGATAAATTACGAAAATGGCGATTATCCTCGTTCACTGTGGCTTGATAAATGGGCGTTGCCAAACATCGAAAAACAACGTAACCTCAACCTAAAGAAAGCCCTCTCTGTAGGTAGCTATAAATATCAACGAGACGATAACAGTGAGATCCTAAATGATGATACCGAAGAAGACAACGACATCGATGAAACTGATGAAATACTCTACTTCCTTTACCTTGAGCTTCCTAACTTTGACTTTCCGATAGTGTTTTCCGATTCTACTTACAACACTCCTAATCCATTGAGCTTCACCACTACTCCCGACAACGATTTGACAGGCACCTTCCAGACTGCGAACACCAACTCGATTGTAAGCTCTATCGATATACCCATGACCAAAAACAAGAGTTCTGGATTAAAAGTCTATGATCCTGATTTTGAAATCGCCAATTTACAGACATTACAGTTGCAAAACATAACCCCAGGTACTGATATGAATTCGAGTACTAATGCAGGGCATCTTCATAGCAATAATCTTGATCCGATTGAATTGAAATTCCATAAGTTAGAAAGAAATATTAACAACAATTCAATCCTTGATAAAGAGCTCAAACCAACTCCCCAAGTTAGAGACGAACTCTTAAAAATCTTGACCAAACCATCCAATATTGAACTAACTGATATGGAAAAGAACTTGGTGTGGAAGTTTCGTTACTATTTTTCCAAGAACAATGCCAACACCACGGTATTTGTAGATGATATTCAAAACAACGATGTGGCACCAACTCCAACCGCAGGTAGTAGAACTGCGAAGCTGTTCTTGCCGAAGTTTTTAAAATCCATCAATTGGGATAACGATTATGAATTGGATCATGCATTCAACGAAATAATTCCAAAATACTGGAGCGTAGATAAGATTCAAATTGGTGATGCCCTAGAACTTTTGAGTAATTACTTCAACCCATACAGTTTGACTTCGGAATTAAGAAGAAAGGCTGCAGCCGCCGTGAATACTAGCAATAGTACCGGCCCCTCAGCGAGAAACAAGACCAATAAGGATCAAATTGCAAACACAGAAGCCAAACTTCGAAAGATCTTCAAAAACGTGGTATTCCTTAGAAAGTTTGCTGTTGATCGGTTGAAGCTAGCAAGTGGAGAAGAATTACTACTTTATTTATTGCAATTGGTACAAGCATTGAAATACGAATCAATAATTTTCGATAATACCTCTGATTCAATGTCCATCAACTCTTTTGATGGGTTTTCACCAGAATCTTCTACGTCTTCAACCTCTGATGCAGAAGACCAGGATTCTATAATGAAGTCTCCCTTAGCCACCTTCCTTATTGAAAAGTCTATTGAGAATAGTAACTTGGGGAATTTTTTTTATTGGTATGTCAAGGTGGAAAATGAAGATCAAATTAATAATCCAAGCAAGCATCCAATTAAAATCTATTCCTTGGTACTTAACAGATATATTGAAAATTTGAAGAAGTTTTGTCTTGCTAATAAAACCCCTACATATGAGTATCTCAAGAGACAAATTTGGTTTATCAAGAAACTCACTCGTCTTGTTGAACTTTTGAGATCGACATTCAAGAAAAATGAAGCCACGGCAAAGAAAATTAAATTCTTACGAGACTACCTCGCTGACGGCTCCAATGAACTCCTAAAATTCCCTGACCCATTCCCATTACCTTTGGACCCTTCTATAATTATTTGTGGATGCTATCCTAACGAATCTTCGGTGTTTAAGAGTTCTTTGGCACCGTTAAAGATTACATTCAAAACCATAACCAACTTCAAAGAAGCTTCACAACTGCATTCGGCACAAATTTTCGGAGGAAAGAAGAACTACAAGTACAGCAAGTACCCTCTCATGTTCAAAATTGGTGATGATTTAAGACAGGATCAATTAGTTATTCAAATCATCAATCTTATGGACCAATTGTTGAAGAACGAAAATCTTGATTTGAGATTGACTCCTTACAAAATCCTTGCCACTAGTCCTGTTGCTGGGTTGATTCAATTCGTTCCCAATGAAACCCTAGATCATGTTTTAACTCAAGCGTACCCTATATCCCTTACTGGTGATCATGCTGTCGCACCTCATCTGAGTCGAAAGCCCGATAATGAAGAAACTATGGTATCGAACAATGGTATCCTCAGCTACTTAAAGCTACATAGCAGAGAATTTCAAACAGTGGAGCCCAAGGCTAAAAGCGTCTTGAGTAGTATCATATCATCAGGTAATGAACACCAAGACAGTCAAAAGCATGCAATAACTTCTGATCTTGGAGTGTCAACTCTTGTCATGGACAACTATGTGAAGTCATGTGCTGGTTACTGTGTAATCACATACTTGTTGGGGGTCGGAGATCGGCATCTTGATAACTTGTTGTTGTCACCTAATGGGAAGTTTTGGCATGCTGATTTTGGTTACATTCTAGGACGAGACCCCAAACCTTTCCCTCCATTGATGAAGTTGCCCATACAAGTGATCGATGGTATGGGAGGGTTGAATCATGGGAACTTTAGTATATTCAAGAGCTACTGTTTTATTACTTATACTACGTTGAGAAAGAATAGCAATTTGATATTAAGTTTATTTCAATTAATGTCGGATGCAAATATTCCTGATATCAAAATAGACCCCAAGAGATCAGTGGAAAAGGTCCAGGAGAAGTTTTGCCTCGAAATGACAGAAGAAGAAGCAATATTGCATTTCCAAAATTTGATTAATGATAGTGTCAATGCATTCTTGCCTGTGGTGATTGACAGACTCCATAGTTTGGCGCAGTACTGGCGTGCATGAGGTTGACGTTTTCAGAACAGCATACAGATTATGGTGTAAAGCAGCATGTGCTGTGTATGTGAATCAGATAAGCAGTAATATATAAGTGACTTGATCTTCGCTACCTGTCAGCATAGGTTAATATATCAATTTCTCTTTGGGGGTGCTCCTTTGTAAATATCTCTCACCAGTCTCAAGGTAAATGTGTATAACCCCGATAGTATACCGAACGGAGGGAAGTAATCAAGGATAGTGAAAAGAGTCCATGGCTTTATTTCCCTTACTATTGAAGCAATAGAGGCCCTTAGATCCTTCAAAGATTTCCCATTATCAATCACCAAATCTGCCCGATAGTTTCTTTCTTCGCTTGACATCTGGCTATCGACTCTGTTATGAGCATCCTCCTCCGTCAACTCCGGGTTTCTTGTCCGAAGTCGTTCTATCTGGGTGTCTCGGTCGCACGACACTGTCACCACCAATCCACACATTTTATACAATCCCGACTCAAACAATAAAGGCACATCCAATATCACCAATGGCTTAAAGGCGATATAAGCCTTGAAGAGCTGCCAGAAGATTTCTCTGCGTACTGCCGGGTGAACGATCGAGTTCAATTTCTTGAGATTCTCTTTGTTGCCGAACACCGCTTTCCCCAAAGCAGCTCGATTCAATGAGAGATCTGAATTGATAAGTTCGGGCACTTCCTTGCCAAATGTTTCAAGAATCTTCCCGTAGGCTCTGGTGCCTGGATCCACCACCTGCCTGGCAATTACATCAGCATCAACGATAGTAAGGTTGTACTTTTCTTTCAACGTATTCGATACAGTCGACTTTCCGGTAGCAATGCCCCCAGTCAATCCAACAATCAACATAGTAGCAGAGAAGGTGGATTAGTTAGCCGAATTCTGGGGTTGATGCTCACTAGAAAAAGAGTAACTGTGAAAAATAGATGATGAAAAAAAATATATATAGCTTCAAAAAAAGACTACTTCATATCGATGTCTGGGCTCCGATCTGCGGTTCATGTGTTGGGAGCCGGGTCCATGGGATCGCTTCTAGCGCACGAGCTTGTAACTGCGTATCCCGAACTCCAAGTGACAATGCTCTTGAAGAACAAGCACAGACTAAATGAATTCATATACCAAAATCGCCAGTTGACGGTGGTGAGACAGCATGACGAGAATATAGTGACCAGCAAATCGCAGGTGCTAGCAGAAACGCTTCCATTTGGCTCCCGGCATATCGACAATTTGATAATTGCAACCAAGACCTATGCTACTGGGCCAGCCTTGGAACCGTTCTTGCCTAATCTCAGTGAAAACTCCAATATCCTCTTTCTCCAGAATGGAATGGGGGTCACCGACAGCCTCACCAAAACCTTCTGGCCCAAGAATAATAAGAGACCGAACATCTTGCACGGAATAAGTACCCACGGCGCCTACAAAGCCCTGAAGAATGAGGTCCACCATGTAGGTTTAGGAGGCATTTCTATAGCCAAACTCCCGGTAGGAAACTCTGGTACAGAAATACCCGAATTCATTCGACTTTTGACGGGAATTCCCGCTTTAAATGCTGAAGTTATACCCGACAAGCAGTTCTTATTGGTGCAGATAGAAAAGTTGGTGATAAATGCTTGTATTAACCCTACAACCACCATCTACGACTGTTTGAATGGAGATTTGCTCTATGGCCATAAGATATCGACATTATTCAGGAAAATCATCTCTGAAGCCATCCCAGTATTAAGAAAAGAATACACTGTACTCCTGGAGATTCCTGAAGCTGGTACTTGGCTAGGACAGGATAGATTACTCAATCGAGTCTTTGAAGTGTGTCAAATGACTGCTAAAAACAGCTCTTCTATGAGAGAAGACGTCAAACATGGGAATATCACCGAAATCGACTCTATAAATGGTTACATTGCTCAGTTAGGGCATGTGCATAGATTGGGTACTCCTGTCAATAGGCTCTTGGTGTCGATGATAAAGGACAAACACAGAATCAACCAGTCGGTAGATCAAGCGAATACCGAGTCCATCATAATTGATGATTTATGACTGTATATACATGTATATTAGAATGGAAATTTCTAGCATCAAAGCACAAAGCGAAGAGTTTTGTATAAAAAATAGAGCTATGACGAAGGGACCACGTTGGACGTTCAGCAAGCCGCAACAATAAAGCAGTAAAGATTAGGCTTTCAGATTGAAAGTAAAGAGAAGGATTTCGACATGAAGGGAAAGAATTGGGCCCTTGACTTGAGCAAATAAGTAAGACTCTATTCCAACGTAGCCAAGATTGGCTCTAGAGTTCACTAAACTATCCTTCGTTGTTATGGCCTCATACAAATCCTGCCTTGATTCTGTTGCAATCATTTCCCTATATATCCACATACAGTTCTGCGTATAGGCTTCATCTCATCCGCTTACTCCTTCTCTAGTCAGATACGAACTCCTATTCCTTTTCTTTCTCTCTTCCAGTTGCTCCTATGTATCTCCTATATCCTCCAAAGTCTTGCTACTAATTATCTTCATATCTCGATACAAATCCCCAATAACCCTCTTACACCTTCCTACCAAGTCCTCGTTGGCTGAAAACTCTAAAAACTTCTGGTCGTCGCATTTCTTGACGATTTTTTGTAAAATCTTCTCTAACAATACGTGGGTGTTCTTCATATATAACTTCCCATCATTGTGCCCGTCAATTAACGATTTGAGCCGTGTAGATTCTTCTGGTGCTGCTTCCTGTAATACTGCAAATGCAACCTCGGTCCGAAACGAAATTCCCCCACCTTCACTTATGGTATAATCATCATAATAATCAATCTGCTTCAAGAACTCTATGTGTTTGGGCTTGAGCAACGGTAAAAGATACTCTGAGATATTCAAATAGTTCCATTTGTTCTTGGGTAACATAAATCCATATTCACATAGTAGAAACTCATTAGAATGAGGCCCATAGGAGAAATATAACTGTTCCTCAGGAAGGTACTTTGATGTAGTATACACTCGAAACCCATTATGATCGACTTTTATCTCACATTGGTCGTCACAGTCATGATTCAAGAAATCCACATACGGCGCAAGAGTGAAGTTATCTGCCGACGATTTGGCCTGGGGTATATCCGTATATAAGCAACGGGAATTGATACACATCCAGGCCCATAAAAACAACGGTTTCGGTAACAACTGAGTAGCTGCATTTTTGGTAGAAAGCAACTGGATCACTACTTCGTAATCAGTAGTAAATCGGTTGTAGATCTCATCAGCATGTTTTTTCGTAACTTTTGGTAACAAATCATAAAGCCCCGTGTCTAATTCCATCACTTTCCACACTAAAGGCGATAATGCTAGCTCTTCAAGCTGAGGAAGAAGGTTAATGAACGGGCTCCACCACGAGTCAGACCCTCGTTGTTTTTCAAAAGTCAAATACATCGAAATCAACTGGAATGACGTCAATCCTACAAGCTCCAGCAACTCCATACTACTGTAAACTTTGGTGAACTTATCTTTGCCTCCAACTTTAACCTGGGGGATACCCACATAATGGGGCTCGACCAAGCTAATGGATTCATTGTGAGCCGTGATGTGGCGAATAACAGTGGTGAAATTCATCAAGAACTGGGGGGAGATTTTAATGATGGTTTCATTACTGTTTATTGTGGTCAATGCATGAAGACCTCTACCGGTGTCTGCGTCATCACGAACCTGAAGTTTAGGGCTAATGTATGGTCTGGAAGGTGCTAAAGCATTGTTTTTCCCGGAAATATCACCATGAGGACACAACCATCGCACCAATTCGTCAAGTCGTTGTTCTACTGTTCCCGAAGGAGGATCGGCTCCATTCATTAGTGTAGAAAGATGTATTTTTTCATAGCGATGTTTTCTATGATCTTTTTTTTTTTTCGCAATTCTTCAATTCCTCTACACGTCTCTTAATCATCCACCTACAAACGCTACACGCGTACTCATACATATATACCTCCGTATGAAAATTCTATGTGTTGCTGAAAAACCGTCCATAGCCAAAGAAGTGAGCTCAATCCTTTCTGGAGGTTCGTACTCCACCCGTAACAGTAACAATAAATACGTCAAATACTTTGATTTCCAATTCAATGTGCCCAATTATGGCATGTGTGACATCACCATGACTTCGGTATTGGGCCATGTCACCAACTTTGAGTTTGGAGCCGAGTACTCATGGAATCGGTGTCCACCAGGGAGATTATTCACAGCACCAATCAGCACTTTAGTGAGCCAACAAGAAGTCCATAAGAACCTATCTCTGGAAGGTAGGAACGCTAGTAAATTGATGATATGGACTGATTGTGATCGAGAGGGAGAATACATTGGTTTTGAAATCCTAGAGGCAGCAAAGAAGTTTAATAGCAGTCTTACTGTCGAAAACAGTTGGCGAGCTCAGTTCTCTCACCTTGAAAGAAACCATATTTTGAATGCCATGAGAAATCCTACTACATTAGATATGAAATCAGTCAATGCAGTAGAGTGCCGTATGGAGATCGACTTAAGGTGTGGGATTTCGTTTACTCGATATTTGACTGATTTGTTCAAAGCGGAAGGTTTGGTGGATCCAAAAGATGTAATTTCATATGGAACGTGTCAATTTCCCACTTTAGGGTTTATCGTTGATCGTTATAACAGAGTTAAAAACTTCGTTCCTGAGCCATTTTGGTACATTATTGTAGATGTTAAAAAGAATGGAGAAAAGGTGGCTTTCCAATGGACCAAAAATCATTTTTTTGATCGACTATATACCACATTATTATACCAAAAATGCTTGCAACACCCTTGTGGACAGATTATTAAGTTGGTTAAAAAACCGACAAGTAATTGGAGACCGTTACCATTAACTACAGTAGAGCTACAAAAGGATTGCTCTAAATTCTTCAGAATGAGTGCCAAGAAGGCATTGGATGTTGCGGAAAAGTTATATAATAAAGGATGGATCTCTTATCCAAGAACAGAAACCGATAGGTTCCCTGCGGCCATGGATTTGAAAATAATAATCGACAAGCAAAAGCAGAGTTCAAAATGGGGGCTGTACTGTGAAAAATTACTAAATCTGGAATTCAGAACTCCAAGAGCAGGAAATCATGATGATAAGGCCCATCCTCCGATTCACCCAGTGAATTTTGTCGATCTCAGTAGATTGACGAGTGATGAAAAAACCGTGTATGAATATGTGGTTAGGAGATTCTTGGCATGTTGTTCTGATGATGCTAGAGGGGAGCAAACTACAATTACGTTGAAATGGGGAGATGAGCTATTTACCACAAACGGATTGATGGTAATAGCGAAGAATTATCTTGAAATCTATACCTATCATAAATGGGAATCATCCAAAAAGCTTCCTAGTTTTGAGGAAGGCGAAGCAGTTAATATCACCAATGGTAAATTAAAGGAAGGTAAGACTACGGGGCCACAGCATATGACGGAGCCAGAACTCATTGCATTGATGGACTTAAATGGAATCGGAACCGACGCAACAATGGCCGATCATATTGAGAAAATCTTCAACCGTAAATACGTAACTCAAGCTAGCCAGGGAAGTAAGGACTTCATTGTCCCCACAGTTTTGGGGATGGGGCTTATACAGGGATTCGATGAGATAAAATTCGATAATAATATTTCGTTATCGAAACCATTTATTAGAAAACATTTGGAGATATCTTTACAGGATATTGTTGATGGTAAAAAGAATAAGCAGGACATTGTTGACGAGATGGTGATGTTGTATAAGAATGCATTTTTCAAATGTAATCTGAATTCCAGAAACATCATCAACAAGTATCAGCAGATAAAGAGCTCCTTTTTGAATTAACAGCGCCTTTCTTCCTTGTTAATATATAGAAACTACAGTGGGTGATTATAGAATTAAAATGCATTAACGACTGTATCAAGTTATCATAAATATGAAATGAAATAAATTTATCCGAATTATTTTAAGCCAAACGAGTGCTTAGTGTTTCAAGTCAGAGTCATAAGATTCTTCTTGGTAACCAGGGGCATAAGTTTCCTTAGCTAATTTGGTGGAGTCAACTTCACCATGGTATAATTCACAAATTTCTTCCAAAGTCTTTCTCTTGGTTTCTGGAATCAATAGAGAAAGAAAGAAACCTAACACCATGAAAAGAGCGAAAATTTCCATAACGTGAGGTAAGAAACAGTTATTTTCTTCTGGACATCCGTGGTTAATTAAAGTACCAATACAAGTTTGGGCAATGATGGCACCAACTTTACCGCAGGCAGCAGAGATACCGTGAGCAGTAGATCTGTATCTGGTTGGGAAGATTTCACCAGGAATGATGAAAGTAGTGGTGTTTGGACCGAAATTTTGGAAGAATTGAGCAAGAACGTATAAGGCCAATAAACCATGACTGTTCAATTTGTGGTAACCGAAACCAATGGCACAGAACAACACAGTTAAGATGAAGAAACCACCCATTTGAATTGGTTTTCTACCAAGGGTATCGATGGTAGCAACAGAGAACCAGTAACCAGGTAAAGAACCAGCACAGATAAGAATCAAGTTACCGGCAGCAGCATTGTATAAACCTTTGTAGACGTTTTTAGAGGAAGCGTAACCAATAGTCTTTAAGATAACCGAGGTGTTCAAACCTAAACCGTAGAAAGCAACATCCAACATGAACCAAGAACCAGCAGTACCAATTAAAATCTTACCATATTTCCATTGGGAGAAATGATGGAAGAAATCCTTGAAAGAAGCTTTTGGAGGAGTGATTTCCTTAGCGGCTTCATCGATAGCGGCTTCAGCATCAGCAACTTTCCGCAAATCTTCATCTTCGACATCAAGAGCGTATCTTGGAGATTCAGCAATGGTCAATCTGTAGTACAAAGCGATACTACCTGGAACACAACCAAATCCAACCAAAATTCTCCACATTTGATCACAGGCCTTGATACAACGTTCGGTACATTCAGCAGCAGTGTTAGCGTAAATCAAGTCATCTTTGTAACCAGCGACAAGAACCATAGCAACAATACCAGCGAATAATTGACCCAAACCTTGGTTAGAGAAAACAGCAGCCATGATAGCACCTCTCCATTTGGTGGTGGAGAACTCGGAGGAGATAATAGAAGAAAGAGGGTAGTCACCACCAATACCAATACCCATGATAATTCTCAAGAATGCAAAAAGAGCAGTAAAGTTGATAGCAGGAGAGTGACCAATGGTACATTGGATGATAGTAGCACAAATCATGATAATTAATTCCAAACCGTAAATCTTCTTACGACCAACAATATCAGCAATGGTACCGAAAGATACTTGACCAATAACAGTACCGACGGAGGTAGAAACCTTAATCAAGGTGGTGGTAGAATCAGGAATAGTACCAGCCCAGTAGACGTGAGCCAACATAGAGATACCCAAGTTAATGGCGAATATATCGTAAGAATCGGTCATGAAACCAACCCCGGCAATCATAATCATCTTGACTTGAGTCCATCCGAACCCAGCGTTGTCAATTTCTTCCAAAGCTAATCTTCTTCTTTCTAAAGGATCTTCAATGTGAGCAAACTTCTCAATATAATCCTTGAAAGCGGTCTTACCACCGTGAATGTGAGCGTGGCCGAGGGACTTTTTGACTTCGATTTGATCTTGAATACTAGCCATTGTGAAGTAAGAGTAGTGAAGATGAAATAACTAAGGAGAAGAGAAGGGAGAAAAAAAAAAGACCACCACTCTGGTAGGATATCGCTGCTAATTTATAAGGAATCCTGTTTTTTTTTAAAGTATCTGCAGCACAAAATGCATCGGGTTTTTCAAAAAAAAGAAACTGCATTGTATCTGTGCTGCTGCTATTAACTAGAAAAAGGCATTTTTTTGCCTACAACGTGAGCCTAATTACCATCTGACTTACAGGGGTTCGGCGCTGGTTTTCTGCAACCATTCTCAATCTCGTGGGCTTATACGAGATGGCCCGGTAGTTTGATTTTTGTTTCGTGCCGCTTATACTACTCCCACTGTTTATACAGCGAGGGGGATCTACATTCTGTGCCAATGGCACTTTCAAATCTTCCAATACATTTTGACACCATCTGGCGGTCTTGGTACTATCTCTTGTCCTTCTGCAATGGCCTCATAGACAGCGCCAAAGTTCTTGTCTTTTTATTCTTCGGATGTAGCTAATTTGCAGAATTCTGCAGTGATTTCCCCAAATATGCCTTGGTAAAACGTGGTAATTGCTCAAACGGCAGCACTAACCAGAACTAAATTAGCCAAGAGAAGGTTTCTGAGGGCCCACGTGTAGCCATTTCTTTTTTTTTTTTGCAGTAAATGGTGCATGCAGGGCGGCGATAGCACACGTGGGGGTGTGAAAATAAAACAAAAAATATATACAGGTCGTGTGCGATTGAAGGGAAAAGACGCACAAATCCGAATGTAGATTGCAAAGCAATGATAGCACCGTATACAATGTAGTTGATTGTGATATACGAAGTGTTAAGTCCAGAGCAGCTCGTAACCGACATCAAACGAGGGTAGGCTTACAACAGAAGACAAGGTTAGGCTGTAATTACGGGGCGGCTGGTGTAGATGGGGTCAACGAAACATGCAGCAGCCATGGCCAATGATAAGAAACAACAGTCGGTACTGTGAGGCGAACGTGTGGATGCAAAAGAAAAGTCGAAACGTGGGTCAGGCAATAAAGTTAATCCCCTAAACGGCTGCTTCATCCCTTTCACGTAGTGATCATCAGTCGTTAAATTCCGATATCTACATCAGCCATAGGTCTCCATCTCTGTCAGCTTTTAGCTTTTTGACATCGCCAAGGGCCTGTTAAACCATCGCCAAGTACACCAGCTGTAGATACAGCATTCTCTGCGTAGAACTAACGTCTCATCTAACCGTGCATCTTGGCATTGTTAACAGTCACACGATCAGTTGCCCGTACGGTGCCAGTACCACTTGGGAAAGAGGTAGTACGACGTTAACTCGTTGTGCTCTTCCCGTGTCGTGTGCCACCAGCATAATCTACCTTCTTTCAGGTAGTGAATGCAGCCACTAAACTTGTCCCAGAACCACTACATCAAAGAATATCACCCACGAAAATGATGGATTATTATACTTCCATTTTGCAGCAATGTTGCAGCATCGCGGGGAGAGCTGCATAAAAATTTTATTAGCTTATCCGATGACACCGCTGTACCTTACTGATATGCACTCGACGAATCTGATACGTCCAATACCTTAATTTCACACTCCATCTGTCGTACATGTCCACCTCTGTCCCCGTAAAAACTCTTAATCTAGGATATATGCACGCCTCCTAACTCGGATGCTATCCTTATCTGCTCGCTATCGCCTCTTTCGCGTTTCTACACTCCCTTCTAATATACGTTCATTATCATTATATCCCTAACTGCTGTCTCAATCTAAGATTTTCTTGTTCGATTACTAGCATGGACTCCTGCATTTGGTCAATCTTTCGCTCGTTTGCCCGAATTATCAAATCCTTCTCATCATTTTCATGGGTCAAGATATCAAGGTTACTCTTGTAGTGACCAACTTGATTTTGATAATTGAAGTTCTCATCATTATATTTCTTAGTCAATTGCGACTCGTTGGTGATTCTGATTTCAAGGTTTTTGATGGTTCTCTCCAAGTTGTTAATCTTCTTGAGATACTGGTGACTAGTTGCTTGATTTTCGTCTAAGTCGCGGGTTAAGCTATTGACCTTCTCCTCCCAGTACTTCAATTGTTCGTTGCCATACAATTTTTCTTCTAATGAACTGACTTTGGTCGTTAATTCAGTATTGATCTTCTTAAGGGAATCATTTTCTTGTTTAATGACAAGCTTCTCCTTCAACACTTTGGAATAATCTTCAATTTCACTCTTGGTATGAATCTTGGATTGAGTCAATTCTTGTTGAATTTCTTGACTTTCAATACGTTGATTGTCCAAATGTTGTCTCAATAAATTACAAGTTGATTCGACATCCAGTAATTTGTGCGATAATGTTTCACATTCTTGGCTTTTATCCTCTAATTCCTTCTCGATAGTTAACTTTATTTCTACCAATTCTTCTTTTTGCTTTAATAGCTCTTCGTTGAAGTTCTTTAATGAGGTAACTTGCTTGGTAAATGAAGAAACTTTCCGTTCACTGATTTTGAGTTCTCCTTCAACAAAGTTCACTTTACTAAGCAATTGTTCGTTCTCTTCAGTTAAGTGATCATTCTTATCCGACAATTCTTCATTCTGTTCACGCACTTGACGTTCATTTACAACCAACTCTTCATAGTCCAATTGCAATTGCTTGTTTTCCTTGATCAATTGATTTTCGGTTTCTAATTTGAAATCCAATTCTTTATTCAATTGGTTGATGTCACCCTTGTATTTGTCTTCTAATCCCTTAGTGTCACCGTAATTCTTGTTAATATACGACAATTTGTCATTCAAATTATTGATTTGAATGTTAAGTTGTTGAATTGCAAATTGCTTATCATTCACGTCTTCCTCTTTTTGGTGAATTTGATGTCTCAAATCTTTAACTAAAATAGTGGAGGTTTTCAATTCTTCTTTGATCAAATTGAACTCATTTTTGAACTTAATTAACTCATTGGTTGCTTGCTGCTCATGTCTCTTGGAAATACTAATAGCAGATTCAGCCATTTCTAATTTCTTGAAATACTCATCTGCTCGATTCTTGTATAGTTCCATGGTTTTCATCACATCACTATTCTTCACATGCAAAGTGTCGTATTTTACTTTAATTTGTGCTAATTCATCTTCATAATCATTAATTGATACTTTGAAATTGTTACGTTTAACTTCATAAAGTTCTTCTTCACTTTCTCTTAACAACGATTTCAATCTCAAGATTTCTGACTTTGACGAGTTCAATTCTTCCCGAGTAGCTTTCAAAGTTTTAGTGATATCCTGGTAAATCTTAATAAAATCTTGACTCCCACCATGAATCATACTAGAACTTCCGAAACTTTCACTTCTGTGTATAGGTCTAGTTTCGCCTCCGAAGTCGTTATCACTGATTAACTTCTCATATCTCAACTCTAATTCGTTGATTCTTGATTGACTTTCTTTGAATTTTTGTTCATAATCAGTATAGCTATTCAATCCTCTCGTTGATTGAAGCTTATTTAACTTCTTTTGTAATTCAATAGCGTAGTTCTCGGCTCTAATGGCATTGGCTTCTTCTTGTTCTAGTTTCATCTTCAATGATTCAATCTCATTGTAGCTATTTTTGATAGCTATCTCTTCACCAAGAGCAACTGACCGTCTACTATCTTTCGTGGGACTCGAATTAACACTGGAACTCAAATTATTCTTCATTAGTCTCTTTTTTAAGATACTGATTTCCTCGGCCAACTTCTTGTTTTCGAACTTTTCTTTCCGAATTACAGTGCTTTGCTCGTTCAATTTCAATTTGATCATACCGAATTCTTCCATTAAATTTGGATTAGGAGGTAAATTCTCCTTGTCTTTCTCTTTTTGCTGAAGAATCGTTTTCAATTCGTTGATTTCGTTGTTACACTCGAAATTCTTTTTGGCAATGATATCGAAATCTCGTTTCAACTTAGTATATTTCTCGACAATAGCCAAATTTTCATTTAGCTGACTAGTAATGGCAGCCTTGGCTTCTTGCAACTGAGAAATCTTTAAGTGATTGTTTTGAGCTTCTTCTTCGTATTGGTTGATTAATCTCTCCAGTTTAGATAATTTGTCAGTAACAGCTTTCAATTCCCGCTTGATGGCTTCATTATCATCTAACGATTGCTTGGACGTAGAACGTAAATTTTTCAATTCTTTCTCATAACCTTCAACCAATTTTTTCAAGCGATCGTGTTGACTGATCACAGCCTGATGCTCATTTACTTGCGAGGTCAAAGTTTTGTTCAATTCTCTTAATTTCACCGATTCACTAGTTGAGTTGGTTCTTGAAGTTTCAAATTCTTTCTTCAAATTAGTTATTACTGAATCATGTTCCAACTTATTTTGTTCCAATTGCTTCAAGTTTGTCTGAAGACTCTTAATTTGGCTTAAACTATTTTGATGTTGTTCATTCAAGTCATCTAAATCACTTTTATGTTTGGCGACTACCTGGTTGGATTTGTTCAACTTATCGTCAAGATCAACCTTTTCTTTGGCAAGCCTATCATTCACCTGTTTTATTTCATTCAATTGCCTCTGTAACTCATCAAGTTTCTTACTACTTGCCTTCTCTTCAGATGCAATCTTGTCTAATTTAGCCGTCTTTTCTTTCATTAACTCATTGGTTGAAATCACCTCATCCTCTAATCTACTAATAGAACTCTTCAAGGTTTCGTTCTCCTTCTCCAACAACGATTTCAAATTCTCTGCATCCTTCAATTTACCATTGATTTTCTTTAAATTCTCATTGACCTCCTTAGAATCCAAAACTTTAACTGAATCTTCAAGTAATGGCTTAATATTGAGAAATAAATCAAACCACAAATCTTTTTTACAAAGGTTCAACTGGTTAATGTTCTTACTTATGAGCTGACTAGCATGCACTTCCTTGATCTTTTGCCTAAAAAATCCCCTAGAAGTATTTCCTCTAATCACACTTTGAAATTCAATGATAATTTCTTGTAAGTAATTTTCTCTCAACTCTTCTAATTGACCCAAGATCCCATTCTTGAAGAAAATCTTGGTTATACCAATTTTATAACTATCCTTGACCAATTGCAAATTCTTCAATATTAACTCACTATTAGTTTTCATATTCTTGGTGAATACCAAATCTTTATTCAAAATGGAGTATCTACTAAAGAACTCATCGAATGGAAGCTTATTCGGATAACCAGCTCTGGTGATTCTGATCCCTTCTAAAACCCCATTACATCTCAATTGGTGTAATACCAAGTTCTTGTCAAACCGATTAGATTTCTTGAACAAGTTCGGAAGGATACATCTAACGAAATGGGGCTCTGTAGAGCTCAATTGATCCATCAAACTATTCAATTGTTCCTTATGTTTAGTGGAAGCCGTTTTGGTCTTTCCACCCTTTTTAGCTTCGAAACGACCTGCTTCGTCATCATTTCTTAATTCTCTGATAAAATCATTAGTAGAGTCTTGTAACATGTTGAGTAAATGTTCACTAATTGGATCAGTATTCTTTTGTAGCCAGTTGTCAACGTTATATTCAACAACACCAGCATAATGGTTTACAATAAACCCAGTTTTATACTTATTCTGTTTGAATTTGGTTGACTTATTATTACCCCAGCTCTCTGCTAGTTTATCAACAAAAGTCTTATCCGAGCTTTTTGGCATCATACATTCTTCATTCAAGATTTCGAGAATCCCCATTGGTCTCTTGGTTTCAATCAAGTCAATGGTTGGCTGTAAATCTTGACCAAAATCAATGAATTCCCATTGGATATTCTCTTTTAAGTACTCACTCTGTTCCAAAATGAAAGAATGGTGATTAAAGAACTGCTGAAGCTTTTCGTTGGTGTAGTTAATACACAACTGTTCAAATGAGTTGACACCGAATATTTCAAACCCAGCAATATCCAAAACACCAATTGAATTCAATGATTCATCAATCGAATCTGTTTTCAAGTTATCATTGATTTTTTTGATTATGTACTGGAAAATCTTCTCATACAAGTACTTAGCAAATGCATCAATAATGTACTTCACCTCAGCGGGTTTTCTTGATTTGGAGACAAATTCTCTACCAGCCTTAACCTTAGGTTTTAATAAATTAGTCGATAAGGTGTTTTGATCAACTCCCAATAATTCTGCTATAATGCCAACTGGCGATTCGCTAGTGAAGTTAGCTTGTTCAGCAGTTTGTGAGAGGAAATTTAAATTACCTAAATGCAAAATAATGGCTAGAATTTGGGAGATGTTGTCGATTTCAAATTGACTAAATCCCATGATATTAAACGATTCAATTAAACTCTTAAAGTCTTTGGCATCATCCACATTGGGTATATCAAACTTGGAAGAGCTCAAGTATTTGAAATCTTTGAGAGAGTTTTTTAAGTGCCATTTGTGCAAATCAGTTGAACCCTTTAAGAACTGATAAAAGATGTGATAATTCCTCTCCTGTGGTGACTGGTGAACGACTCGACTCTTCTCCAACAAGTAGTAGTCAATAGTAGCACCATCTATTATACCTTGCAGGGTGAAAAAAATTTTAATGAACTTCCCAAAACGAGAACTATTGTTATTTTTAATGGTTTTAGCATTCCCAAAACTTTCGAGAATAGGATTTGCTTGTAAGATTCTTGTATCAATGTTGTTATTTGACACCTTGACATCAAGCGGAGTTATCAGTGATAAATACTGGATAATTTTTTTCGTATTTTCCGTTTTACCAGCACCACTTTCTCCGGTGACCAAGATCGATTGGTTCTTCTTGTTAAGAAGCAAATTTCTGTAAGTTCCTTCAGCAATGGCGAAGATATGAGGTGGTGGTTTGTCATAATCATGGCCATGGTACTTCTTTAACGTAGCGTTATCATAGATTGGTATTGGTTTGTAAGGATTAATTGCCACGAGGAAAAGACCCGAGTAAGTATAGATCAAATCATCAGTATATCTTAACTCCATATTGTAGATCACTGAGGGCTCATTAAGGTGAGTTAATTCCGCCATATCATTGCATTTGTTAAACTTAGTTGGATTACATGGTTCAATCTCTTTTTTAGTATATGTTTGGTGGGTTTCTTGATTGTTTTCCGTGACAATAACATCAACTTCATCGTCGTCTTTCAATGAACCAAGGTCCTGGTCCTCCGGAATGTAACCTTTGAGGAAAACGTGATCCAGATCAGGTACCCAGACCCAATTCTTGGAATTAAACCCTTGATCTTGCATTGAGCTGTGGCCGGAACAATAATCACTAATTAGAGAGAATCTATCTGTGAAAACTTTTAATCTGGTCGGTAGGCTAAATATTGATGTTTTGTTTGTTTAGTGAGCAAATGAGCCCGATTTGGACAAAAGCTGCACCTCCATCCAAATTGGTAAACAACACGTCTTTTTGGAGATAAATACGAGATGCCATCATATGCAGATAAAGCGTTGGTCAAGGGGTGGGAACTAACTGGCGTCTTGAACGTGTTACTGGATTTCAGAGTATGCAATGCTTACAAGGCGATTTTTAGAAGGTATTTATTTGAATAATGACGAAGACGCCAAAGAAGAAGTGAAAATGACAAAGGCAAGCTGTTAACAGTAGACGAGTTAAAGGGAATAACCGCGAACAGAAGATGTTATTCAATCAATTAATGGGCGAAAGAGGAAAACCGCCATTAATGCGTATTGAAGTATTTTCTCTTGTTCCTTTTCCTTTCTGCTCCCCTTGTATTGAATAGCCAAATAAGCATAAAATCCGGTTATTTTTACCTGGAACTATATTTCTGTTGCCAGCCCGTTCACTTTGTGAGATTTTTGAATTCAATGCTTGTTAGCCGTAGCATTATTATCTGACACATGAAATACTAGCAACTGATAAAGAGCAAAAGAAATGACAGAAACTGAATAATGAAAATTGATGCAAGAGGTTAAGCGATGCACTTCATGATGAATAATCCGATTCTAACGTAATGAAGAATTTACACTGAATCAGACATTCATCCTTGGTGATAACCACATGTTATCATTTCTAGACTCATTTTGTTCAGTTATGCTATGGGTGCTAACGTTAAACCGTGGGTTATGGAACGATTTGGTATCGACCGGGCTGAACCCATTTATGGCGTCAGAACTTTGCAGAAACCCATTCCCCACATTTTGTTGAATAGGTGTAGCACAAACTGAAGATAGGGTATGGTTAGAATGAGAGAATATGGAGTATTGAGATGTAGCTGATGGTGGGGTCAAAGGAATATGAGTAGATGATGAATTGTGGAATGGAACTGGAGGTGGTAAATGATCGAGTTGTTGTTTCTGTTGTTGCTGTTTATATTGGTTTTCAATTTCATTAACCTGGGGCAATTGTAATAAAATATCCGCCAATTGGTTTAACTTAGAATTGTTGTTCAAATCATCCTCATTAGATAGGATCAGCTGAGAGTTATCAAGAATGGTGGACATTATAAAACAGTAACGGGTGTTGAAGTTTTTCACAACTTGAATCACTCCCAAACTTTCGTATTTCTTAGTTAAGACATCAGTGATTTTATTCAATTGCAAAATCATCATCAAACCAATTTTTCTAATTTGAGCTACCGAAGTATGAGGATCAAATCCACTTAAGAACGATGCGTGTACGAAAGGCTGTTTGTTTTCAGCATTGGAAATATCCTCATCATCACTATCGACATCAGTGAAAAATTCCTCGTATACACTATCACTATCATGAGGTGATTGGGGAGGTTTCTTAAAGCTTTGTGGAGTCAGCAAAAATTGTAAGTCATTTTGCTGGCCATTTGGAGCATATTTCTTTTCGAAATGACTCCTGATAAGATTTTCCAACATTTTAGACGAGCTATCGATTTGTAACATGGAATAAGCCAACAAATTAGCAGTGATTGCAATCAATGAAGTTGGAACTGAGAGGAAAAATCTATCGTACAACGATAATTCACATAAGAATCTAGCCACGGCGGTAACAGCGGAAATTTTTGAATTTGATGCAGTGGAAACGTAATTACCATTATATTTACACGGGGTAATTTGTAAATGATTGGACAAACAGGATTGAATTGATAATTGTAAGCAATCTTCCAATGTTGGATGACTTAAGCTCCACTCTAAGGTGGACAAAATGTGCATTTCCATTTGAATGAACATCTCTTCATCATAAGCGTTTCTACACATGATAGATAACTCTTTCAAAGTAGGAACTCTAGATTTTTTGTCTTCATACTTCCCGGCGATCCATAATGCGGTACAACCAACCAATTGATAGTGTCTTTTGAACACAATTCTTTTTGCACAATAGCGATCAATAATATTGAAGCACAAGAATAACGTAGCTGGTTGTAATTTGAAACTGGAGTGTAATTCAATCAAGAAATCGAGTAAGAACGGTCTCATGAACCATTGAATTTCTGGTTGTAAATCGATCATGGAAGGGTTGACAGACAGGTTTGCTTCTAGAGTAGATAACCATTGCTTGACGTCTTGGTGGTATTCGTGAGTTAATTTTTTATTGGCTTGGGTTTCAAGGAGTTCTAAGATGACGTTGTAAGCTCTTGGTTTGACATAGGAAGGAGGCCCATATTTTTTCCCGCTGTTATGATGATGGTGATGGTCGTCCATTTTTTGAGTAGAGTGAGAAGAGTGTTTCATATTAGAGAGAGAGAGGAGTATAAAAGAATGAATAAGTTGGTATTAAACGAATGTAGAAGTTGGAATGAAGATTAGAGAAGATAGGTGAACGAAAAGTGAGTCAACTGAGTTGGGATGGGAAAGGTGCTGTGAGTTGGGGAGTAATTGGGGGATTAATATATGAATGAAGAAGACGAAGAACAACCAAAGGATGAAAGAAAACAACTTTAAAAAACAATGATATTCAAACGGAAAAGAGGCAGGGAATTGTAATTAAATATATGGAAATGAAAACGGGCAGTGAATTAGCCTCTTTTCTTTTCTATTTTTTTTTTTGAATAGGTATTGAAGTTTAAAATACGTATTCTCCAGAATAATAATAAACAGGGAACGAGAAACAATGTATGAGAACGATAACTTTATATGAGATTATTGAAGGGTAAAAGGTTATGAATATTCTCCAATATATATAAAAAAAGATAATAAAACACTAAGCTAAAAAAAAAAAAAAGATTGGTGATGGTGTTAGTAGCAGATCTTATACGAAAATTAATTGTCTATTATGGAGTAAGACAGGTCTCCTCCTCCTAAAGGGCAGGATTTTTTCGCTTTAACTATGGCAACAACGCGTATTTGCAATTTTTTTTTTTTTTTTTTTTTTTTTATTCTGATGAGGACGGGGACAAAAACACCAAAAATGTTTCCTATTTAACAAGGATACATATTGGTGTTAGAGTACAAATCGGCAGCAATCGGACAGAATTAGGAACTATCCTATAGACAAGAGGCAGAAACGAGACGACGCGGAGATTGGTACTCGGACAGGGGCAGAGAACTATGCGCACATAGTGAATGAGGAAACGCAACCTCAGAACAGTTTAGCAGTGAACAGAGTATTGAGTATGAAGGGGGTACAGTGATAAGTATTGAGTATGAAAGGGGTACAGTGATTAGTATTGAAAGAGAGGGGGTATGAAAGGTGTGCATAAAAGAAGCTATTGAACGTGTGGAGAGGGTATTTCATTACTGAGTACAGGGAATAGTCTTACAGCACGGTGTAGTAGGCGAGAGTAGTTACGGTTCCAAGAACGGCGAGTAATTGTAGAAGGGTTCTATCGCGAGGCTCAAAGTGCTAAATTCTCATTACTAAAAATAGTCCTCCCAAAAATACGTTCACGTCAAATTCTTCCACAATTGGCTGGCGCTTGAAGGAGCTAATGCATGGTAAGCGTTATGAAACTTAATTGAGCTGTATGCAGGATTATCACGAAAAAATTGGTGTCTCACATTTTTCGCGTCTCGTCTGATAGTGCGGAGATCAAAATGACAAGAGAGAGTTGAAACTGACGATCTACACCACAAGGTTGGTTTACAAGTGGTGTCATGGACTGGCAAAGCTTGGTTGTGAACCGACAGTTTGTTATGGTTGAGGTACAAGGTATGTTTTAACCGTGGTGTCTCATGGCGCATGTTTAGGCTATAACTCTATTTTTGCAGCCGACATGCCACGCACCGAGAGTTGCTATGGGATGGACCTCCTGACGGAGTCCGTGTATTCTGGTGGTCTGATTGTATTTCAAGTGAGCTCTGCCTCGACTCAATAAGCTACACCCAGTTTGACTTGACCCCCTCACTAAATTGCTCTCTCCACTACAATATTTCTCTCATTACAATGCTCCTCTCGTTACAATACTTCTCTTACTACATTACTTCTCTTACTACATTACTTTCACCTACAATGCTCACTACAATGTTCTCACCTACATTGTTTTTCCCAGACAAGGTCTATTGTCTACTCTGTATCTCCTACCGTGCATTGTGCCAGATATACATTAATAGGCCGCTCTTCCTCTACCGCCTTGTTGTTGTTGACTATCTTCGTCATTTCTAATGGTTTCATCCACGGATAACAACAATGTAGCTGCTTCGGTGGCCGATTGTAAAGCATTTATCTTCACCAAAGAAGGCTCCCAAATGAAATTGTTCATGTTATTACTCACCCCCTCTTTCTGGAAGTCAATTCCATACCATGTTTCTCCCTTGGCATGACCACTTCTTAATATGTTCAACAATTCGATTCCGTCTAATCCGGCATTATCACATAATTGTCTTGGGATGATTTCCAAAGCTTTGGCAAATGCCGCAATTATTAATTGTTGTTTACCAGCTATAGTCTTAGAGTAATCACGTAAATATTTGGAAATTTCCATTTCAATGGCTCCTCCTCCAGCAACAATGGATGAATGACTAACTGCTCTCTTAACAATCATTATAGCATCATGCAACGATCTTTCAACTTCAGCAATAACTTGCTCGGCTCCTCCTCTTAAAATTAATGTACAGGTCTTAGTTTGAGGACATCCCTTGAATACGTTATATCTTTCTGAACCAATTTGAACTTCTTCAAACTTCTCACAAGTTCCTAAGTCTTTATCGGTGATGTTGGTGGTGGTGGATTGAATCGATCCACCCACTGCTTGAATCACTCTATCCATATCTTCACTAGCAACTCTACCAGCACAGAATATATTTCTATCAGCAAAATATTGGGTAGCCAAATCTCCAATTGGTAACTTGGATAAAACAATATTTGCTCCAGTTTCTTCTATCATTTTCAATTTGTTGAAAATAATTTGCCATTCAGCATCTACAATTTCTTGGTATTCTTCGACTTTTTCAATTCTGACTTCGGCATTATCCTTTTCTGCTTTCAATTCCAATTCAACATTCAAATTCAAAATCTTTGGATTGTGGAACTTTTTTGGTTGTTGTTCAAATCCAGCATAACTAAATGTCTTTTTGAACGCAACCCCATCGATGAACAAAGAATCTTCCATACCTCCACCAGGAACTTTCTTAATACCAATCAATTTTTCATCTAAACTTTCGGAATCTAACGTTAAAACAGCATCCACAACCATCTTAGTGAAAAAATCACTGTTATTACTGATTAATTTACTCGACATGGCAGTCTTGGCACATCTTTCTAATAAAGATCTGAACTCAGGGGTATTCTCTTTCTTGATTTCAATAGCTAATTCCTCAATCTTTTTCACTGCTAACTCACAGGCCTTTCTGTACCCTTTGGTTATTAACTTAGATGAAATACCATCTTCGATGAAGTTCTTACTTTCTTTTAATAATTCTCCGGCTAAAATAGTTACTGAAGTAGTACCATCACCAACTTCAGCATCTTGGGCTCGGGAGATGTCTACCAACATTTTAGCGGCAGGATGAACGATGTCGAGTAATTTCAAAATCGTAGCACCGTCATTAGATATAGTGGTTTTACCATTGGATGAAACAATCAAAATATCTGATCCAAATGGTCCCAATGTTGGTTTCAACGTTTCCTGGATGGCAAGACACGCATTGATGTTATTAATGATTTGCCCGCGTCCTTGCGACGAGTCGGTTCCTTCTTTCAAAACCACAATCGTGGGGGTCTGTGTAGAAAATGACATGACTTTCTAGTACCTCTATAACTATCAATGGTATGTCACGAAATCAAATCAAATCAGAATCAGGTTTGGGATATATTTCTTTCGTCGTTCCAGTTTTTTTTTTCGTTACTGAAAAATGAGAACTGAAAAATGAGAGATGCACGACAACTGGTTTTGGGTTGCATCCATTTTTGAACATCGAAATACGAAGGAAATGTGGTGTGAGCTGTATGGTTATTCTAGATATTTGTATGTGATCTTGAAAATGAATGAAACTGCTGTAATTGGGCAAAAAGTATTAGCCCTTGCTAGTTTCTGGCTTCGTTGGAACTTGTTCATCGATAAAGTAGTTCATGTGAGTTGTGAAAATGTTCCAATCCTGAGCTTCATTTGCCTTATAACTTTCTTTTTATACGTCCCCGTAGTTCTGATGTCCAGTGACTTCCCGTAGTGGTATCAATCTTACTAACACCTTCCGAATTGCTGCTAAATGGCATTAAACTGTTCCTGTGCACGACCTTCTTTACTCGGTTTACGCACGATTGGTGAAAAATTATAGAAAAATTCACCCACAAGTCACTGTTATAAAATCACCGCTTTCATACCACCGGCAATGTTTAAAAGTAGCATAAAACAGTTCTCAGGGGTGAGCCGGGAGTTCACCAGAAACGTGGCTATGAAGAATGACGTGCATCTATCTTCCAGAAGAGTTATGAAAAAGATTAAATTGGGTAAAGCCAGACCAACCATTTTCCATCAATTTGAAACCTTGGTAGAATTAAGTGATGGTTCAGTCATCAAGAGAACATCGCAAGCACCAAAGGATGAAATCAGAATGATCAATGATCAGAGAAATAGCTTATTGTGGAATCCAAACCGTTCTGATATCAATACTTCTGATCCAAATGCCACTGGTAAAGTCAATAAATTCAAGCAAAGATTCTCTGCTTTTGAGTCAGAACCTTCTGAATCAACTCCGGAAACTCAGTCACCAAATACTCCTAATGAAAATGATCACTTTATTGAATTAATGGGCCATAACGTCAAAGAAGTTACTGGAGGAAGCTTATACAACAAAAAGGCCAAGGGTAAGAAAGGTAAGAAGTAATAGTTGACTAAAATTATAAATCTTGTATATACATTCTGTACTATAATAATCATCTACATGCTAAGTTATGATTGTAGTTACCAATGGGTACCCTCCTATGAAGTCTTTAGTCTGCTATGATTCTAATAGGTGACTGAATTCCTTTTTAAGTAAAGACTGCAAGAACTTGGAGTCTTGTTCGCGAAAACATTGGAGAATTTCATCAAGTGTTATACCAAATGTTCTCATTTCATTAATGGTCCATTGAAGTAACTCCGAGTCTTCATCAACTACTGCCCTTTTGCCAATAATCTTCAAGCAGGGAAGTCGATTGGCTCCGTCTACTCTTATGAAAGAGTTCATACCATCAGGTATGTAAAACCTTTTGAAATAGAACGTCTGCTTACTTCCCCTATCATAGACAGATTGTGAAGAAAAAGTCTCGTACAAGCGTCTACTTAGCCTGTTGTTGATGGTATTCAGTAAATAAACCATCAACACTCGAGTTAGTTCCTGTAAGGCTTCATCTGAGGAAGAGAGTTTTTTGAACAGACTGATGAGGTTGTTGAAGAATTCGGTCTTTAGCTCCTTGGACACATGATGGAACAACACATATTTGAGGACACTAACATAGGCCTTCTTCGATATCTGGACGTCGGATTGTTTGATCATGGCGATGCAAGAGTCCAATTTGCCCTGTCTCAACAATTTAATGATAATGGCATTGAAGTCTTTATAGGTAATTCCATTTTTCGAATTTAAAATTGTTTGGAGAAATCTTTCGGATGCTACTTCATTATTTTGCATTAAAAACGACTCGAATAAGACAGTGAGGGTCAGTCTGTTTAATGGGGGTTGCAACTGCTTGACTAGCAGTTCAAACTGACTTGTTTTCTGCTTTATATTGCCGAAATATTTCAAACTCTGGTCTATGAGGTCTGGCTTTGCTAAAATCAGCTCGGGCAATGAATCGATAAACTCCGATAATATTATTTTCTCCTCTGCCTCCAGGCAGGCGATGATCATTGTCTTGAATAAGGCAGGATGTTTGGTGTAGACAAAGTCTACTTTATTTACAGGAACATACTTCTTCCACAACTCCAAGGCCTTATGGAGGCAGCCACATTCGATATTCTTCTCCATTACTTTCGTTACTATCTCGAGAAATTCCGGATGAGAATAAAACTTCGAGAACTTTGCAAAAGTCACATTTGCAAAGTATGCTGATTCCTTTTCTTTAATCATATGGTCAATAACGAGAATTACCTCGTTGAACTCCACACCAAACTCATCTATGAGTTTGAGAATGGTGTATGAGTTGTATGCAAATTTCTGGTTGTCAGCTACACATAATGTACGCAATAACAACGGAAGTTCCGTGAACAGGATTCCTTCATCTTTGAGAGTGAGGGCAAAGGATGCTGCCAACAACGGTTCTCCTGCGGTAGCTGCTAGGACAATAAATATGTTACCGACGGCTGTTTTGAACTCAGAAGACGTTAGCGTTTGATAAGTCTCCGAGAGAGTATTCACTCGATCCATTAGTATAGGAGGAAGGAGACTATGCTTTTTCAAGAGCCATAAGATAGCCATAGTTACTTGATCGTTACCATTTAGGATTATCTGGCTGATGTTGACTAGCAAGAGGGAACGAACGGATCGAGACTTTGGATAGCAGTCAATAAGGAAGTTGAGTAGTTGTTGGTTTATACGGGTGTAGTGCAATATATCTAGGAGTAGGTTCTTATTGGCTTTTTTATAGTATTCGTAGCATTCGTGAGTGGCCTGGTAGAGAGGGGTCCCTCGTTTGAAAAACGAATGGGTCGCAGATAGCCTTCCGAGAACGTCACTTGTTACTCCGGCATCCACGTCTAGCTCCTTTGGTCTGTCTATGGGTTTAGTATATTGGGTCCGGTTCCTGATGAATGGTAGGCTCGTGTGAGGAACAGCACTGTTGCTATGTCGTGTCAAAGTGATATCTCGTAGGCTCCTTTGGACCATCTGGCGTATGGTAGTGCTATGTCGTATTATCATTATTCTGCATATGATGTTTATTGGTTTTGGATTTGGTTTGGTTGGTAAGTTATGCTCATCAAATTAAAAACTTAAGAAAAAAATGAACTTTTGATGTACTTTTTTCTCGCAATTTTGCAGTCTTTCACCAGAACTTCAGAAATTGGACAATACAGGAAGGAGACTGAAAGGGAGTTCTGGCTCCCGATAAGGGGGGAACTTATTGATAACTTCGGCTAATATAAATTGATTTTAGTGTTGGTAGACATGAAAACGGCTGAATTTGCCCTATATATACTGACTGCTGAGCTATAATTACCTTGATGACTATGGAGAACGTCTGGATACTTTTATTCGGTTGTTTTACATAAAGATTAAAGTATTAACTGTCCATGGCATGTTTTGAGTGCGTTATTCGGCTGTTTAAGCAAATGTCTATTATAAAGGTTTCAAGTTGGGGAAAGCATCATTTCATAATGGATTCTCTTAACAATAATGACAAGACCCAGTAAAAGCCTGCAATTCAAAATGGTAGCACTTGATAGAAACTATCTTTGGTTTTAAAAGTCTGTGTGCCCATTTGTGGTCACAAATCCTCAACTGTTTACAGAAGGATCAAAACAGATTCATCGCCTATTGGTCTAAGATCCCTCTACATAATAGAGCAATCACCCAAACTCAATCCATACATTACCTTCTCGACGTCTCGTTTAATCAATGGCCAGTCCTCCCTTCTTTGCACGAACTCGTAAATCTCTTCCTGACGGAAAATCCCATTAAACTTAGACAAATCACTCACCAACTTCCCTAGAGCCTTGGACTCATTCCCACCAATGATGTAGATGCTTCCGAGCTTCTTGAGAGCCTGGAACAACGGAATCACCGATTTCTTGTTGGTTTTGATGTGATTGTAGAAAAAATCGTAATAGAGATTAAAGTCCGATATTAAGTTGATGGCTCCAGCAACAGAAATAGTGCTTTTCTTCAATATCTTGACGATAATTTGAAAGAATCTCTCAGCGATTTCCTGATGGAATACTTCCACAATCGACTTATCAGCACTACCAACTAGCAAGTCGATATTATCATCCAATATCTTAACTGCTCGTTTAGCTGCATCTGTTGGGCCATCGAAGACCATCGACGAGGTGGAAGGTGGATTGTAGTCAGTGTCTTTTAGGTGTGTCTTGTAAGTGGCTTCGATTTCATTCATTAAAAGATCAATGCCTACGTTGAGTCCATCAGCAACGTATTTATCAACCAATCCTTCTAGCTTCTTTTTACTCTGCAAAGACGGATTTAGAATGGAATATTCATGCTTGTGGATCATTTCTTCTTTATAGAAGATATCAATCATTTGAATCATCAAGTCGGCCATATTGATCAAATCGAAAAAGAGCACCAAAGGTTCGATGAAAGCTTCAGATTTGGAGTTGATGTAGGTCAAATCATTAGGACGATAATCTTTCAAGTACTTGATTGCTTTGTTGAACCCAGGTCTTAAATGAGCATCTCCCACCATATCAATCGAATTCATGAAAACTTCTTGGATTGAACTGAGAATATCATTACGAAGAGCTGCGATAGAATACTCTTTAAATTTCATTAATCGGTTAAGGCTTATTTTGGCTTCATTGAGAATATCAAGAGTCAACTCTGGACTGAGGGTTTCATTCAACGATTTGATATTTTCCGATAAAATCTTCGCTTTGGCTTGCATTTCCGAGTAGATTTCTATGCTTTCGTCTTCAGTAGTCTTATTGTCTTTGGAGGTGTTGATGGTGAACACTTTCCTGAAACTGGTCAAAAAGTCATTCTTGGTTTCAACCTTTACGTATTTCAAAATGTTTTCGCTGGTTTCTGCTTCTTTTCGAGAAATCTTATCGTTCCACGCCGAGATCTTATCGTGCGAGTAGTTCTTGAAGTTCAACACTTCTTCTCGGGTGTACTCAGCAGCAAACGACTCATACAGCATGTCAATGAGCTCTTGCAATAATCGCTGGTAGCTATCACCAACATTGCTACTAGGTTTCAAACGAGGGAGGAAGCCTCGGCTGAGTCTGTCATATAAGTATGGCACGGTCTTAAGATACGCTCCATTAGACTTGGAAGCATCAATAAGCACCATAACTACCTCCATTAGCTGGTTTGATATGAGCTCTTCGCTTACTTTGTACATCATCGGAATGGAGACAGGGAAAATCAAATCAATAATCCTTGCTTCTTCATTGAAGATAGCAGCCAAGTCTTCGGTAAACTTGTCGAATCGTTCAGGATTTAGCCCATATATTTTTGGGGCATCTGACGGGGAGTCCTTTTGGTCTGGTTGTACTTTGAAGAAGTTTTCCACATCTAGCTGGTCTACGCTGAAAAATGTGGAGCCTTCGTTGTCAAAAACAGTTTTCTGGAGGAAAAAGTCAATAAAAGTCTGTTGGTTTTTTAAGTCAATCAATATCTTTACAAATCGACTTGCTTTTTCGTACTCCTGGATATCGTAATGAATTTCTAGCTCTCGTAACAAAGCATTTTCAAATATTTCAAGAATACCATTGATTTTGTCTCGAGTTGTGTCCCTGGTACTTTCGTTCAAATCAATCTTATTATATCGCAAAAGGTTTCTTAGTATCTGACTCTGTTCCTCGGGGGTCTGGAAATCCTTGAATAGGATCAACTGGTTATATGACTTGTTGCTTTGGAGGTCATCATAGTACGGTGATAGTGCTTTAAAGATCTCCAATACCTGAGCTTTGGCGTATTCGGGCTTCTTGATAATGCCCTTAAAGCACAGCAATGGACTTGAAAGGGCTTTAGCATCGATTTTTGCAGGCAGCAAAGCCGCCAGCTTCCATACTTCCATGTCTTTTAGCTTCTGCACCCAGATACTGGGGTCATTGGCGGTTTTATACGTGTTTCGAGACAATAATGCAAAGGTGAGGAGTTCCTGGATATTTAAGTATTTGGCGATGTTTCTCGCCACGGGGACGGGAATGATCTTCGGATCATAAACGTCAATGTCCGAGTTCCATATTACCTGTGCCATACCTGATGGTGGAGGACTTCTGTTGTTTCTCAATGGAAAAATCGGTATCGCAGAAAAAAAATCTTTTGAAGATGAAAAATCTAATCTCACATACTCGCTATATTATGATCCAATCGTGCTGGCATAGTCAAAAAAGAGAGAAGAAATAGAGAAAAACAGGAAATAGCATGCTACGAATACGATCTTCGTGGCGCTATGTTCCACGACTACTACGACAGAGTTCGAGATATCAGCATACCGCGAACAAGGTGCGGCAGACAGGGAAAGATGGAGATGATGATGACCAAATGATAAGAGCAAAAAACACCGATTTCACGCCTAACAACAGAACAGACTTCACTTCCAACGATATAACGGGATTCACGTCAATACACAGCAAGCAGCCACTCGGCTCCAAACTATCTTCGTTCGTTATCAGTTTTCTTAAGCAAGAGTCGCAGCTCATTAAACAGTACATCGATGAGCCAGCTGGAGCCGAAACGGCTCCCAGCGCAGACCTTGACCCCGTCATACGGACCAAGTTGGAGCAGATCCCGGATAAGAAGGCCCGACTTAACCATATCTTGACATACAACCCCATACTCATTCCTGCTCCCATCTACAAACAGTACTTTGAAGACACCGATGGGGTAGAACACCCGGCCAAAATGTTGTACATCCGCCGACTAGCGTTCCACTCAGAATTTGAGGAGTGCTGGCGGGTCGGCTTGGAGGACAATTTGACGTCGTTGAACGACATCGAGGAGTTTTTGGATGTAGTCGCCGATGAATTGGAGAAAACTCTGAATACAAAGATTGGCTTTTGGAGGCTCCTTCTTGCTTCGGAGAAGTATTTTTCTAGTCAGAGCATACGTGGCCCAGTTTTGGAGTCCATGGTGTACCGGTGGAAGACCAGCTTGGCGGAGATTAATGAGTTCACTGACTTTATCCTGAGACTTAACGGTACGGAGCCAGCAGATGTTCCCCGGTTTATGGAGTCGGAAAGAAACTTGTTACAGTCGAACGCAATTTACAGGGTGTTTTATTATCGGAGACTACGAGAAATACAAAGCCTGTTGATTAGCATGGTGAGAGAGGATAACGAGGTTTACACCATTCCTGGGTTTCTTTCGTTCTTTCTCTCCAACCCTATTCCCTGTCTTCCTCTAAGTCCAAGTCCAGCCAGCATCAAGCCAAATGACATTCCCATAACATCCACCCACAGTGCCGTGCTAAAGTCTGTCATTTTCAGTGGAAAGAATTTTGCAGCTAACGATCACGACATCCTCTCGGTATGCCAAGTCCCCGTCAAAGCCTACAGCTTGTACATTTTCTTCCATCGTAACTTCGAGGAGGGGTCAAAGAATGCCGTGTTCATCACCAATTATATCTTGTCGAGTATCGTGCACCACGACGTCGACACCGCCGCATTACTCACTATAAAGTACTACAAACTTGTAAATATCGAAACCCTTCAGCATATGCTTGCGGTTTTATTCCGCCAAGCACCCCAGCATTTTAACACATTGATGAAACGACTCCGCAACAACAGCCCGGTAAAGAACAATATCGTCATTGGCAATTTCATTGATTCCCAGACAAATCTAGACCCTGAGCTGGTGTATCAGCTTGTGAAGATCATGAACCACTGTGGATTCGTAAGCCAGGTTGACCAGCTCTTGAAAGGAGGTCGACAGCTTAATCAGGAACTCTTGGACAAGCTTGTGCTATTAAAACTTCCTAGAAGGGCACTTCTTGAGATGGGCCGAATCGCTCTTTTGCGGCTACACTCTCCTCCGTCCTTTGTCAACCAATTGTTCCACCAACTTTTGATATCGTGCTGGAACATAGACAGAATCCGCAGTCGAGAGTCCGATTGCCAATCTCTCGATGCATTCCATGAACTTTACCACAAGACAACTGCCTTGGAGAAGGCAGTGTTCCATAATACACTAAGAGCAGTTGCCCAGACAGTATCATTACTAGATGCTGCTGCCATCTGCACTTCGTTGAACTCCCTCCACCAATTCATGCATTCTTCATCTTTCACATTCACCACGTCAGCCATTGGCCGGCGATACATCATGGACCGGGTTCTCACCGAGGTGATGAAATTTGCCAGAAGTTCTGGCATCATCAAGATGAAGGACATTATCAACGGGCTCACGTTCTCGTCGCCGATTGCAGAGCAGGCGATCTACAAGAAACTCATCCAACAATCGCCGTCGTTGAGCCTTGATATCCTCCCGTTGTATAAGGACAAAAAGGCTCAACTAAACCATGGTATCATCCAGGGAGTGATGTCGGGAATCCTCACCACCCCCCAGTTGAGCGAAATGCAACGATTGAAGCTCTTCGAGTCGTTCCGTAAACAACACACCGCCCTCGGCTTCCGAAGCACGTTGAAAGTCGGCACAGTCACCGAATTGGTCGACTTGTTGATCTCCATCACCGAAAACGACCCGGCAAAATCTTGGGATACTCTCAAATGGGTCATCCCTTACGCCCACGATAAGAAAGTACCTAGAAATATCATCAGCCGGTGGGAGAAGAAAATAGATTGCACATAGCGTAAGCATTTATCCGGTAGCTTTACTTCTTTTGGTCCTTGCTCTTTTATTTGTAAACTAAGTATTTGTTAATATTTGCCTTTCATTGCAGTTGATGAAAATTAACATACCCATATTCTAACTTGCTTTTGGTTTAACCCCAATTTGCTACAAATTAATTCCCTCTCTTCCTTATTAGGATTCATTTTTGCTCTGAAGATCTCTTCTAGTTTCATTTTAGTATCCTCCAGTAACGACGATCTTTTGGATTGATTGTCCTGGCTTTTAACAATCATCAGCTTAGAATCTCCATTTCTGCTTCGATTTATATTTTTGTGTTCAGCTTTTCCATGATACTGCTCTACAGTGGATACAGAAGTCCTGCTCCCTTCCTTTGCTAAGTCTTCATTGAGGAATGATTTACTCCTTTCCAATCTATAGCTATCAACAGAGTCATATAGGTTCCTAATTGCATACGAGAGAACTTTTCCATTGCCCCCAAGTTGTTCTGAAAGCTAATCTATGTTAGATACTGAAGTCTCTCGACAAATAAATACGTACAGCTAACATTCTATTCATTGACCGCATCAATGAATTTTGCATATTCGAGTCTTCTTTTCTTGTTGTAACCTCAACATAATTTTCTCTTTCTATACGATACTTAGCTGTTATCAGCTCAAAATCTTTCAAGCTTTCATACAACTCATTCATATCTTTGATGGACTCCATGTCGGCTATTAAAGTGAAGATTTTATAGTGGGAATCAAGGTTAATATTGAGGTTAAGGTTTTTTCCTTGAACCCGAGTTTTGCTCGAAACGATTCTGAAACATTTTTGAAACTCTTATTTTCCCTTTTCGAGGTATATTAAATACAAACCGAGGGCTCGGAATTGAAATCTATACAATGTAAATGATGGATTAGATAAAGACATCTTCTGTTAATATTCCATTCATATGGTTCAATTTATAAGTACGAGCGGTTAGCTTGTCATTTATAAAGGAATTAGTGGTGGGCGCCAGTTTTAGCTCCTCTTTGTTAATTTCGCCAACTCTAAACTTTGTAACTATTTTTGTGATTTTATTTGCAGTCGATTCATTTGGGCTTTTCTTCCTATTTTTTTTTTTGTATGTGCTGGAACACATTTGTTGGTAAGTTTTGTTAGAAGACATTTTCGGTGGTATCTTTTTGAGTTTAGCAGCTAGATGACAAGAAGTTTCGAGTTTAGCCAAATGCTGGTAGTAATTTTGAAAGGCAAAGTTCTCTTTCCATACCTATAGTAATGTTAGCGGGGTTTGTAGCCGAATTTGAGGGATATACATACCTTCGATACAAGCTTCGAAACATCAGTATTGTTCAATGTAGTTCCTCTTTTCATAAGTCTTCCTAGTGTATGACGGGCTATTATAAATTTGTTTCTAGTTCTATGTTTTGAGGCATCCGGTACGGTTTCCCCAATTACTATCCTTCTTTGTTTCGCATTCAAGTATACATTGGTGGACCGAAAAGGATAAGAAGTATCGCTTAAATCTTCAATGGTTTGTTTTCTGTTACAAGGGACCTTGAATGTTGTACTACCTATTAATTGATATTCGTTTACCATAGAATCCATTTCTCTATGAGGAACGATAAGTTGTCCCATTACAAAAGTGAGAGCATTTATAGGCTAATATAAGTGTGTAACCTCGGAATTCGACTGCGAGCTATGGTGCACTTCTGAACCGGACTTAATTTCTGATGTTGCTACTGATTGTCTAACGATATCTTCAGGTATTCTTCTGGGCTCCGCGATAAATTTGTAGTTCATTGTATTAGTCTGTTGTATAGCTACTTTAACGCAACTATTAACTATATATGCCCTGTGTAAGTAATTGAAATTGGTCGTAGAGACGAGTATATACGCTTCCTAAACTCTTTGCTATTAAGGAAGTCTCAACAAAGTTATCACACTCGGTATCAGTCAATTCAAGTTGTAATCTCTGCTTTAACAAGACACTAGTTTGAGAACCATTCCTAAAACAAGGGAGACTTGAATCCTTTTGCATTAAATCTACCATATTCACTAAGTGATCACAATTCTTTCTTAGTACTCGAAAACTCTCTTTGCATAGATCCCTGAAAAGGCAATAAGGTTTTCCATCGAGGCCACCTAGAACCTCTACATATTCGAATGTCAACTTGAACGGTGCGGCCTCAAATCCAACGCTACCTGGAGAATTGGAAAGCAAAAAACCAAAATCGATATGGATTATATGACCCTGATTGTCTAGCATTATATTACCGTTATGTCTGTCTTTTATCTGTAGCACATAACAGATAATCGAATAGGCCGCTAAACTTTTTGCAAAATTAGTTTGCGCTTTCTTATATTTAGAGCTTTTCTCGTCTCCATAGACCTTCTTAAAGTAGTCATTTAATGAGGCTACTCTTCCCTTAGGGTTTTCTCCACTTTTCACAGAAATTTCTGTTAAAGACTTCTTTATGGAATGAATTGATAATGCATTATTGATAGTCTCAACTAAGCCAGTATTGGCACTTGTGACTAAAATCTTCATATTTTTAGTCCATACTCCTACATTATTTGCCTTCCATATGTTGGACATCAGTGATATCAACTGACAAGCGAATGCCTCTTGTGGCAAATCATCTCCGTTCTTTGCAATAACAGAACATAAGTCCCAATTCTTCAAATGTCCATAAGCACTAGACTTTCTTATTCTATTCTTTTTAGTAGTCCAGTCCTCGCTTAACTTAAAATCATTCTCTAGCTTTCTGTCACCTGCATCTGGCTCTTGACCTTCCAGATGGGCATCATTCATCTCCTGAATTAAACGATAATCAATATTTTCAAATTTATCTTGTAACGCCTTCATTGAGTTGATAATCCTTGCCTTGATTGCTGCCGATTGTTCTGAGTTATTCTGACCTGATTTTTCCAATTGTTGGAGCATGACTGCAGCAATTCTCATTTGTGTTGACAAGTCCTTCGTTGAAACTTCTGATCCAAGAGTTTCACCTGAGGGCTTCTTGTTGCCCTTAGTTTTGGCCCCCGTTTCGCCTTCTGGATTACCTGAAACAACACTTGAATTGTTGAGATTCTTTTGCATCTCTGCGGATTGTTTGGGGTTTAGATGGTGAGTAATGAAACTTTGTTCATTCGAAATCGCGATTACTGACATATCACCAAGATCGGTCTCTTCAAAGTTAGTCGAGATATTAGAACTTTCGATCAGTCTATTCTTGTCGAAACTATTGCGATTGCTGACCGGACTAGATAATCTTGAGGGACGCAGTTTCCTGGATGACATGCTAGGCGAATCATTGAGATCCTGGTTGAGAAGAATATTCTTATTATATTCAGTCATAGGATCAAAGTCCGTCTCCTCTCCCAAAAACTCTATTAAAAGTAGAAAGGGAACTCTTTCTGCCGAATTTAACACACATGCTTCATTGACATTGAGTTTCAAAATCTTGTGAAATTTTTTATTCTGTTTGCTGCTTATTGGTAACAATTGAGGTATGTCTATCTCTGAAGGGAGAAAAGTTGAATTGATGATCGATAATTCTGCTCTCAATGAGGTCAATCTAGCTTCTTTGGGGACTTGTGATAATCGAGTGGAAATATTTTGTAGTACCATCACAAACTCGGTTTCTTTCTTAAAATAGTTCACCTGCAAGGACTTTACTTGCTCATCAACCAGCATTGAAGAAATTTTGTTAATATTGAGTTTGTTGAACTCTTGCCATTCCAAAGAGACAAGAGAGTTAGAAGAAGAATCAGACACGATGGGAGTAATAGACATCTCATCAATGGAAGGATCCCTTCCGTTAGATGGTAAATCTGGCATGGAATGTGATGAAAGTTTGTTTTCGACTAATGCTGAAGTGGGGACGGCATCAGGCACAGAATCCCAATTTTCTTCTTCTTTGTATTTTCGTTTGAAACTGTTGGATTTTTTGGAAACAATTCTTGTGTTTATGTTCATCTTTCTTTCGAGAGTATAGTCACTGTTGTATGATCTGTCTTCAAAGCTCTCCTTTCCTTGTAAAATCATAGAATGTGACACATATCTAGTCAGTCTTGTTGGTAAACTTGATTCGGACTTTCTTTTATTATTAGGATTGTAATAAGGTCTAGTCTGAGGGCGACTTTCTTCATCATCTGAGTCTCCGGTAGGACGTTTACTATTTTTCATCGTCAAGTTTTTAGTCAAGGTTTTATGGAAGTTTGCAAGTTTGAATAGAAATGATTTCTGTTGTCTCCCTTGAGAGATGATAATTGGCTTGACATAAAAATCAATTTGAGGGATCCCAAACGACGCAGCGATAGAACCACACATAGCAAGGGATGGAGATAAATTCTCTCTAAATTGGTGACCATGTGAAATCTTTTTAGAGATATCCTGATTGAACATCACATTTTGAAGCTCATTAATGAAATATCTTACGATATGAAATGAATAGGTGTTGGGATCGTTTTTCAACTCGAACACATAAGCTTGGAGGTTCCAGAAAGTTATTAGGCAAAAGTGAGGAAACTTCCTGCTCTTATCCAAAAGGAAATCTGAGAGTGCCATAGACTCTGTTTCAAAGCTGACAAGTACCTGTATTAATTGTGGAATGTAAAATTCTAATTCCAGGTAGCTATACAAGTGTAGTTTGCTCACCAAGTAATAATATACGCCAATGTTATTGCCATTTTGAGAGAGTTCATGAATACATCGGAAGATATCGAAATTGGGACTTCTAGTCTCCTCCAATAACTCGACATAATTATTCGCCTCCATTGTGAATATAGGACACGTTCACTAATTTGGTTGCATTCGATTTATAAAGTTTTCATGAAATGTAACTTACAACTGTCAAACAAAAGTCTTTGAACCCTCCGGCATATAAACCTTTCTTTTTTTTTTTTTTTTTTTTTTTCGGAGACGCATGAATACAGAAACATAGTATGTATATTGAAAAGTAAGTCAAATAAGTTAAAAATTGTTACTAGAAAAATAGAAGAAAGTAAAATCATTATTAAAAATTAGCTGTCACGCTCACTTATCTTTTTTGAAAGCTGGAATTTTGAATTTCTCTGTGAATTTCTGACCCGGTAAAATCGGCATTACATCTAAAACATGTTCTCTCAATTCTTCCGGAGAACTGTGTAAATCAAACGGCTTGTAAATTATATACTCCAAATCTTGAAGATCAGTTTGTTCCGGGGGTACAGGTTTGAACAATTTTGGGTGAAATTCAACACCCTCCTCCAGTCTCTTTTTGGCTTGTACCCTTTGTTCATTTTCCACTTTGAACTTCTCTTCAGTAGCAAGTGTATGGTCTCTCTTTCCGAGTGCATCAATAGTTGATTTCCACAATTTTCTTGACTCCGTTTCTAATTGCTCGTCAAGTGGTCTCACTTTAGGTTTAAGTGTGGTTGCCTTATGAGTATTGAAGAACTCACTCTTTTTTCCAGTCTTATTATTCTTGATCTCCATGACATCATTCCATTTCCCTGAAATGCTGTAAAGCTCCTCTCCAGTCTTGGTGTCAATTATTTCACCCTCAATGGCATCATAAGTCCCACTAATGAACCCTTTTGTTTTGAATTCAATGACAGCTTCGTAGCCAGTATCAGGACATTTCACAACCATTTTATCTCCGAGTTCATACTTGAGTTTACCAAATAAAATTCCTCTACAATAAACATTGGGTTGGTTCATGATGTAAGTTTCTCCACCCCTATCTCCAAGAGTGACATGTGCCCAACCTTCCATAATGGCAGCTGACGAATTTCCCAAAAATTTGGACTTAGGAATAACAACACCATCAGCTTTGATTTTCTTCCCTGGGATTATATAGAAGTATGAAGACTTAGGAGGATGGTGAGAAGTTTGCTCCGAAATGTAAAATGCAGACTCTTCACCAGGTAAGTCGTCCCAATAACAAGAAAATACTTCTCCCAAAATGGGATTCAAAGGCTTCTTGACTGCTTTTGGTGCGATATGCCATGAAGCCAAGTACCACTTCACCATCAATATAAATCTTTCTAAATCATCATCTTCCTCATTGGCCTCTAACAATATGTATGGAATTTGAAAAAAGTTTGTAATACGCTCCAACATTGACTTTTTCTCAAGAATGAACGTTGGCAACGTGATCTTAGACAAGTCACATCCAGGTCTTAATTGAGAGATGATTCCATATAGAATCGATTGTCCTTCGTTGTCTATTTCATCAATGTCGTCAGTATTATTGCTCCCTGCTGGGCTCTCGCCCTTCACCGCCTCGCTCACATTAGTGTCGCTCAGACTCTTCAATTTCAATTTATCTAATTTAGAAGTTAATCCCATCTTCAAGGTAGTCTGGTATTGCAGTCCGATAATTGATTCTGGAGGAGTAGTTTGATTAAGAAAATAAATTTCTTCCCTTGCTTTTATTCCCTTACAACGCGCCCTTGCTATATGTTATTGTGGAAATTGCGCCTTTCAAAGTAGTGGATACTTATATGTAGTCCACAGTGTGATCAATTGCAAGGATCAAGAGTTAGAGGACGAGATATTTAGGTCCTTACAGTTAATTTGTATGAGGGGCACTTTGCGAATTCAAAATGTTTTAAAAATATATATTTATATAGTCCGGGTAACTAATTGTGCTTGTTGGTACACTTCTAAAAAACTCCGTCCTCTCACTCTATCTGGTCACTTCTTGGCGAAGACAGCAATGAACTTTCAGACTTATGGTGTCACGCCGCCAATATCTGTGGCCAATCCCACTCCAAAGGAAAATGCTCTCAATGACGAGTTGATAAAGGAATTGAAGAATAAAGGTTCTTTTGAAAGCGAGTCTGCAACGAAGAAAAGAGTTGAAGTTCTAGGAATCTTACAAAAGTTGACAGAAGAATTTGTATATAGGGTTTCACTCAATAAGAATATGAGTGATGGAATGGCTAAAGATGCTGGAGGCAAAATTTTCACTTTTGGATCGTATCGTTTGGGTGTCTATGGACCTGGATCTGATATCGATACTTTAGTTGTTGTTCCCAAACACGTTACTCGTAATGATTTCTTTGAAGTTTTTGCTGAATTACTAAGAAAAAGGCCCGAGTTAGAAGAAATTGCACCTGTTCCGGATGCATTTGTCCCAATATTGAAATTACAATTCGGAGGAATATCCATTGACTTGATTTTTGCGAAGCTAGACATTCCCCGTGTACCTCGAGATTTGACTTTAAATGACAAAAATCTTCTAAGAAATGTTGATGAAAAGGATCTCAGGGCATTAAATGGTACAAGGGTCACTGATGAAATCTTGACACTTGTTCCGAAGCCAACCGTATTCAAACATGCTCTTAGATGTATAAAAATGTGGGCCCAGCAACGTGCCGTATATGCTAACATATATGGTTTTCCTGGTGGTGTGGCATGGGCTATGTTGGTGGCAAGAATATGTCAATTATATCCTAATGCCGTAAGTGCTGTTATTGTGGAAAAGTTCTTTCATATCTATGCTCAATGGAGTTGGCCGGAACCTGTCTTACTAAAGCAAATTGAAGATGGGCCACTACAAGTCCGCGTATGGAATCCCAGGTTATACCCTCATGATAGAATGCATAAAATGCCAGTCATTACACCTGCATATCCCTCCATGTGTGCCACTCATAATATTACAACTTCAACTCAAAAAGTTATTATGGAAGAGTTAAGAAGGGGGATTGAAATTATGAATCAAATTAACACTAACAAGAAATCTTGGGGTGACCTATTGGAGAGACATACATTTTTTCACAGATACAAGTTTTATCTATGTATTGTGGCCGCAACCAAAGGAAATTCGGAGGAACATTTGAAATGGGCCGGTATGGTAGAAAGTAAATTGCGTCTACTCGTTCAAAAACTAGAAGTTACAGATGGAATCCAAGTTGCCCATCCATATGTCAAGACCTTTGACAATTCCTATATTTGCAAAGATAAAGACGAGTGTGCGGATGTCATCAACACTTATGGCACGCGTCAAGCAGAAGAGCTAACCAAAAATATTAAAGAATTAGAGGGTCATAAACCTGAAGATGTCTCCGGGGTCGAAGTCCATCTCACAAAACTTTTCATTGGTTTAGACATTGATTTGCATAATGGTGAAAAAAAACTTGATATACAGCATCCGTGTGCAGATTTTTTCAATATATGCAAGGGGTGGCAATTTTTTGACGAATCTGTGCATACAGTACAAATAAAGCATGTGAGACTCTACGACTTACCTGATGATGTTTATGTTGAGGGCGAAGAAAGACCAAGTAAAGCCTCAAAAAGGAAAAGATTGGCTACAAAAGATGCCAGCAAGAAAAGACCAAAGAGCGAAATAGCTGTGGCCAGCACAGTAGCTAGCTAATTGAAGATTCTAGACTTTCAGACGATACAAGGTTTACATAGACATTAAAATGTATTTTAGAACGTATTTACAAATTGGTATATATATGCAGACTTTCAAAACCATTTACCAAACCGTTTTGGTTTACTACTTTCACTAAAGTTTCTTGGTTCTTCAAGTGTGGTGTCGAACTTTCCTAGGCCAAAATATTGTAGGATAAATTCGACATCACCAAAAGCGTGGCGGTCACCTTGCATTATTACCGTTGGTTTCCCAGAACTGGTTCCCTTAGTCACCACGTTCCCTGTCAATACTTTTTCTGCTACTTTACGTAAATCTTCAACAGTCAACGATTCAATTTTCTTAATCATTTCGTCAACTGTAGTTAGTTTGCCCTGGCACTGAATTTGTCTACCCAAATCTTCCAATGCCGCCAATTTACTCTCCACATTCATTAGAAGCGAACTAATGAGTTGGTTTTTTGCTCGTTTCACTTCCTTTTCTGTTAATCCACCTTTGGAGGTGTCAACTTCCAATAGTTTCGAAAGCTCAAAACAAATGATCTGTGACATTACATGGGCAGCATTGGGAGAACACGAAATCGTAATACCAAATAATCCAGATCCGATGTAAGAATGGTTGAAACTCATACAATTCTCCACGAATGCATATTGGTTCAAGACGCGAGTGTATAATCTAGAAAACATTCCTTTCCCGGGGCCCCCGGCACTGAACGAAGAGCCTCCACCAAGAAGTTTTTGCAATGTTGCTAATGCATACAAATCGTCGCTGAGTAATCCGGTGGTTTCAAAACCAATTTGCATATGGTATAATTGGGGTAAATTTGCGTACACCGGAGGTTGGTATGGAAGGGCGATTTCTCCCCCGGTGTAATTCACTTCGCCCAACTGGGCCTGGCGGGTTTTCGAAGTGGAGTCATGGCCCAGTTTCCAATCTCCAAGCTGACTTTCGGCCAATTTCACCGCATATTCATGGTCTACCCCCACCATTGCTACAACCACATTCTGGGGCTGATAAAACTTTCTATGATAATCTAGTAAATCGCCCCGATTTACGGTGGCAATCCGTTCCGGAGGACAGAATAATGGTAATCCCAACGTATTACCCTTATATGCCGCTTCGTGCAAAACCTCGGGCAAAAATAAATCATGTTTCATCGAGATCTCATTCACTTCATATTCCGCCGTAAGTAATGTTTCCTGGACCTCCTGGTCAGTTATGAGTGGGTTGCGGATCGTCTCGCTAATCAAGCTAAACATCTTGTCCACATCTTTGTTAAACACCGATGCCTGGTACAACATCAGCTCTCTTTGGGCTGAACACATGTAATTTCCTCCCAACTTCGACAAGTTCTCCATCATTTCTACTCCGGAGTAGCCTTTGGTCGATTTCCACGCAAGCCGGTCGAATAAATGCGATAATCCAGGCCGTTTGGCGTTTTCATAACGTGATCCCGCGTCAACATATGCTCCTAAAGCACTGAAATGGCCTGGGGTGGAGTCGGTCACCACCCTCAACCCATTGTTCAAGGTCGTCATTTGCACATTGGGCTTGGCCAACGTCACGGTGGCATACTTCCTAAGCAACTGGGGGAGCCCTGGTCGCACAATCTTGGACTTCAACATACCGGGATAGCGAGCAGTAGAGAAGAGAGAATGGCGATGATTTTATCTGATGATGTTTTCCTACATGAAGCTCCGTACACCAAAAGTGATGTTAACACCCGTACAACTTTTTAATATTGATGCAGTTATTTGCAGCCAGATAGCGCTGACTTCTACTTTGGTTGATAAATGGTAACTGGAAAGAAGTGGGGATCTCTTGGAAGAATTTCCTGTTCTCTCTGTCACTGGATATAGGGAGAGAGAAACAAAGTGACGACATTGACGGAGCTACGACCAAATCTGACTCTCAGCTTCTTGGAATACCTCCTACGAAATTCACTCGTGTCTGTTGCTTGTCATCCTCTGCAGTCAAGCAATAACACATCACTTGGTCAGTTTATAGATGTCTGAGATATATTTAAGTCGGTGAATTGGCATTTGGGCAACGTACCAGACGTCTCGCTTTGGTGTTTGTCACAAACTTCAATATTGAAGTGCCTCAGTTTACAAATCCCTTTACGGCACCAGGTCATTCATTTCTTAAAATAGATGCGTAGGTATTCCTCTTTGGGCTATAGTACTAATCCAAAAGGAAGCTATATGTACCTAACACTTCCAATTGAGGACTGTATCACAAAACTTGCAAAGCTGAATATGGCTCTCTTTCAACGGATAAATGTCTTTTCACCAAGAATTCGTATATCTCAGATAACAACGGCTCTTGTGCATTTCTAATTTGGCTGCAAAAAAAAATTCTTAAGTTGTTGTTATCTATCAAGGGACAATTTCTTTCTCTGGCCACTCCCATATGAACAGCAGTACGCTCATAAAAAATATATTTGGTTGCAAAATAAATTATTTCTGCAAACCTAGTGCCCACCTGGGTAATGGGCCAGTTCCCCCATTTTGGGAGAAGTTTACAGATGCAAATTTTCCTTTAAATGGCCTGGGAGGCCCCCAAATTGTTTGTAAATTTTCTACTTCTTTCTTCTTCCCACTTTACTTGATTATTCACCAAGAACTCAGTTTTTAACCGAATTACCACGTACAACCTCCTTACCTGAATTGTCAAGTACAAAATTTTTTCACCTGAACCAACAATGGGCTTCAAGAAGTTCTTGAATAAACCCAAGCACTCTCACTCTCTTCGTCGCCGTTTGGCGACTAGGATGCCATCAATGAGAAAGAAGCTCGCCGGATTCAACCCATTCAAGAAGAAGTCTAAGTCTGGCGAACCTCAGGTTCGGGATCAACCTCAAGTTGAAAATGAAATGCCTATGCAGTGGTTTCTTGAGCCTAATTTGGTCTCAATGACCATCGACGAATTTATTAAAATTTGCAATCTGGATGATGACAAAACTGATGAAAGTGAGAGAATTCATGAAGTCCCCTCAGCAGTTAGCGGCTTATTCGAGCCATTAAGTTCTTTCGAGTCTGCTTTGACAATTCCTGTCACTCAAGAAGAAAAAGTTGGTCAGCTTGTCAATTCGTATTTCGAATTGAGCAAAGAAGACAGACAGCGGTTTGTTGAGTCACTTCATGGAGATTTTCATGAGTCAGCCAATGCCACGACAGTTCTTGAAGCACTTCATGGAGATGTTCATGAGTTAGCCAATGCCACGACAGTTTTTGAAGCACCTCATGAAGTTATTCCTGAGTCAGCCAATGCCACGACAAATCTTGAAGCACCTCATGAAGTTATTCCTGAGTCAGCCAATGCCACGACAAATCTTGAAGCACTTCATGGAGATGTTCATGAGTCAGCCAATGCCACGACAGTTCTTGAAGCACCTCATGAAGTTATTCCTGAGTCAGCCAATGCCACGACAAATCTTGAAGCACTTCATGAAGATATTCCTGAGCTACTCGAAACCCCAGACATTCTTGAAGCCGAAAGAGCTCAAGAAGAATTGGAACACTTAGAATTAGAATTCAACAACAACTTCCTTGATTTAGAAAAGGGCTTGGGTAAGTATGTTCGTTTCAGGACTGAAAACGAATATCAAGATGCTCCAATTTACCCTCCACCATCTCACTCTAACTCCGAGTTTGATGACGAAGATACTTTGTACCCTATTTACGAAGAAGATGAAGAGCAAGTGTCTGAGTCATTAAATGAACCAAACCAAGAAGAGCAATTAGCCACATCTTACACTTGCCAACCACATCAAGAAGAACAATCACCTGAATCATCACCTGAAGGAGAACAATCAACTTGTAAAGAACAATTGGTTGAGCCACCAGTCTACGAAGCACCAGTACAATTATCTGACTCGGAGTCAGATTCAGAAGATCAATTCTCTGGAGTGGCTGTGGGTGAAAAAACCGAAGATGATGATTCTTCTTCCGTCTACTCGGACCTTGATGCTATTGAAAAGCAGCAACAGTTAGCACTGGAACAACAGCAGCTTGCTGATGATGAATCCATCATCTCATCACCATCTTATTTCCATAGTTATGAAGACTATCTCAATGGTGTACAAATGACTTCAGAAGAATATCAAGCTTCAGGTCCCTCAAAATACGTCCAAGAAGCACTCCAAAGGGAAGAAGAATTGGACTACCAGTACCACTACTATGAAGATAGAGACCCAGAACAAGATTTCTATGATAACATCAGTGAATACTCTGACGCTCAATATTCAATTTCAGGTACTACTGAATCATCGTCTGAGAGAACCTTGGCTTCAGACGAGATCTTAGAATTTAACACTGGTTTCAATTCTTTTATTCCTGGTACAGTTAGAAAGTGGGAAAACTTTCAACATTATAAAAGAGAGATCTACAAAAGATATGAAGGTTACTTACATGGTAACTTCTTACATAACAGAAAAGCCAGTTCATCAAGCTAATGGCTTGAGTGATAGTGGTGATAGTTGGTCTTCTTGGTTTCAGTTGTTACATTTTCAATAGTTGTCCACTTCGGTTCTCCTTTCTGCTTGTGCTGATTGAAAGAAGAGATTACCATTTTCCTTTGCTGTTGCTACCATTCCATCACAGGGGAGTTAAAGAGTTCGTGCTGGTTTTACTGGCAACTACTTTTGGTCGAGTCTTGAAGTCAGCTTGCAACTGGTTTTTAAGATGAGTCCTCAAGATGGTTGTCAATTACCCATCGCTTATACAAATTATGATCTAGAGCAAAAAGAAGTTTGATGATGTTCTAGACGAGCAATAGGAATTAGACTGCAGCTGATTCCTAGAGTGGAGTTGATCATCTATTATGTTGTTGGGTTTCAACTATGATCTAGTGATTAAGGAGTATGAGCGTTGGTGTAGTGATATTGGGTACCAGGTAAGCTTTGAAAGTCAGGTAGCGCAACTGGCTATTAGAAGTGAACCGAGCGCCCATTATTTATTAAACCATCACGAACTTTCTTGACTCGTGAACATTCCTCATTACTTAGCAACCTCTCGAATGTTCAAACCCTTTTCCTTTGAATTGAAGAAGAAGAAGAAGATCAAAACCAAGTTTCAATGATTAAGAAAAATGAATCCCAAATAATTCTTCAAACTTTCAATTCCACAAGAGAGACATAAGCAAATTCAGCAACAGCAAGGATTACAACACACGATCATCAACAGTAACACAAGCCAACCGCAACAATAAAATCAAGAGACATCAAAAAGTTAACAACAAACTAGTGAGGGGAACTACAATAAAACATTCAACTAGGACATCATCATTAACATTAACATAAGAAAAGACATCAACTACTTCAACGACTTCAACGACTTCAACGACATTAACGACATTACCATTAACAAAATAAAAAAAGAAAAAAATATCAACGACATTAACATTAAGAAAAGATACCAACAACATTAACATGAAAAAGACACCAACAACCTAAAAAAAAAAAGTGATATTGATGACATTGAAAATATGATGACTGCCAACACAGCACCAACTACCAACACGCTTCAGTAAAAAATTATATAAATCTTTTGTTTTTCACTTTTTCCTCTTATATATGCCCCAATAAATATTACGCCTTCATCTATTACGTAGGACAAACTGCACAACTTTGCTTCTACACATCAGGTGCTTCAAGTGATCTGGCTACTATGTATTATAGCAGATGACTACAGGTATCGGAAATACTGCACGGCAGTTACATCCTCATAAGAACTTGGGTGGGTATCGTATCGTTACCAGAAGTTCGAAGTGCTGACTTCAATCCGCCAAGGTGCAACTCACGGTCTATTGGCAATATCCCACTGAACGATCTAAACTTCAATAAGTCCAAACAATTCATTCATCAATGTTTCTTAGTTTTCTGGAGTTAAAGCAAAGAAGCAACGTTTGACACGTAAACTATGAATGCTTTTGTCCCCCTCTTCTGTCAAATGTAGTTTTTCTCAGAATTCTTTACTTTTTTTGTCAAAATTCGAATTCTGCACTGTTCATGGACTCAGGTGTCATCTACTAAAACATCAATTGTACATGACTAGAAATTCGTGGAGAACATTGAATAAGTCCTCGGAGTCAAACTTAATTTATGCTGACGTAGGCTATCAATTTAAGACATTTCAGAAACCAAAACCATGTTCAAGTCTATAGGGTAGCTTTATTCCAATATAAATGTTTAACTTGTCTCTCAAAAACATTTCCAAACATTCATACCTTTAGATCAACACCAGAATGGCTTGTTCTTTAGTTGTGGCTAGTAACTCGATTAGCCAATGACTGCAAAAAAAAAATGAGGAAAAAAAGCAGCCAAAAATTAGCCACATATGACAGTAACGCCACGTAAAAAGTAGCAGGCTTCTAGTTTCAAATGTCTGGAGGTTTTGACGTACAACTGGCAGCATATAATTGAATCTGTAGATGCAAATACAATGACAAGAAAGGTGCAAACTGTGTTCTATTACCTAACAATTCAAAGCCGTTTCAAACAGACTTAAAGTGAACAAACGGTCTCTTACCTATTAAAAGTACTGTTTTGACATCATATCTATTGTGTACCCAATAAATCCATTCCCACAGTTTTCACTCTAGGAACTTCCTCGCATTCGTGTATAGTTAGGCATTCACTTCATACTCTTTAAGCGGAGACCCGTGCACCACACCACGTCAAATTAAAACGCACCAATGAAAAATTCAACCAACCAACTACTAGCAACCAACTGTGGGCATGAAATCGATCAAGCAATTGCATTTCAAACGGTTTGTGTCGGTCACCCCGTCACCCGTAACGACAGTGTTACACAATTCGTCCCCAGTGAACAACAGTGTGGCCAAAGAAGAAAGTATCAAGCTTGCTGAGAGTTTGATCAGTACTAAATCATTAGAAAGTGCCGTATTTCTGGCCCTAGGAGTTCCACCCACCATTTTGTCAGTCAATTCGCCTCCTTCAGTCCCAGTTTACATCAGACGTGGTTCTTTATTATCCATTTACGGCCTCAGTGATACCCAATCAATCAACAACCAGCTAGAGATAAAGAACCCTATAAAGCATTTCTTATATGGTAATTATGTTTCCAGCTATCAAAAATTGATCTCCACCACTCCATTTTCAATTCTTGTGTCTTCTGTTTCACGTAACTTTTCTCCCTTTTCAGCCACTAACAACAAATCCTTCGTTTCTTTGAACTTGGACGGGGCCAATGACTGGGCTATTCTCGATAACCAAGCGTTGCATGTTTATACTGGGAACTCATTGATAGTGGCACTCTATAGACTTCCATACACCATCTCCCGGAGCTTGTCCAAGAAGTTGTCTTTACCCTTCAAAACGTCGACTGGGTTGAGTAAATGGAGCAAGCTTGGGTATACTTTGTTGAGTGGCAGAGGACAAGTTGGCTTGGTCGGCAAGGGGACAGTGTATAATGTGAATTTAAAGGAGAGTGAAGAAATCTTGATAAGCAAAAATAACTTATTGGGAATAAGTGTAAATGGTCCCTATGATCTTCAGAATTGTATTCTCAAATACACCTTCCCTCTTTCTAAGTCGGATACCGAGAAATTGGAAAACAGTACTAAGGAGCTCGTGACTACTGTTAAACATCCAGGTCAGAATGGCTCTCTTGGACAATATTTCAATTACTATTCCTCCATACTAGGAAGTGTGTGGAAAAGGCTCCTTAATGTATACTACGGAGGACGAATCAAATCTTTCAACTTCTTGGTTGGTAACCAGGAGTTTGTGAAGGTGATTGGACCAAGAAGTATACTCTTACAGTCAAACTCTTCGAATAATTATGACTTTGGAACGAAAAGGAAAATTGGTGGTGGAGTGGAAAGCAAGGAGACCGGGTTGGTTCCCTCTGGCAGTGGAGAAAGAACTTCAGAGGATTACTTGAATTACGTGACTATCAAAGATGGAAAGTCTGAGTTCACGAGCACTCCAAACTTCAAAGAAGCTATAACAATTGAGGTGAAAAAGTAAAGTATCGAAGAGAAAATCTATTACAAATAGACAAAAAATGATACACCGCCAGCATTATCGATATATTTCAAATGTACACTAATACTTCAAAAACAAGTTCGCATCTCACAATAAATCAGTATGCGAAGTAATTTTACAGTGTTCTTTTTTATCTTATACCATCTATTCTATCTATATCATGATGATGTTCTATTTCGTTATGCTACAAATATAGTCTCTTTTCGTAAAATGTGTCGTTAGATAAGTTGCAAATTATACACTGTCATGCTCGTTATGAGTTTTTGAGAGTTTTGTCGTTAATGGGTTGGGGTTGGAACAACTTAAAGTCATTATTCTTACTGTATCCAATGATCTGTTCCGGGCTAGGCAATGGTAAGGTTGGCTTATACGAAGGAATGATAGGTGGTAATTGAATGATCTTGTCCTGGTTGGTAGCAAACGGTTGCTGGTGGTTTTGATTATCCATCATGGTCATGTTGTTTAAATTATCTTTCAAGGAAGGTAAAGTAGCCTTCTGGTTGCCATTCGGAGCAGGTGGTTGAGTTTGTTGTCTCGATGTGTTACCGTTTTCCTCCGGAGAGCCCTCATCTTCATACTTCTGTTGAGACTTCCTATTATGTATTCTCACATTAGCGGTACTCAATGGGACAGTCGACATCGCATTGAGAAGATTAGCCTCATTTTCATTCTTATTACCACCGTTTGATTGTTCCTGCTGAATAGTGTTCGGATCTGTGATGTTAAGACCAGGATAATGCAATTGAGATTGGGTAGGATATTGATAATATTGATTAGGATGGTACTCGGCATTCTGCTTCATAGGACCAAAGATTCTGTTACTTTGGTCCCGAGTAAATCTATTGATTGAATTATCGTTGCTGGTTTTATTTTTATTCTTCTTCTTATCCTTCGATTTGCTATCCTTGAAAGATTTCGATATTTTGATGCCGGGCCTTGATTTCTCAATGTTAACTCCTCCAAGCTCTTCCTTCTCTCGAAGAACACTATTGAGATGACTATTGATCTTTTTTGGTAAATTCTTGATATAAGTCCCCACCGAATTACTACCAGAGTTATTCAGTGATGATTGTGTGGAGCTTGTATTTCCGTTACTAAAAATGTTCGACGATACTCCGGTGTTATGGGTGGTGATACCAGAGCTGGTAATAGTCCCGCTTCCTGAACCTGAGCCGGACCCGTTTCCAACACCAGAACGAGACCCTGAGCCGGACCCATTGGAGGCATCACCAGCACTGCCAGAGTTAGAACCGCGTGAGTGGAAAGCTCCGTCAGAGTCTCCGTCTGCTGAGCCTACGGGGATATTGTCATCCTTCGGGGGGGAATCATTTGAGTCAGCCACAGATGGAGAAGAGTCGTCTTTGCTTGCAGAGGCTTTAGCCAAGGCATCGTTAGGTTTTTTCGATGATAGGATGTTGTCCCCCAGAGAACTCGGGGTCTCATCGCTTTCTCCGTCAGCTTCAGGCTCTGCATCGGCTTCGCCATCGATTTCCTCGTAGATACTAGCGAAATTCCCATTAGGAGCCAAAGCCACAGCTTTTTTGGGCGATGGCCTCCTGGGGCCATTCTCCTTAGGTGAATCCTCCAGGGGACTATCGTCTGAGTTGTCGTTGGAGACGTTAGACTCGCTACTATTGGGAACCGTTATAGTGCCACTGGAAGTGGACTGATGATGGGAAGAGTTTGCGAATTGTGATGGAACAGGAGGAGGTCTACTCATTTCATTATTACCATTGGCAATTGACGAGTTTGATCTTTCGCTTACGGTACTATCATTGGGAGTAGACTCTGGTCTCATCTTTATAGGCATTGCTTCTGAAGAAGTAGGCCCAATCTGGTGGGGACTTGACGATGCTGGTTGGTTCATTTTTCTCTTCATCACCTTCAATCTTTCGTATGGCAAGAAAGGCGTGGTTGTGGTTGCGATGGTGGTGGTTGTCGTGCTACTATTCTGGTCCGATGGAGGTGGGTGCGTTTGGTGATGTTTCGTGGGAGGCTGAATACTGTTGGGGTTGGTGACTTCTAGCCGATGGCGCTGTCCTCGAGCAGCGTGGACGGGATAGTTGGGAGCATGGTGGTGGTGGTGGTGTTGGTGATTGCCATTGTGAATGGGGTGGTTAGGGCCGTGCTGGTGATGGTGTTGATGGTGCTTGCTGTGACGGTTTATATACGAGTCGTCGCGAGGGTACGGGGTGGTGAATTTCGCCGGATACGAATTGTCCGATGCAGCATCATCGCTGGAGTTCCTTCTGTAGTGGTCCTGGTGTATGTTTGGGGAAGCCGACGCCGCGTGTGCTGGTTTCATGCTTTGCCGTGGCGAGTACGAGTCGATGATAGGCGATGTGGCGGTTAACCGCGGCTGGTGATCTTCATGCGAAACACCCGTACCGCCGGCATTAGGATAAGGCCCTCCCATAATGTTGGAGCCGTGAAGAGGCAAGGAGCCTTCTGTGTTGGAGGTGTATTTGGAAGTTACCTTACTGACGGCGATGAACAAGTCGCTCCAGTTGAACACTTTGAGGTCTTTTTCGATGTTTCTTGGTCTGGGATCTTCCATGCTCATCAACAAGTTGAAAAACCGTTGACTATCAGCATTTGACCGGGACACCGTGAGCGGTTTCAAAGACTGTAAGTTTCTCCTTATTCTGTTCTTTTCTTCGATGGTGAAGCTCTCCTGAACGAGGAATTCGAGGATCAAAATGATATCGACTGAGGTAACTACGTGTATATCTTTCTCCCTCCAGTAAATGCATGATATTATGGGGACATCGGGAGTATAGTCACGGAACTTGATAGGGTAGAAATCGACCTTGAAGTCAGTGGGGGAGATGTTTGCAAAGTCAAATCTTACTAATCTTCGTTCTGCCTTTACTTCTTCGGAAGACCAGTCGCTTAATACGAAGCTGATGTTTTTGACGACTATTAACTTGACAGGAGTAGTTGCATAGCTCATATTTCGTCTCAAGTAATCGGGATTTAGTGATGAAGATCTAATTAAATTTGGGGTGTTAAAGTTGGATGGATTATTGGAGTTTAAATTATTCTTACTAAAGTCATAGGGACGGAAAGTATGCTGTAGGGGATACTGTTTTAGATCCTTATTATGATCCGGCGGATCATCTTTTTCGTTATTCAAGTTCATATTTACCTTTATATTAGAATCATCAAGGTTGAGAAAACTATTATCTTTCTTTTTTTGCAGTAAGGAAGTAAGTGGGTGTAAAGTGAGGTAAAAGTATGTACAGATGAATAAATGGACACTTTGAAGAAAACTCAAAAGAATGCGTCAGTTATATGTAATTCACTAGTATAGAATCCGTCTGTGGAAATGGAAGAAATACTGCAGTCTTTATAAATCTAAAAGCCAAAGCAATTGTAATGCGGATGAAAATATGTTGAAGTGGAAAAATGCAGGTGATTTGAGGCTAGTTAAGTAATCCAAAGTGGCTAGTTAAAGAAAAAAATTGACCGTGCTTGAAAAACAAGGATTTTTTTTTTCAGTCACTCCCCGGTTGGAAATGGAATTATTTTTAACAGTTTTATGTCGGATGGGTTAAAATATCTATTTATGAGCTTGATGGAGTAAACACAAAAAAAAAGAAAAGGGTCAAGATCAAGGTCAGGTTTTACCAACTGCAACGACTTTGCTTTTCAATAGAACAATCTACGAAAGACAATAGATTTTGTATTTCAATATAACAATCTATCGAGGGAGCAATTAAGAGAGGGAAAAATAATAATAACAATCATTGGCAGACATTCCCGGGCATAAAACCCAATTTTTATCAGACATTTCAGGGAGGTACATGAGGCAAAAACTTGCCACATATATGTTTAATGTCTGTCTCATTTTTCGTGCAGCAAATTTACAAAAAATAAAATAAAAAGAGGAGCAGGAAATAGCAATTGGATTTAATTAGCCACTATGAGTGCTACTATGTAGCAGACGATAAAAAAGGCTAGTCGACTATGTCGAGGGGCGTAAATCCTGGCGGATAAAGAGATTTTTATGCATGAAGCAGAAGGGGATAACTATTACATCACAAACAAGTGAAATAACATCACTTCGTAAAAGATTCAATTGCCATAATCTTGAAGGTGATTCTAGATTACTATATTGGAGCTACGACTTTTATTTGATGCACTAGCCGGAGGGGAAAAAAAAAACAATAAAAGAGAAAAGCTGCAACTTTTGTATTAAACTTCGGATTTTAGCTTTTGTCTCAGACATTTCACCAGCCTCGAAAATGAGACAATAACAAGCACTATTCGCCATGACACACAATTTTTTACGCACATGATACATGACACAGCATGTTCGTATTCCCCCCTGTTCTATGAATTAGAATCAAAGAAGGCTAGTATAGACGACAAACCAGTAAGTCCGTATTGTCAAGTCTGGATATGGGGGATCGCTTCTTCTCACATAATATAGACAAGAGACTCATGTCCGGCTCATGTAAACATTAGGTAATTAAGACTCATGCAATTATTACGTGCTCACACTTCTTACATAATGCGGACAGTTTGTCTTAAATTGCCATAGTTCCGGTGCTCACACTTATAAGATAGCATGGCATTTGCCTCCTGCATGCAATCTTTTTTGTCTGTTTATTTGTTGATGTCTGTAACTTTGTGGATAAGTAGAGCGACAACGATTACGTCATTTTCTTCATAAGCAATCAAATTTTACCGCTGTAGCGACGACGTTCTGACGTACTTCTAGTCTTGCGGGTGCTATAAGAATATACAGAGCGCTGTTGGTGGGTATGAAAAAAAAGAAAAGATACGCTACTGGATGTAGCTGGCTGTAACTTGTCTGCGCAACGCATATCGTCACCTGTTGCCCAAAAATGGAGATGACCCGAAAAGATGGTAAGCGACTTTGAAGCGACCTGGGGCTAGTGTCCTGAAACACTGCTGTAGAATGACAACAAGAGCTACTAACATCTTGAAGCTTCCACCGCAAGCTTTCAGAAACTCTAGGTGTTTCTGGTAAAGAGTAGTTGAGATTATCTCATTTATTTAGCCGCAAGCAAGAAACCTTATGAGTTGTAGTGGAAATCAATAACCAAATAGATGTTTCAGCCACAAGCTGTCAAGAAATTTCTTTGAGCAACTTAGTAATAGCCGACGACACTTGCTTCAACCCCAGGATTTCAGTAACGAAATATCTCATGAAACAGGTGAAGAGATCAATAAAACTCAAGATTTCTAAGGAAAGTTGCAGATCCTAGTGAAAACATCAATAATTCTTCGAAAAAAAATCCTATTCGGGGAAAATACAGTAAGACTTGTGGCATTTCTCGGGAGAATCAGTATCCTAGTGAGTGAATAAACATTTTGTTAATGATTTCCTGGGGTAACCTAGTAGGTAAAAATATCAATGATGATGTTGATGAGACTTACGAATATCTCCACCCCCACTAGCACCACCACTATGAACTCCAAGCTCTCTTCGTGAGAATGGCCCAACTGTTCCTTTAACATCTGTAGCAAATCACTGATGACTTCCAATCTCTGATTCAACAACTCTACTCTTTGATTGATCTCAAGATACCCTCTTGTGGCTTGGTAGATTGGCTCTAGATGCGGCTCGGCCCATATCAATTCAGGAGAATCCAATACCGACCCATGTAAATTAATGTTGATTCTTAAAATGAACAACTCCCCAATAGACTTCATTATCTCGTCTCTGGTCATCTCCACTTTACCCGTATGAGCAATCTGTTGGGGAATATCTTGTGTATCCTCAATGGTATTATCCACCAATTCCTCAAATAACGAAATCTTCACTGACTGAGCCAATGCATGACTAACTGAAAGCTTCAACATGTAGTTGGAGTCATCACGCAATGTAATGAAGTCATTGTAGATTCTTGGCTGATACGACTGGGTTATATAGTAGTTAAACTCCTCCACCTGGATATCTTCGCCTGAAAGCTTTTCACTTTCAAACCTTGCCAAATCGTCTAGAAATGCAGTCTCTTCTTTGATACTATAACCCCACATGATTATAACCCCGTATTCGAAGATGAACAAATCACTTCGCTTGCCGATATCGATCTCCCCTCCTTCATCCGCGAGACGTATTAACTTTCTCTCATTCAGCCCTTCTTCGTCTCCATTCAGTTCACTCCTCCAGTCCTTATACATGAAAGGGGTATACAAGCACTCATCAAACAACTTGGGGCTGGTATTATGCAATCTCTTCCGGTCTTTCAACCATCGTAACAACTCCTTCATTTTGTATGATCCACAGGTACAATAAGCAGTTACCCTCGGCAAAAGATCTCGGTGCAGCTTCCCTAGGATTTCTGCATCTTTCCGAGCCGGTTTATCGGTGATCTTCTTAACCTGCGAATATACTGACAGTCTTCTGTGCTTCGCTTTACCTTTGGCTTTGGCCATACTAGCCAGTTTAGACGACGAGTTGCCGCTGTCCTCTTCGTCGTCGTCGTCGTCGTCGTCATCGTCATCATCATCGTCGTCGGTTATCTTGAGTCCAATTGGATCCTCTGGCAATAGCTTGAGCTTCTGTGACGTTCGGCTGGTTCTTTGTAGACCTATCTTGGGGGACTGTGCTATATTGGATCCTACTCTATTAACAATCTTCTGTTTAGCTTGCCCTGGGGCCAAACTATCCCCTACTCTTATGGGATTTTCCGGCACGGAGTTGTGGTTTCCATCTAATGTATCGCCGGGCAACAACGGCACCCGCTCTCCTGGTTTTCCTGTCATTTAAAATTGTTCTTTCAGTGTTTCCACTGTCTGGGCTGTTTATTCCTTAATTTGTCTTCAAAATGTCACATTTCTTGTATGCAGTCCTGCAGCATCTCTTCTCATTTTTTTTCCACCCATCCCAATGACTGCGATGAGGTTTAAAAATCGCCGATAACCAAGCAGAAAACACCTGAGAATAGCAGGTTATCGAAGAGATGATTAGGCCTAATAGGGTTAAAAAGACACAGTCATCGAGAAGACATGCATTTTCGTCTTTTCGAGAACGTATAGACTCGATAAAAATCGAGCCGAATCTCAACCTTAGTACTAGAGTTCACGATTATGTTGAAGTGTCTCACTTCCTCACAACGTTAAACCACTGGAAGGAGGTCAACTTGAGTGGAGACTTTACCGAGTTCTTGGACGAGGTTGAGTCCTACTGTCAAACTTTACCCCAGTTGCTATACCATCAGCAAAGGATCTTCGATTCATTACACAGTCATATTGAAAAGAACGACGTCAACTCCATTCAACCGCTTTTGGAGTTGATCTCCCAGTTCATTCATGATCTAGGTCCTGATTTCATGCCATTCTATGTCAAATTCCTCAATCTTTTAACAAATCTAGCTACCTCCATCAACCCCAATGATCTCCAGAATAATAGAAATACCTCCAATGTATTGGAATGGTGTTTCAACTCCTTAGCATTCTCCTTCAAATACCTTTCCCGTTCCCTTATCGTTGACTTGGTTCCTACTTTCGAGACTCTTCTCCCAGTATTGTCATTGAGTAAAAAAACATACATCTCCCGTTTTGCTGCTGAGGCGTTGTCTTTCTTGATAAGGAAGTTGAAGGCTGACGGATTGGTGAGCATCATTAACTATTCCTTCAACAAGCAAATTGATCTTATTTTCAACAACGAGGCCTACCGTGACTCGTTGGTGGTGTTATACGGTGAAGCCATCATGAGTACCCTGGGTAGTTTCCATTCCAAGTCTTCCGTGGTGTTGTCGAAACTAGTCGAGAACTGCCTGAATACCGACAATTTTACTGTTGATGAAACAACTGACAAGTTCTCTGTACAAGGTAAGTTCATTTCTATCATATGTGATGTGTTGTTAAATATTTTAAACCACGGTACTCCAGAATCGTGTGAGAAGTTCTACAAATTAATCCTCAACTTCTTAAATGAGTTATTAGCCAAAAACTCAGCCAATCCCGTGGTTTTCCTCTCTATTTCCCAAATATTAATCTCCATATCGTTCGCTGAATCAGGAAGAAGAATTACATCCTGGCTGCCTATTCTTTCCACCACCAAGGACCTTTTCAGTAAACTTCAAAATTCAGACATCTTAGCCAACAAGAATGAAACTACCACTTTAATCATGGACTCCGTGGTGTACTTATTAGTAGTCATCATTCGTAACGGAAACATCAATGACTTCACCAAGTTCCATAAAACCTTCTTCGATAGTTTATTATCATTAGAAGACGGTTTGCATTTTCTTGCCTTCACCGAAGCCAATTTGTCAGTATCAGAAGCAAAGCTCATGAGCTTCGGTATTTCGAACTACATTCAAACATATATTAACAAACTTGCATTCAAAACACAAAACTTGAAGTCTTTAGCATTCTTTCTAAACAGAGTATCAAACAGATCAATTATTGACTCAATTATTATTCCAAAAAACCTCCAGGACGCTCTATTAACTCAGCTCCAAGACTACGAAGTGATAAAATGCGAAAGCGACCTTTTTGAAATATACTGGCGATTATCCATTTTAAAGTATAACCAAAAACCAAATCATGAAAACCAGGCATTCTTTACAACTCTCTTAAATCAAATCTGCGATAAAAGTTTCCCATATTGCAGTTCCTTTAGTCATGACTTGGCGTCTCTGATTATTGACTTCTTGTCTCAGTCGTTGAAGATGAAGCAAAACGACGGTTTGGCTCACCAGTTGTTTAACATTATCAAGGACACTTTTGAGAATCTGCAACAATCGTGTGTTTTTATTACAGCAGTTGACAACTTTTTAACTATCAACAGGGATGTGTTATCGAACGCAATCTCTGAAATCAGGGAAGACCTAGTTCAAACAATAGCCAAAAACATGTCATTACCAAATCACCAACTTCGTGAGAGCTCAATCACGTTGATAATTAAAATCTTCAATATTACCCAAACAGAATCCTCTCAGCTTCTCAGTCAAATTCAGATCATTGAACAGGTGCCTTTGTCTATTTCAACTGGTAGGGATTTGGAGTTGAGAATTCGTAATTTAGCATCTTCTTTCAGCAATGAACCTTCTCCAAGTGTGTTTGAGAAGCTTTTGATCTCAAGATTCATGATTGGTCTATTAACTAATAAATTCCAACCTTGCTGGAAAGGAGTGTATTCTGCTTTACCATTGATTTCGTCTAAATGTTCAAATCACTTTTGGGGTCTATATTTCCACTTACTTACTTTTCAATATGGTAACCAAAGTGATAGCTATTACCGAGAAGACCCTCAATTTAATGGAGCAGATGATATTTTGTTAGAATGGCAGCCTAAGAACTACAGAATCCATTATAGCTTCAAAGCCATTGACGAGAATTACTTCATCAAGTACAGACACTGTGACGATTCCATTATTGAATTTGCCAAAGGCTTGAGAGGAGATAATTTGTATGAAGAATTGTTGAGGTCCAGAATTTTAGAATGCTTATCTATCGTTCCGTCAATTGCTGAATCACATTCCATTGATCTTGTTCCTTTGGTTTTGGGGAAGAACAGGGACTTGGACGAAGAGAACTCGTCGTGGTCTCTCAAGGATCGTAGTTCATTGATAAACTTATTCTCTAAATTCAATAATTTGAAGAGAATTTCGGAGTCAGATGCATTTTATGATTACATTATGATGTTGCTCTCTCATAAACAAGTTTCGGTTCAGAAAGTAGCTTTGGATGTCCTCATCAATTGGAAGAACCCTACTATCAACAAGTATAAAGATAATCTCAGAAACTTATTAGATGAGACTATTTTCCGTGACGAAGTAACTAAGTTAATCATTCAAGACTCTGATTCCAGTATTGAAGATGAGGATTTTGCCGTGGTTGTACCAATTATTCTTCGGATCCTATTTGGAAGAGCACAAGGAGCTTCAAAGATTGGTAATAAAACAGGACAGAAATTTGCGGTTGTTTCGGTATTACCAAACTTCCCTGAAACTTATATAGTCCAGTTTTTGGAAATTGGTGCCCAAAGAATTGGGTATGAGGACTTCTACAATGATGATTCCAATCTTGAAAAACTCAACTCAAATGCATTAAGAAGAATTTCTGGTTATGTGAATTTGTTGGATGAAGTGTATAATGCCTTGGGCTACAAGTTCACCGGTGTTTTGGCTTCAACAATTAGACCTTTGGTGTACTCTCTAATTGCTTCCCAGTATGTGCTAAACTCTTCTGAAACAGACGCTACCGAGGAAAGTATCATCTTGGCCAAAGTCGCTAGATCTATTCGTCAATCTGGGCTCAAATGTCTTCATACACTTTTTAAGTTATTAGGTACCTCCTTCGAATGGAATGAATATGTTGATCTTATTTACGAGAGAATCATCAAGGACAGATTGGAAAAATTTGCAGACGAAAATATCCAGCAACCTTCCTCATTATTTAAGATTATTGCTGGTTGGATTGATTTCGAAAATACCAACCAATTTCTTTACACCGATGATTACGCCCCAATTCATGCTATCGTCGGTTTGATTTCTAACCCCCATATTAAAGAATCGGTGTTGTATGTCGTGTTAGACTTCTGTGTCAAATTCTTAACCAAGTCCAACGTACAAGACGATAGACATTTTGTTGCGGCAGCCATCTTGGTAGAGACTTTGTTGGCAAGACTTCCGGATATTATTGCAACCACTTCTGACCGTGACACCAATTCAAAGGCTATCCACATTCTTCTTTTGATCGTAGAAGGAAAGTATATCGACAACGATACTACGAGATCGTCGTTGTTGTCTGCTTTGACGAGTGCATTGGAGAAACCATCGAGTCAAATTGTTCCAAAGGATAAAGTCAATGTTTTGTTGTCGCTTTCTGCGTTGATTGACGAGTATGATTGTTCATTTGACGATATCTCTGGATTGTATAACAGTGTGTCTCGGTCATTCAAGCTTCTTTCTGACCGCTCAATTCGCCAAACCTTGGTTACAGTGATGAGAAGTATCGGTGACAAGTTTGTTGACTACCAAGAAGTTAGTCAAGTACTTGATGACTTGAATGCTAATTCTGTAAAACGTATGGATGAACCAGACTTTGAAAAACGGTTAAGAGGTTTCAAATTGGTAAATGAAGAATTATACACCACCCTAACTCCAATTCAATGGTTCCCGATTGTCAATTGTGCTCTTTACTTCATTCAAGACGAACTAGAGTTTGCTATTAGAACCAATGCAGCATACACTTTGCGTAGATTCGTTGACGGGTATTCTTCTAAAGACACAGCCGAAGAAGCCCAGGAATACATTCAGTTGTTCAGAAGTAGCATCTTGCCAAACTTGAGAAATGGAATCAGACATTCCAATGAAGATATCAAAAATGAGTACATTGGAGTGCTTGCCCATGCAGTGAGAAGCTCGAAGTACTTGACTGATCTTGAAGGATTGAAAGCTGTCACAACCGAAGACGAAGAGGAGGATTTCTTCTTCAACGTTACTCATATTCAATTGCATCGTCGTCAAGCTGCCATTAGAAGTGTTTGTGAGCAAAGAAACAAACTTACTGGTGGAGACATCTCTCATTACTTGCTTCCAATTATTGAAAGTTATGCGGTCTTGAAAGAAGAAAAGTTCAGAAATATATCCAACGAAGCAATTCTGTCCATTGCCCTTCTCGCCTGTTGTATCACATGGAATCAGTATAAAGCCCTTTTAAGACGGTACATCTCTAACATGAAACGGGGTAAGGATGAGGATTTGAAATTGAAAGTCAATATGGTGGTTGCGGTATCCAAGTCATTGCACACGTCTCTTGAGTCTAAGAGAAACGGGAACACAGACGATGTCATCAAGGGCTTGCCGGAGGACCAGAATGAATGTGATTCGTTCATCACCACCGAGATCAATCCATCGATTCTCAAGGTGTTGAATGTTCGTAATGACGATACTATTGTAGCCCGTGCCCCATTGTCAGAGGCCCTCACCAGTTTGATGATGTGTATAACGGAGGAAAAGTTGGAATCCGTATTGCCGGGGACCTTGACGAGTACGTGTCAGGTTATGCGTTCGCGTTCGGAAGAGTTGAGAGACGCGGTTAGAAAGAGTTTGGGGAAGATTGTCAACATTTTGGGTGCGAAATACTTCAGATTTATACTCAAAGAGTTGAAGTCAGCGTTATCGCGAGGCTCTCAAATTCACGTGTTGAGTTACACGATGCACAATCTTTTGGTTTCCATATCGCCTAGTTTAGCCCACGGAGACCTCGACGACTCTACCGAGGTCATTGTCGAGATCATAATGGAGGACATTTTTGGAGCAGCAGGGCAAGAAAAAGATGCCGAAGGGTACACCAGCAAGATGAAGGAAGTGAAGTTTAAGAAGAGTTTTGACTCGGGTGAACTTCTTTCGTCCAACATCAGCTTGCAGAACTTCAGCATTCTTGTTGCGCCTCTCAAGCTATTGTTAAGTGAAACTATTTCTCATAAAACTGAAACGAAGCTCGAAGAACTTTTGAGAAGATACTCCTTGGGTTTGAATCATAATACTGCTTCCTCCACCAAAGACATTCTTGTAGTCTGCTACGAACTTCACCAACTTTCAGTGAATGAAGACGACAAGGAAAAACAAAAGGCTTTGAGACGAAAGGAAAACATCCATAAGCAAAAGCAAGACCATTTCCTCGTTCAGTTGAACGCCAAACCTGCTAGAATTCATTCAAACAACAAATTGTATATATTCACCCTTCAGAGGTTTGCATTCGACCTTCTTAGAGTGTCTATCTCACGTCATGATAACTTGATGACTGTACCATATCTCGAAGGATTCGTTCCTCTTCTTCACAGCAGCTTTGACACTGAAAACGAAGGGGTAATCATTGCTAGTTTGAAGATCTTGAATCTCATCATCAAGCTCCCTTTCAAAGAAGAAGTAAACGATATGTTCCATGACTGTGCCAAAAAATGTCTAGACATTGTCAATGACAGTCCCTCAACAAACTCCGAAATCTGTCAAGCAAGTCTTCGGTTTTTAGCTACGTTAATCAGACATAAGCCAAGTGTTACCATCAAAGATAGTGCCATCAGCTATGTTTTAGAAAGAGTCCAGCCCGATCTTGAAGAACCCAACAAACAGGGACTTGCTTTCAACTTCTTGAAGGCTGTGGTTTCTCAGCACATAATGATCCCCGAAGTATACGATGTCATGGACCGTGTTGCAAGAATCATGGTTGTAAACCACTCCAAAGAGATCAGAGATATGTCCAGAAGTGTGTATTTCCAATTCTTGATGGAATACGACCAAGGCCGAGGAAGATTGGAGAAACAATTCAAATTTTTGATCAATAATCTTGGATACGTCACTCAAGCGGGACGTCAATCGGTGATGGAGTTAATCCACCTGATTGTCGTCAAATCAGGACGTGATTTACTTAAGAGATTAGCCTCGAGTTTCTTCGTAGCCTTAGCCAACGTTGTGGTGAGTGATGATGCCGCCAGATGTCGTGAAATGGCTTCTTCATTGATTAGTAGTATTTTCCAAAAACTAGGACAATCAGACTTGGGTGACATTGAAACTTATATTCACGCTTGGTTGAATCAATCGTCAAATACTTTGTTGAAGAGATGTGGGCTCAACATCTACAAGATCTACATTGGAGACTTTTCCTATGGGTCCAATGTACGTTTAGATGAAATCTCCATGAAGAACATCGTAGGCATCTTGAAGAAAGCCTCCAAGAGTGGTGACGATAATGAGCTTGCATGGGAAGATGTCTATGTTGCACTCAACGTGTTTTCAACCATTTGCTCGAAATTGAGAGAAAAAGTGTTTGATAAAGAGTATGAAGAGGTCTGGCATCTTCTCATTGATGTACTATTGTTTCCGCATTCTTGGGTGAGATTAATAGGATCCCGCTTGGTTGGAATTCTTTTGACCAACTTGGATAACTTGAACTTCGAGTTAGGGGACTATGAAGTACAAACTATTGCCTACAGACTCTTACATCAGTTGGGTGCTCCTTCTATATCTAAGGACCTCGGGTCTCAAATTGTCAAGAACTTGGTCATTGTCGTAATGAGATGGGAGAAGAACAAAACAAGATACATTCACAAGAACGAAGAGGTCAATGAAGAGTCTATTAAGTATGAATATGCTATTGATTTCCTTATTGCAAGAATTTGTTTCATTATGAGACAAGATAGAAGTAGTAAGGAATCACATGTTTCCAAGCTATCGGCCATTCAATTTGCAGCCATGTCGGTCCAAGTCATTAATGCTCAAGAGCTTAAGAAGGCAGCAGAGAAGTTGCTACTAGGATTGTACAATTTCACTGAAATTGACGCTGGCAGAAGCCCTGAAGATGGAGAGTTGGTAGAACTTGCTACTGAGTGTATGCAAATCTTGGAGAATGCCATGGGTGTTACTGAGTACACAATAGTATATGCTAAGGTGAAACTGATAGTTAATTCCAGAAGACAAGACAGAAGGACCAAAAGAGCCCAGATGGCTATCAATGCGCCAGACGTTGCTGCTAGAAGAAAGATGAAGAAGCATGAGAGATTCAGAGAAAAGAGAAAACACGAAAAGGATGAAAATGGGTACTACCGTGCAAAGAAGAAGAGAACTATGTAGATAGAATAATCACTGCTCCATAACTGATAGAAAGTCATTAACATTCACAGTATCTTTATAGTTTACTATTGCATATTATATTACATGTATCATATTCAACATCGTCCGTTGGCTTATGACCCTGGATCAGCTATTCCATCCACTTCACCTTCTTGTCTTTCGTCAGTAGACTCCTCTTCATTTTCGACCTCTTCTTCTTCTTCTTCTTCGTTATCTATTTTGGTGTCTTCGTTATTCTCTTCCCTAGATGGGGTTTCATCCAAACTTTCTTCGTTGGCTTCTGACTTGATTTCTGCTTCAGGGGTCTCCCTCTCAGGAGCTTCTGAATCCAATCTAGGTTTTTTCAATGCATTAGGGGTCTCTTCTCCCTCGTCCTCGGCTTTTTTCTTTTGGTTATACACTTCCATTTCTCTCTTATATCGGTCTCTGTCTTCTTCATACAATTTATAGTACGGAGCTCTTTTTTCATAGTCCAAATTTTTCCAGGCTTCGGTCATTGATTTCGATAAATCCACAATACCTACCCCTTTTTCCTCAGCTTCCTGTTTGATTCGTTCCTTTTCCATCTCACAGAATATCAAGTACGCGTTGGTGGGTCTCTTTGGTAAATCGGGGTCTCTTATCTTAGCCTTAGCAGCAGCAGTCAATCCACTTCCTGGAGGTCTTCTACTTCGTTTACCAGATTTAGCTGGACTTCTCTCGGAAGAACTGCTGACGAATTCATCCAACAAATGAGGTGGTGGTGGGACTGACATTTCTTCTAACTCGTTGACTCCATTCGGAATCATAATGGCTCGCTCTTCTAGTCTTTCGAGTAAAATAACATACTCCAAACGCAATCGACGAATACCCATTCTCGTCCGAGATAACGCCAATGTTGCTATTTCATTGCTTTCCTCAATTTCCGATATTCTTTTCTTCAACTCTTTACATTTTTGCTTGAATTTCTGTTCTGAAAAATTGTTAGTAAGTCCAGTGAATTTTCCATCTTCTTTCCACATACCTTCACTCTCTGGTGCAGCATCCTTAGCATTGGCAGCTTTAGTAGCTGGTGGCATAATAAATACGGCCTTACTGAGTTATTTACCAAGTAGGTGACGAAAATTCCATTTTCCATACTTCATTTTTGGCAATGTTCTGAAATTTTTGACAATGAGCACGACCTGTGAGATTATTAGCTGCCCAATAACTGTAAAAAGAACCCTACGACGATAAGAAGATCCGTAGGTAACATAACAGTAAAGAGAAGTCCTACGAGTGCATGAAGCAATGTTAAAGAATATAAGAATTTCATACAACAGTTAAATAATTCTGAGAAAAATCACAGGAACAGTCCATTATAGCCTAAAAAACCATAAAAAGACCACATTCCTATCTTTCTACGCATTCCCTTCTAGATCCCGGTAGCATGCCTCTGTTTCTTTTCTTAATTTTGCTAGTAGTGTTTAATTCTCCCATCTCTTTTATTAAGAGGTACCTCAGCACAAAAAGGGTAGGTTTTTGTTTGTGGACAGCCCTTTGTCTGTGTACAACCCATTGGCTATGAACAGATACTCAATGTACCTTTGCTATTTGAAGGCTTGGTTTTTGTCCAATACTCTAAATTAAAGAACTATCTTTGAAGTTGTGTCTGATTCCCAATAGCGAATTAAATCAATAGTAATAATTTTAAAGTTACCCTACACTATCAGTAAATGGGTTCGAAATCAATCTGAAAATTCCTCTTGGTTATTATCATGCTTAAGATACTAATAATCCTAAAGCGATGTCCTATAATGAAGGTTTAGCAGCTTGAAACCTTCTCGGTAATCATAAAACAGCCATATATTATACCTATATAATGGTGAACAACATCAACAAATGAAGCAAACCAATCATCCAACCATAACAATCATTCACTTATAGTTAAATAACAAACGAACAAAATAACAACGTAAAACAGTGAAAATAAACACATGAAATAAAAAGAATTCTGAAGTGGCACTTAACATACCACCTTCAGCTATTTTTGCGTTATAGTGAAGATCCACATCCCATAACCGAAATTAAATGAAAAAAACACAAAGCTTCTGAAATTTAATCATAATTCAATAAAACAAAGACCAAGAACCTCATAAAGGGACCAAAGAACAAAGTTCAATTGAAGCCTAATTCAAGGTTGTAGCAGATAAGACTTCGAAATCTGAAGGATAATCATTGTCTGTGCCATCAACACTAATCATATCATAGTCATCAAATTCTCCATCGTCATCTTCTATATTCTCGTCATCTTTTTCGAACGATTTGTTCATGGACGAGTGGGCATCCAAATACTCAGATGGAAATTCATTTTCATCAGGAGAGGATTCTTTTGGTAATGTTGGTAAGACAATAGAATGGACTGATCCAGAGAAAGAAGTAGATTTGCCGTCAAGTGTCTCCGAAGCTTTCGAAGTTGGTAAGACAATAGAATCAAAAGATCTGTCGGTTGCTTCCGAGGTTTCCGCTGACAATTCAGAGGTTTCTGAACCAGTCGAATAGTCACGTTCTTTTATTTGCTCTTCCACTTGATCGCCAGTTCCTTCTGCCATCAGTTCATGGGTAAATTCAATTTCTCTAGTGGTCTTATCGGTTGAAGTACCTTTAAATTCAAAAACTCCGGATAATTTCTTCAAGCTCAAATCACAAACTGCATTGAATGAATCATTCTTCATCACTAATTTGAAAGGATACTTGAGATGTGCATTATTAATGGCAATATTGAACTTAGCACTCTTACCTGACAAAATACCATGTTTCTTATGAACAAGCACACTCGAAACATTAGTCTCGAAACAGTTGAAAATTTCAAATTTCAAGTCTGAGCAGTCAATTGGCTTGTTTGTTTTATTAGTAACAATGATTTGTGCCATCTCCGAAGATTTAGGTACCAACAAAACTCCGATTTCATCACTAGAGCTGAAAGTGACATTTGGGACTTCAACAGAATTCGTATTGAATTCAGGTATGGAATTAGTCTTGATTTTGAGCTCGCATGGTTCCGAATCAGAATATGTTCCTTCCAAAACAATGCTTGAGTCATAAGTTGATATTTTCAATTTCTTACCAGCGTATTCTCCTGCTTTGTTGATGAACCCTCCCAAGTTATAGAATCTGTGTTGACCAGGTCCAATGCTGTTAGCCTTCTTTACACAAATTGTTTCGCTTTCGCCGGCATTAGAGAAAAATTCAAATGTCAAGTCACCACCGTTTATGTTTAAAGGAGAGGTGTTGTGCAACATCACCGAAATAACTCTGCTTTGGTCACCATGCTTTTTGGTTTTCAAAGTGACAGTGTAAGGAGTCGATTCAAGTTTGCTTTCTTCCTTCGATGGCGCAGATACTGCTTCGCAGTGAATTGTTTCTAAAGAATCGGAAGGGTTGGTATTGGTGCCAGTTTCAAGCAAGCTTCTAATCATGGCAAACTTGGTATCTTCATCGAATTCGTCATTTGGATCAATCAAATCAGTAAGCTGAGAGTATTTGTTGGAGTTTTCTACAAAGGAATCAATCTTTGTGAAGAATTCTTCAATGGGTCCACTGTGGAGGTGGGATTCAATCAATCTGGCATTTTCTGGAGAACAGTTGACCAATGGGATATCGAAAAAGATATCACCTCTTGCAGGACATTCAGGTGAAGTGTTCGAGGCTGTGGATCTGCCCAATAAGTTTTGAAGTAGGTTATTTGCAACTGAATTAGGGCTTTTGATCTTGATCAATGGATGAGTTCCCTTGTGATTGCCAACTACATCTGAATCCAGTTGTTTCAGCTCACAGGAAGAACACAAGTCGTAATCATTGCAAACCAAACACTTATATCTGGTACCTTGAATAGGGGAGAAGGTGTCAGGCGTGCAGACATCACATGAAATGTGCGAATGCACAACGTCATCCCCGAGACTTGAATCAGAAGAGGCGGGTACCGACGAAGCTGAAGCGGCTGAATTGGTAGCAAATTCATCCTTTTCATCAAAAATCTTCACTTGCAACTTCAAGTCCTTCAAGAAGGTCCTGAACTGGTCGGCAACTTCAAGTAAAGTGTCTCCCAAACCAGTGAGATCAATTTGATTCGTACTCTTCTTATCCTGCTCGCCCAAAACACTGAGATCGATTTGATTCAAGATCTTCTTATCCTGGTCGGCCATGATAAATGTAGGAGGCTTAACCGGACAATTTTCAGTGACACGCAACTTGACATGGTTCTTCACCTTCAAGCTACGACTTAAGCTTATCATATCTTGAGGCGAGTCCAAAGCGACATAGTTCTTACTTTTTTTCGATTTCCTTGCCAAATGAATACTACCAGGTCCAGAGTCGAATTTCATACCCTGTTTTTTGATTAATTTAAGAAGAGCCATCTTCGTATGGATCTTCGAAAATGCCTCTCTGGAAACAGTGTAGGTCTCATGTTTAGTGCAGATATCTGGTTTAGAGTACTTGTAGACTTCAACATTCACGACAATGATGTTCGAAAGAGTAGCACTACTCATTTTCACTATGGAGTAGTATGAAAAGAAAAGGAAGGGAAGGAGGCAACAAGATATAGAAAAGAAGATTATAAATATAATTTGCCCCCAGAGCCTCTTTCCCCCCTAGAAAAATATCCCTGATAGGATTTTGTGGAGAGGCAGGTGCGCGGAAAAATGACGTAAACCGATAAAGGGAAAATGAGAAAAAAAATAGGACAATGCGAAAAAAAGTTACCTGAAACGATAAGAAAAACCACCAATAACCAGCGATGAGCAGCAAGAAATCATACAGCTATCCCACAGCCGTGGTGTTTGACTTGGACTATACGCTTTGGCCATGCTGGTGTGATACGCATATCTCACCTCCGATCAAGCCGACTTCGAAGACCGCTATAGTTGACTCGTTTGGTATGAAGTTGAAGTTTTTCAAAGACGTAGAGTCGATTATCCAAGAATTGGCCGAACAAGAAGTGACCATAATCGCTGCTAGTAGAACTTGTACGCCACGTCTAGCCCAAGAGATGTTGAGCCACTTACATATTAATGATGTTCCCTCCATCAAGTGGTTCCATTCGCTTCAATGGGGTACTGGGTCCAAGATCAACCATATCCTGAGGGCAGCCAAAGAGTTGGGACTACAGAAGGAGTTACAAGCAGGGGGGTTTATATTGTTTGACGATGAATATAGAAATAGAGATGTGAAGAAGATAAATTGTCATTTTGGGTATATTGAGGATGATACCAAGGGGTTGACGAGGGAGATCTTTGAGAGGAACTTGATGGAGTGGACGAGTGGACGTCCGGCATCAACGAAGTCAACGAAGTGAGCCATTGATGCTGGCATAGTAGTGGTGGACATTCCGTATCAACGAAGTCAACCTAATGAGTCACACCTAGTGGCGGACCTTGTCTGAGCAAAAGACTGTACCATTCTTCATCGGCCCCAAATGTATCATCTTTTCGCTCATCTCTTCTTCCGTACTTCACTCTACAGGCGCTTACATTAACTCATATCATTATATTCATTAGACATTCACACCTTGTGCAGTAATCGAGATTGTATGGAGAAAATTAACGAAAGCAACAATTGTGTGAAATTGAGGTTAAGTATTATATTGTATAGATCATAGATTCTCTTTTTTAAAAGACTCATCAACGGCAAGAGAGCCATTGTCATTAAAAACGGGTGTACTACCACTTTCTTGCTTGCACAGTTAGTATCGGTTCGAGATCTTCCATTCAGGATACATACTTGGTTCAACCATTTCTTGATGTTGGGATCAGATAAATTGGAGATATCCACCAAACTCTCCTCGGGCGTCGACGACACTATGGAGTTGTGATTTATCTCACCATCAAACTCCACTTTTTCAACTTCCTCTTCATTTTCTTGTGCCGCGGATACAGATTTTTCCTCATTGAAATCTTTGAGTATGTCTTGTTTCTTGGTGAGATAGTCATAGAGCGAGGTCTTCAAGTGGGGGAATGTCCTCAAGATAATGAAACTCACTCCAATTATTATTGCACTGGAGGAGGCTATGAGCTTAAACGGACGTCCTCTAGATGTTTTCAATTGTAAAGCCATGCTCTCTTGGGATGCAAACAAAAAAAAAGAGTCAAAAAAAAAATACTTATCTACTTTTTTTATATTCCTGAGGGTGGGGTCATTCTGTGAATAGCACGTGATTATGTCAAAAAACTGATAACAAAGTCGTACACTGTTGACGCTAAGAAGCTGCCAGAGAATGTGTATCAAAGGAGGTCTTAAATATGACTCCAATTGTTGTTGAATAACATCATTATGAACTGTAAATGGCTTGGCCTTTGTCGTCATAGCAGCAGAATCACCCATTTCAAGACTCCAAACTTTTGCGCCATAACCTGACGGATACCGAGCGGATGGGAGACATAATTTGTCGTGCTGCGACATTTATGAATATATATCATATCTAAGCAAAAAACCTTTATTAATATACACTAATTATACAAACGATACTCGATATCGTCATCATTTTATTTAGCACTGCACTTATAATTCTTGAGATGCCTTGGATTTACCAGACTTCTTTGGCAACAAGTTTTGATGGATGTTTGGTAAGACACCACCTTGAGCAATAGTAACATGTCCCAATAATTTGTTTAATTCTTCATCATTTCTGATGGCCAATTGCAAGTGTCTTGGGATGATTCTGGATTTCTTGTTATCTCTGGCAGCGTTACCAGCTAACTCTAAGATTTCGGCTGCTAAATATTCTAACACTGAGGTTAAGTAGACTGGAGCACCAGAACCAACTCTTTGAGCGTAGTTACCCTTTCTTAATAATCTATGGACTCTACCCACTGGGAAGGTTAATCCAGCTTTGGCGGATCTTGTAGTCGATGCTTTTTCAGTACTACCTGCTTTACCTTTTCCTCCTGACATGTTTAAATAATTGATTAATTGAAAAATTTAAAACTAATTGAAAAAAACCAGCAGATCCCCTTTCTTAAATACCCTGCACCTTGCTTGTTTCTTATTGGCCAATTCCCCTGTCAATTACACTGTTTCACTTATCGCTGTGTACTTCACCCCCTTGATGTTAGTGCTCATGTTTACCATGTCCTGTGTAAATTTCATTTTCGCCACTGAACATATTTTGCGGGTAAATTTTAGAATGAGGGTAACTTAGGGAACACCCCATAAAACCAAAACAAAAACAATCCCTCATATAAAATGACAGTTTCCCCCTTATTTTTGAACCCAAGTTAAATTACAGTTATATTTTAACTAAAATCAATTGTAAAAATGGCACCAAAAGCTGAAAAGAAACCTGCTTCCAAAGCTCCAGCTGAAAAGAAACCAGCTGCTAAGAAAACTGCTTCCTCCACTGATGCCAAAAAGAGAACCAAAACTAGAAAGGAAACTTACTCCTCATACATCTACAAAGTTTTGAAACAAACTCATCCAGATACTGGTATCTCCCAAAAAGCCATGTCCATCATGAACTCTTTTGTTAACGATATTTTCGAAAGAATTGCCTCTGAAGCTTCTAAGTTGGCTGCCTACAACAAAAAATCCACCATCTCTGCCAGAGAAATTCAAACTGCCGTTAGATTAATCTTACCTGGTGAATTGGCTAAACACGCTGTTTCTGAAGGTACCAGAGCTGTTACCAAGTACTCTTCTGCTGCTAATTAATTTAATTGTTTTGATCTTCTCTGTGTATTATTTAGTTTATGATTTTTGTGTATATTAGTAATACAATTAAATATTAGTTGGTGTTAATCAATTGTAACTTCAAATCTTTTGTTAACTTGAAGTGAACTCTCTTCTCTTCTATTTACATCTCCGGTTTTAGTCTAATGTTGTGCCTCAAATTTCTACCTCCCTCTGATGTCTCTGGACTAATCAAATGTCTTAAACTCCTCAATTGATGTCTACTCGTGGATCACCGTCCTCCAGCAATCAAGCTACTTGTCTATCTTGATCATTTCCATCGTCTTGATGCCGGAGATTCAGAAAATCACTTTCGATGCCATTCTAAGCAAAGAACTCGCCCATGACTTGGTGCTCCAAGGTAAAATACGCCGTATCGTCAAAGTGCCCTTTACAGTGCAAATACTTCGGTTTATGATAGTATTACCAAAGATCTTGATCATCCCGTTCGTCATCATCAAACTACAAAGCAATCTTTTGGCTAACGACCTTTAGGTTTCATAATCTGCTTTCAACCCATAAGTACTCAACAAAACCCCATGCCCCTTCTTGAAATACGTGAATTCATTTAGCTACAGAAAACGCTGTTAGCAATTTCTAGATTTAGATCATGAGTGAAGAAAGAGCAACTTCAAAATCACTTCATCGTATCACTAAGCAATAGAGATATCTCTGAGGAGCAAAAATCAATCTCGTGAACCCAACTTCATGGGCCACCTTTACTAAAGAACACCTCTTTCTTTTAAAAAAGATTCGTACGTACTTGCTTGCTATGCAAAATTTTTGCACAATTATATACTATTTTCAAAACTCTATCACATTTCTCCAATTTAGTGGAAGTCCCTGAGAGTTGAATATGATGCATGTGAGGAAAATCCTTTCAAGCAATCCTGAACCAGGATACGGTTGAGATGTCGACTGAAAACTCACTAATTCCGACTTTAAGTAAACGCAACAGGATTAAGCCCGCAGCATAGGCTAGGACGCAACTCGGGATATGTACTCATGTAGCTGCAAAGCCTTTTAAAGATTAGAACACCATTAGCTACCAAGTTCAGTTCCAATTTCAATATGAATATAGCATTAAAGCTGAATCAATATCTGCTTGAAATTTCCAGCTTTGGGAAAAGGATGATCAATTTAATGACTAAATCAAGCCATGACAGAATACCTGAAAACGTAATGAAAGAATAAAAGAATAACTAATGGAATCAAATTATTTGAAACTTCCTAAAGTTTCCGTTGATTTCATAAGCCCTTTTACGAATACATATGGATACTTGTGAAGTGCGCTGAGCTTCAAAGTAGTAGCCTGTGAAATCAATTACTGACATTTACATTCGGAAGTGTAGGTAGTGGGTGACGTTGAAGTACAAGCTTCACATCAAGAGAAGCAGAGTTGCTTCCAGATATCATCCTTGAGTCATGGGATACTACATAATCACTACAATTACTTGAAGGTCCCGAATATTAGAACAAACCCAATACTTCTTCGTAGACGATCATAAGACATTGAAAGCTATCTTTTCTAGTAGTTTACTAAGTATTCAATGATCGCTCTTCAGTACAATATCTTGTAACTAATTTCCTTTGATAAGCTGACAATTGTTCAACCCTTACACCACAATACATTTATTCAATTCCTCATATCCAGTCATGTGGTATCAAAGTAATCTATAACATTGACGTATTTTCACCTTAATCATTGTAAAACGACGTAGCTTGACAATAGAAGTCAACTTATGATTTGTGAACTCATCTTTTTAATGAGCTAGCGTCAGGTCATATTCGGTCACGTACTTCTCTGAACCTTTTGAAGCAATGACGTTTTGATTTATAATTCGTGTCTTTTTTTTTGAATTTTACAAGATTTCTTAAATATTTCATAAAATTGAAAGAAATCGCACTTAATCAATTATGCTTGTGAGATTCGAAAACGAAGAAACAGCATTATCCCTTCCGAGTAAGTAGGCGAGAAGATTGATTAAGTCATATAAAGCATTAGGAAGGCCATACCTGAGACATAGTGAGATACTCGAAATCTATGCCTTGCCTTCCTATTTCTATTGAAACTCAATGATGCTAAAGTTGATGCTGGGTGTTATGTTAGTTCATCAGGAGAAATGACTTACATATGAAAATATAAGTATTCAAGATCTTCTTGATATATGTCTTTTATGCTACTGAAATATTAGAATCAAGGAGAAGGATATGAAAAGATGCTTGATAATGCATGGTCAGCATGATGATTTGGTCACCACTTATTTTCTAATAATAACAAATTCAAGAAGTGAGGTCTCGTACGAATTTGGGCACACTGGATAGAATTTTACAGAAACTTTACAAGGGGAGTGAAAAAATACATCCTATGCTGGATATTGACTTGTAACTTCATGGATATATCAAGAAACCAAAAACAAATTGATCGTATCGATCTTCATTGCTTGTTGGTATTGAAAAATCGACTACTCTCTCATGCATAACACGTCTCTAATAGTCCATGAATGGCTTCGTACGAATAAGCTATAACTCAACAAGACTATCAAAAACTTTTTAAGGGATCAGTATAATTACTGTTATCCTCAACAGCAGTTTTCTGGGTGAATATGTCTATGTATGGCTAATTTGAAACTAAGAAATTAAGGAAGTAGTTTCTAGCATTCAAATTACTCTGCTATTCTACTCCTGCGCTGCTCCAGTCTTGTCTTTAATAAAACGTATTTCTATTTTTTTCTGTTTCAAGAGTAATGCTAACTTAGTTCCATTTACCATTTTTGAAAAGATGATAAAATTTTGGAATGGGCAAGCACTGACTTTTTTATCACTTATGCGAGAACCAAAAAAATGCTAATTTCGTTAGAAAGAAATCTTTATAGTCTAATATTTATTGGAATTAGATGTGCTAAAAAAAAAGTCAAAAATATAGTGCTTCCAAACCATTTAAAGGTGATAAAAGGCAGTTTCTAAATTTTTCAATAGCTTCACTTTGTTTATCCTGAATTCTAAATGGATATATAGGACAAATTTCTCTCCCTCTAGTATCAAATCTTTACACTTTATTATTCTATACCCTTGATGTTTGAACTTTTTCAAATTTCTGAACTACGAACTACAAATTAATAATCGCGTTTGATAATAAGAACACAGTATATTATCGTCATAAAGCAGAATAATAATCAATTAAAAAAACATCGGGTTAGACGAAATACTCCCTTTCAAGCATTTTTTCTCAAAGGATTTGTTGGAGTCTTTCAATATGATCCATCTTAACTCTAATTAACTTGAAAACAGTTTATTAATATTATATAAGATTTAATTTTTACTTGATAATTATAAAACTGAAATATATAAAATTAGAGGAAATGTTGCTTCTTATATGTTTTTCATAGAAGAGTAAATTTCCATTTCATGAGGGATTTAATTGACATTACAACCAATGTAATTTCTCCTCTTCGGCGTATTTAACCAGATATGAAAATTGTCAATGCGTGAGTGACAATGAGACACCATATCTTAAGATATACCCCCCTTCTTGTTGAAGTCTTTCAATGTGGTCCATCTTAATTTGATTAACTCGAAAACAATTTGTTAATGTTATATATAAAGATAATATTATTCTTGGTGATTCTAAAACCAAAATATATAAAACTAGAGGAAATGTTGCTCCTTATATGTTGTTCATAGAAGAGAAAGATTCCATTTCATGAGGGATTTAAATGAAATTACAATAGTTGTAATTTCTCCTCTTTGGCGTATTTAACCAGATATGGAAATAGATAATACGTGACAATGAGAAATAATTTCTTACAATACACCCTTTTCCTTTCTCCTCGAATAGTTTGGGGTTACTCATCCATTTTTGTTTCTCCTGATTAGAGAATATTTTATTTTGCAACCTAAAATATTCTTAAACTTAATTTCTCACATATTTCTATCCAACGAAAAACATAATGCAACATGAATGACTTAGAAGAACTTCAAGATCATTATTTTCTTATTCAGAATGCTCCTCCGGCGGCACATGATGCCTTCCTCGTATCCCCCCAGAACTACGGTAAAGTCACATACCAGCTTGCCTTCAGGCGCCTCCTTGACTACCATAATAGGTCGTTCTCGACTCAGGCTGATGCTGTTAGTGCTGCTTATGACTTGACGAAGTTTCTATCCAAGCTTTCTTCTATCGATGCCTGTTTCTTTTTATCGAAATTTTGTTGCTTCTGGTGCTGAGTATATCAGTGAGAAACTGGAGTCAATAACTACTGCTTCGATTGCTGACTTTTATGTAGCCTCTTCCTTCTTTCTGAAGTCTATTGCTTCAAGAAAAGAGACCAGATCCTGCTTTTATTGTACAAAGCCAGGTCATATTGCTCCAAATTGTTCACTTAAAGAGAGATTTAGCCCAAAAGTCAAAACTTACTCCAGGTCTGCCAAATACAGTGCCGTGGATTCTGCACTGAGACACTCTGAGTATTCAGACGCCAAGTTTGCAGCAAATAGTCTTCCTAATTGATTCTTTTCTGACAAAATGTATCTAAATAGTAGAGCTAAGAATCATATGTTTTCTTCAAAAGGTGCATTTGAATTCTTAGCTCCATGTGAACCTATTAGTATTCCTAATACTATTAATGGTATTGGTAGCTCTTCTGTTGTTAGTTCTGCAAAAGGTTCTGTTCTTTTAAAAAATGTTCTCTGGTGCTACCATGCGTCTTGGTGATGCTTATTATACCCCAGACCTTGAACAAATCTCATTTCTGTCCATAATATCTGCAAGAAATTAGACAAAAGTGTTATGAAGCGTTAGTATTGATAGTGTTACTATTGGTATCAGAGATCGTGGATTATATATATTTCATGGGAAATGGATTCCTCTGGCGAGGCTCTTGAAGTCATCTCAATAATAATTAATTAGAATACAATTTATTAAATATTTCAGTAAAAGGAATAATACTTTACTTGGTAATTATAAAAACCGAGCCTTATAAAAACAGAGTGGATGGACACTCCTATATAACTTATGGGAACAGTAGGAAAACTCTTCACTTACAAATTTGCGAGGAGATGCTGTATCTTATAAACAAATAGTTTAAGATTGATTTAGCTTGAAAGTACATTATCTGCAACCTAAAGTATTCACAGTCATTTTATTCTATAACTATAAAGAAGTAATGAGATCTCTTGATAGAGATGGCTAGTTGTTGCAATATGTTTTTCGTTGGATAGAAATATGTGAGAAATTAGGTTTTAGAATAACTTAGGTTGCAAAATATAACATTCTCTAATCAAGAGAAACAAAACTCCCCAACTATTCGAGGAGAAAGGAAGGGGTGTTTTGTGAGATAAGGTGTCTCATTGTCACACATTGTTAATTTGTTTTATAATTAACAAGTAAAATATTATCTCTATCTAAAATTAATAGATTATTTTCAAGTTAATCAAATTAAGATGGATAACATTGAAAGACTTCAGCAGGTTATGAGCCAACGAAGCTCCCTTTTAGAGATTCCTAAAGACGATTGGCTTCGTGGTGAAGGCAATTTCTTTCCTTGGTCAATTCTTATTAGAAATCGGTTGTTTACTATTGATGTCAATTGTTTGGATTATCTTGATCAAGGAGGTCTTCAAGGTACTCCGCATATTAATATGGATCTGGCTGAATACCAAGCTCTTCTTAATACTTATGATCAGGTCGTTCACTCGACTGTTTATGGAAGTATTGCTCCTGCGATTATGAAGTACCTTTCGAAACATTCTCCTGCGACTGTTCGAGCTACGGATCCTATTTTTTCTTCAAAAAATGCGTCTGAACCAATTACTATTGATGGTATTGGCGGTTCTCCTGTTGTTAGTTCTGTAAAAGGTTCTATTTTACTGAAAATGTTCTCTGCTGCTACTATTTAGTCTCAGCGATGTTTATGACGCACCACATCTTGTAACGAATCTTATTTCTGTTCATATTTCCAAGAAGATAGTAAAACACCTTGTTTTTGGCTCATCAAGTGTTAGCCTTGATGGTGTTGTTCTTGGTGTCCACTCACATGATGCTCGTGGTGAATTATATGCTTTTAATGGTAAATGGATTTCTCAGGCGAGGCACCGCTCTTGCAAGTACTAAGTCTAATCCGAATATTGACTGGCATGGTCGTTTGTGCCATCGTTCTGCTGATATTTTGCATCATGAAAATAAATTATATCATTTTTTTGGAAAATTAACACTTCCGGTTAATTTATGTTCTAGTTGTTGTGTCGGGATGGCAGCTGCCTTGCCTGTTCCCGCCACTGTTTCTGAAAAGCCTAGTTTTTCTCTCCAAGTTTACATATGGATGTCAGTGGTCCATTTTTGAGTCGTTAAATGGAGAAAAGTATTATTTGACTATTGTGGACGGTTATTCTTGTTTTTTCAGACGTCTTGTATGTTAAATAATTCTTCTTTTTGTAATTTGATTATTAATTGTTTTTTAAAAAAGTCAAAGATATTTTGCCTTTCGGAGGTTAAATTATGTTGTCGGTGCTGTCAGAACTGATAATGGTGGTGAATTTGTTAATTACAGGCTTGATGACTTCTTCAATTCTGTGGAATAGTGCATCAGCTTACTGTTCCTCACCACTCTTATATCAGAATGTCATGGCTGAAAGAATGCATCGGACTACTGGGGATAAATCTCGTACGATGCTTCATCATGCGTCCGTTCCGGAAAACTTTTGGTCTGAGGCTATCCTAGCTGCTACCTGTTGCAGTATGTTCTTCCTAGGATAGAAATATGTGAGAAATTAAGTTTGAGGATATTTTAGGTTGCAAAATAAAATATTCTCTAATCAAGAAAAACAAAAATGGATGAGTAACCCCAAACTATTTAAGGAGAAAGGAAGGGGGTGGTATATTATAAGATATGTTGTCTCATTGACAATTCCATATCTGGTTAAATACGCCAAAGAGGAGACATTACAATGGTTCTAATTTCATATAAATCCCTCATGATATGGAAATCTTTCTCTTCTATGAAAAACATATAAGGAGCAACATTTCCTCTAGTTTTATATATTTAGCTTTTAGAATCACCAAGAATAATATTATCTTTATATATAACATTAATAAATTGTTTTCGAGTTAATCACATTAAGATGGACCACATTGAAAGACTCCAACATTACCTATATCTAAAATCGGCTTCCTACTAGTGTTTTAGACAACCGTTCTTCGCCATTCAAGTGGTATGGCTTCATTTCTAATATCAAAAATCTTAGAATCTTTGGCTGTGATGCCTATCCTATAATCCCACCTCTGCTTAGAGATGGGAAGTTTGCTCCAGTCTTTAAGAAGTGTGTCTTTAAGAAGTGTATTATGATGGGCTACGATACCGAAAGACTGTCCTATGGGCTCTTTGATCCGTCTGTCAACAAGATTATTACTGCTACACAAGTTCATTTTGATGAAAATGGCTTTTATGTTGCATCTTTGTCGAAAAATGATGGTCCTAGTGTTTCTTGCGCTCCTCTTCTTACTGGGGGAGTCATTATTGGTGGTGTTTCTGGCGTTTCTGCTAATTCTTCTGTTCCCAAAACTCGTTTTTCAAGCAGCTCTTCCAGCTCATCCCCAGATTTGTCTGTTGATGCTCTGCACGACTCGTCTGCACGACTCGTCGTGGACTTCTTTTAAGCGGGGATCCCGTCCTGCTACCCCAGATTCTGACCCACCTACAGCTGAAAACTGTCCGGACTTTGATCCTTTTTCGCCAGCTGTTAGCTCTACACCTGAACCATCTCATACGGCTTCCTCTGCTTCAAAAACTCCTCCTCCACCTGTCGTGGAACTCATTGAGGTCTCCTCGAGCTTTGAAGAAAACTTATATGGACCTGAACACTGCTCTGCCGATCCTGCTGATGACACTCATTCCGAATCGGGATCTTCCGTTTCCTCTTCGACTGAAGTGCGTTTGGATCTGAGTAAATCTGCACCCCTGCATATAATGCGCCTTTACGAATTTCTGATGCAGAGAGGGATATATTGACAGAAGTGACGACAAAAGTTTAAAAATGTCCAGAGCCATCAGAGATCTAAAAGGTTTCAGATACATTACTAATCCTGTGAATTTTGTACAAAGATTTATTCCTTCAGTTTATGAACAAGGAAATGATATTGTTGTTCCTATGCGAAGTATTCAAAATTTCGATAGTGAATCACAACTACTTATAAACAAGCAATGAAATCTCCACATAGAAATAAGTGGCGCAGCTTGTGAGAAAGAATTGCAAGCTCTCAGAGAAAACAAAAACATTTGCTTTAACACCGTGTCTGTTGAAGTCTTTCAATGTGATCAATCTTAATTTAATTAGCTTGAAAACAATTTATTAATGTTACATAAAGATAATATTATACTTGGTAATTCTAAAAGCTAAATATATAAAACTAGAGGAAATGTTGCTCCTTATATGTTTTTCATAGAAGAGAAAGATTTCCATATCATGAGGGATTTATATGAAATTAGAACCATTGTAATGTCTCCTCTTTGGCGTATTTAACCAGATATGGAATTGTCAATGAGACAACATATCTTATAATATACCACCCCCTTCCTTTCTCCTTGAATAGTTTGGGGTTACTCATCCATTTTTGTTTCTCTTGATTAGAGAATATTTTATTTTGCAACCTAAAATATCCTCAAACTTAATTTCTCACATATTTCTATCCTACGAAAAACATGCTGCAACAGGATTTATTTGAAATTACCAGCAACGTAACTTTCTCTTTGTGGCGTATATAACCAGATATGGAAATTATAAGACATCCTCTTCTCTTCTCCTCAAATAGTTTGGGATTTCTCGTTCCTTTCTGTTATTTGATCACAGAATATTTTATTTTGCAACCTAAAGCTTAATTTCTTACATATTTCCATCCTAGGAAAAACATACTGCAACATCTAGTCAGAAAAACAAAAAGAGATGAGATAGCTCGAACCATTAGATCGATAGATAATTCGTAATGGTTTTCCATATCTGGCACACTATTCCAAAACGGAGGAATTAAAAAGGTTTCAAAGTTTCCTTAGAAAAATACATAAGGAGCAACATTTCCTATACTTTATATATTTCGGTTTGAAGTAATTCCGTTGGTACTATTTTGGTTTCATAATTATCTAGCAAGATATTATTCTTTTATATGAAATTTAAGATTTTGTTAAATTCTCTCAATAATATCCACAGTAGTTGAAACGAAAACAGAAGGTACCAAGAAGCTTAAAGATCTTGAATCATGAAATAAGCAATCTAAGTCACCCAGAGTACTTGAAGGAATATGATAAATTAAGTCTTATAATTTATGTGAGATCTGTTCCAATTTAACAGCCATTATTTTGATCAAGTATCTCTTGAAATTGTCACAAATGATTCATCTTAAATGTATTTGACAAGAAAACTACGTATTAAATATGAAATGTTTTATATAAGAACATTATCTCGCTTGATAATTATGTTCTAACGGGAACTTTTCTTGTGTATCTTTCTTAGAAGATTGGGAATACCTATCTAGTTGAAACTACAGACGATATAATTTCCCTTATCTAACCAGATAAGGAAAGTGTCAAAACTTAACAAGAAGATACCTAATGATATCTGCCAGGTCCTCTACTTATCTTGAAGTAGTTTGGGACTTCCCTTCCCTTTTTGTTTTCTTATTAGATAAAACTTTGATGTGCAAGCTAATCCTACGAAAAGTACGTGACACTTTTGATCTAAGTCGTTGAATAATGAACACGTCTTAAGCGAATGGACAACTGATACAGTTAAGAAGTTGCTAGTTTCTGCTACTTTAGAATAAATTGTAAAGTTATGTTGGGGCTTCTATCTCGCCATAAAGGAAATCATCCTTCAAATCTTGCACTGAACAAGTTTTAGGAAGTGAATCTATCTTCATCCTCACCTCTGACGAACAAAATTCACTTAGCTTAAGATTGGCCTTATCGGATAATACACTAAGGAACCACTTGATTAGGTAAGCAATTTCCGTGATTTAAAGAGAATCTAGTTTTATATCTTCTGGATTAACTTTTATGTCGACTTGTCAATCGAAATATTGCAAATTGAAGATAGTTTTTAATTTTATACTGCTTTCAATCAGCTTATCAAATAATGAATAATAAACTTATATCTTACTTCTACTAATGTAGAAAAAAGGAGTTGAAATCTTTAAAGTATAAAAGATACAGAAAGAGAAAACGGGAAATCAATTGGGTACTTTTCTTGAGAGATAATTACAATCAGGGTTAAACAGATGTATTCTACCTTTTGTATAATGAGCTCATAGTGATTATTAAGTTCATTTGAACTAAGCAACGATTTAAATTGTTTTCCCTGCAACTGACTTTCTCATCACTTTCAGTTATGACTGATTTTCGGGATATTCTCACATGTCAGAAGATAGATTCCGGTACGCTTCCACACAAATAGTAATAAGACTGTAGAATACCGAAATGTGTGTGCAACTACATAGATATGAAAGGAGTGAGAAACGGAGGAATTCTCAAGATATGATTCTAAATGTATCCATAAAGCTAATGATTATATTCTGCATGATCTCATCTGTGAGTATTGCTGCAAGATATTTCAATTCACAGATTAGATGCCACGAAGAATCTGCGATATGGGCAGCTTCTCTAAGAAATATCTGAAAAATCCATGTTGTCAAATAAATGAGAACTTATTTCAGTATGTACAATTTTTTGAATTTTTTCCAAATTTCGCAACAATTTACAAAATTGAGATCAATTTCTTAAGGTCTAGAACTTCAAAACAAATTTTCAGTCACGACTGTGGTACGTTGGTTAGACTTTGGACAAAATATCAGATTCAAGCTAAATAGTTCATATCAGGGTAACGGATCATGGTTTTTCAGATACTTAATCGGCTGCAGTTATTATATCTCTTTACTTCTCGTTCTGAGAAGGTTTGATTTGTGTGATATTTTAAAGACTGTATCTCCGGTAACCTTAAAATTGAATTCAAACGAAGTTAGAGAGGGAGTGCAGAACAGAATATGTACTGAGATCCGTCAAAATAAGATCGGAAATACAAGATGAAAAGCCACATTGCACCTTGGGCGAAGCTAAATTTTGACTTCTAGATAAGACAAAAATGAATAAGACTATTTTAGCATTCATAGAAAGTACGGGGAGACTCACAAGAGCTGAAATCCTCTTCATTATCTTTCCCTTGGTAACGAAAGGAATACCTTTTTTTTTTATGAAAGAACTATACACGTTCAGAGAATAAGGGTTGTTTCAAGAGAATAATAATGCCATTTTAGCTATTATGTATGTTTTTAAGTAAATTCAAGGGGTAAAGGGTTTCTTTAATAAATGGAAAAGAAAACTTCGATTAAAAACATTTAATAGTCTTGGTCCGAATTTGTTTCTCCTCGGAAATTTGTGGTACAGAAAAGTTTATAAGAACATCTCTTGAGTTCTTTTTGTAGATCGAAATATTTAGAAAGAAAATGAAAGTACCTAAACAACTTAGGCTAGCTAATATAGCGGTGTAAGAAGAGAATGAAGTTGATTTACCGAAACCGGATGACAGTGTTGGTAGCATTTGAAAGATATCGGATTTTGATAAGGCAATGCTCTACCACCAAACCGAGCTTGTCGAAAACGAAGGCTTTAGTTACGTGACTTAATCTTGAAGGAAGTGACTGCTGAACATGTCTCATCAGTAGATTAAACTCGAGTGACCATGATCTAAGTTTTTTTGTCAAAAAAATACCATGAAGCGAATTAAGGATGAAAAGTTAATATTTGTGCCACAATTGCTTACCAGGACACCTCACAAAGGGAGTTCTCTACGAGTAAGTTACCTGCTGAAAGCCTTCATTTATGCATCAAAATTTACAGAATTTGCAAAAGTATTCACGGAAGTTTGACCCTGACAGGTTAGATATCACTTCTAGTAAGGATTGATACGCTAATGTCATGTGTTTACATAATCAAACTGAGAGCTTAGAGCCTAATATATATGACCTAATTTGAGCAACTTTTCTTTAAGACTGATTGGATATCAGGAGCCGTCTGCATGTCACTAAAGTAGAGTGAAAACAAAAAGAAGGGTGATACATTCTTTATTTCAAGTTGAGAAGGTAAGCACTACTAATCTTGATTATTCTGATCAAAGATGACAAGATTCTCATCAAAGATGAACGAAAACATATTGAAAAGATAGTTGCTGCAATCACCACTATGCCAGTGACTGAAACATGTATGCATTTGACGTTCATATTTTTACCAACGTCAATGAAAGAGGACCTTAGTGCCGTAAAAATGCATTAATGTGATCATAAGGATAAGGAGGATTGCAAACGAAAAATATGAATGATTTTAGGTCACTTGAGTAGTGGAGAGTAAGGTTCTGATCTTAAATATATAGACGATTCTCTTTTCACAATGATAATTTCGGCTGCACATAGTAAATAGTGGACATAACAGTATTGGAAATCCTATCCAATCTATTCGACAGAAATAAACGAGAAGATGAAGTTCTATATGAAGGGCTTGGAACAAATGTTCTCCAAAAGAACTATCTCATACTCCAAAAAGCACATCTAGGAACATAAGTGATATCAACAAATCAAAGGTGCTACTTTTTTAGCAGCCTGATTTTTAATTTGCCCCTTTCATTACTGAGAAGTCTCAAATACTTGACAAAAAGAGGAATCCGAAGAATATGATAAAATAGAAATGAATTCCAGCAGCAAGATAATGGTATAAAGAAGAATAGTGAGCTACACGTAGAAGGCTTGTTAAGCTTTATAGACGTAATCGACTTCAGTTTCAATGTTTTCATGATTATTTAATGATCATATTTAGACCAAAAGCCATTCTTAATAACTTTCTAACAAAAAAAGATGCTTGAAAGCAGTAGTGGATGCTTTTTAGCTCGTACATGCGCAATTCAAAAACAACATTCAGTATCTTAACTTTGATCTAAGAGAAGCAAGGAAAGCAGGATATGCAACATCTAAAGAAGCACGATGGTAAAACAGACACATGTAAATTAAACTTCAAACTCTGTAGATATAATGTGGAAATAGAAAGCTTTAGTATGAAGATAAATTGGTGTCATATAAAAAAGCAAGTTTTATGATGTCATCTTAAATATCATCGACCCCCAGCTTCTCAGTAGTATTAACAACGTGAGTCGAAGACGTGTTAGATGGCTTCACCTCAGTTAGAAGAAGCCAGAAGTGACCTCAGTTCTGAAACACTCAGCAACAACGACAGTTAGTCTAGAATCTTACAGCCTCTCTTCCAGACCAAAAAACTTTAAGAATAAGAAGTTGGATGGCGTTCGCTCAATTTTAGTCTGGCTTGATCATAGAAAGATAAGAATTGCCAAAGTGAAATGTTTTCACGTCTTCTTGTTGTTGAAATTCAGTGATATTCCAGAGAAGATGTTAACATCCTAAGCTATTTAAGAAGTAATTATGATGATGCCTTGCTACATTATGGCTGCAAATTAGCTCAGAGCGAAAGTAGCTTGAAGCGAAAGACTCTCAACTGTACTTATTTACGTGAGCAACTATTCCATCAGTTGTCCAGAATAGAGAAAATAGTTAGGGGTGATCGGCATTGCCCTAAATTTCACAGCATTTTCATTCAAGAACATCGCAAGAATTTCAGAGTCGAGTTGGTAATCAACGAGGCTGAAGGAGGCTTAAAAGGAATTAAACATCAGCTAAACATAGAACGTTCAACTCGTGCTCTAAAGGCTGCTCCTAGAACGTCATCTTTCAGGGAGCCCATGCAGCACAGCGGAGGGGTTTTACAGTCACAACTTATGCACAACTCTGAGCTCCAACGTTTTTGACGATTTTTTGTTCTCTTCTTTTTGTTCTCTATTTTTTGCTCCTGTAAATTACGCGCTAAATCAAATTTGTTACGATATACTCCGGGATGCTATACCGATTGAGGGGAAAGGATTTGCTCTCCCAAATTTCTTGCGAAGAAATCCCATCAAAATATTACGCACCCGTATACCTTCTGTGTCTTCTTTGAAGCCATGACATTTCAAACTGAAAGTCACCAATTAGTTCATACACTACCCAGGATCCATGAACGTCAAGTGAAACAATCGTTAATTTGTTAGATGGATATCTCAATTATTTGAGCACAAAAAGAAAATACGGACGGAATAAAAAACCCATCAAAAAAGATGCAATCGGAGAAAAAAGAAATAATACAGAAAAAAAAAAAAAAAAAAAAAATTTCATAGATTTTTGAACATCCTATAAATACATCCAGAACTTATTTCAAGTTAATTGCTGAATTTGCTAAGTTTGGGCCACAGTTGAGATTCTAATATTAGACCTCATAGATTGCATATATTAGTCAATTTGGTGATATACCTTCGACAGACCACATCGATATCCAACTAAAACCCGATAAGCAATATGGCAGCAGTGAAACAGGAAAAGTACCCGTATGTATAATGACTTTAGATATCTTGTCATAGCATTATAGCTAACAATCATTTAGATTTTGGTATGGAGGTGCCGCCAGTATGGTTGCATGTTTAGTTACTCATCCATTGGATTTGGCTAAAGTGAGATTGCAAACCGCTTCCAAGAGAGGACAATCTTTAGGAGGTATGATTGTCCAAATATTGAGACAAGAAGGTTTCACGAAGATTTACTCAGGTTTGACTGCATCCTTGTTAAGACAAGCTACATATTCTACTGCCAGATTTGGAATCTATGATTTCCTCAAGGAAAGCTACAAAGAGAAATATGACACTATTCCTTCTACTTCCGTTTTATTACCAATGTCAATGGTATCAGGAGCCCTCGGTGGTTTAGTGGGTAACCCATCAGACGTTGTCAATATTAGAATGCAAAACGACTCTTCATTACCTGCTGAACAAAGAAGAAACTATAGAAATTGTTTTGATGGGTTGTATCGTATAACTAAGAACGAAGGTATAATGTCATTGTACCGTGGTGTTACTCCCAACTTAGTCAGAGGTATTTTAATGACTGCATCTCAAGTGGTTACATATGATCTTGCTAAAAGCATGTTGGTTGATACTTTTAGTTTTGACCCAACCAAGAAATCTACCCATTTCAGTGCTTCATTAATTGCGGGATTGGTTGCAACCACCGTTTGCTCTCCTGCTGATGTGGTCAAAACCAGAATCATGAACGCTAAGGGCTCCAGCGGTGGTGCTGTTTCCATCTTGCTTGAGGCCGTAAAGACCGAAGGACCAGGTTTTATGTTCAGAGGGTGGTTTCCATCGTTTATCAGATTAGGACCACATACTATAGTCACATTTATTGCTCTTGAGCAATTGAGAAAGCTCAGAATCGGTATGCCAAATTAGTCAGTCATTCTGTTAGACCATTACTCTTCTTTTCAATCATTCCTCATTTATCATTTTATAGATTCTAATAGATTAATCACATACTAAAGTCGTCGCACTGAACCCACAAGTGCATACTCAACTAATTTAGGAACAAAATTTTTTGTGCCTTAACTAAAAGACTATGTATTTACAGGAAAAGGCAGGATAACTTAACATTTGGCCTTTAACTTTACAGCAACACCTTCTACAATAAACCTTTATTAGCTATACAAACACAAAGGACTTAATGAAATTTTATTATTATAAATAATCAGGGGTTTGTCCAGTTTCATTGTTATAAATAAACGAATAATTTCATGCTATTTATTTGGGGATTTCGATGTTATCTAATTCATGCTTTTCAAAAGCTTCCCTTTCTGCTTCTAAAATGTAAGGGACTAAGTAATGAGTATCATCTTCTGGTTGGACGGCTTTGTTAGGTGGAAGTAAATGATGAGACAAAGCATTTTGATGAGCAGTGATGAATCTATAGTTTCTAGCATAGACCTCGTTAGAAGGTAATCTGGAGATAGCCTTTTGCATGACTGGGGTTTCTTCCGATATTAAGTCATTGAATTTTAATCCTAATTCTCTGTATCCAGCGTAAGCACAGAAAGTCTTTGCGATTGGAGTAACGATCTTAGATAAAGTGGGTCTGGACAAGATGAAGTCAGCAGTCTTGACAATGGAAGTAAGAGATGCTGGCATTTTGAGTGTAACCTATCTTATTGAATGATATGATATAGTCTTCTTTTGGTTTAGAAGCCTTCCCACTGAAAAAACGATCAAATGATTCGTGCCACTACCAGAAAACCACGCAAAAATCAAGAATTGTGCGCTGTTTATTGGCTGCATGCTCGATTACTATATTAGGCAATGGGCGACAAAATCGCTAACCTTGTATTGTCGCATCATAGCTAAAAGATTCTATATATTCTCTAATAGTGGTATTCGTCGGTGGGCTCTCCGGCAGTATTCGGGAAGCAGACTCCCAAGAGCACCTCATCGGGCCCATCGGTCTTCACGAGCTCCACCAATTGCTTGTTTTTACAGAGCATGAGCCCCATAACTCCACATGAGTTGATTCCTAGTTGTTGCTTGTACTGACCAGATGAACGAGGCACCAACATCATGTATTTGGTGGTTAAAATGAAATTGTAAGAGATTTCACGGTGGTTGTTATGTCTCAAAACTGTTAGTGTTCGTTGAAGTAATGAAGTAAAGTACATCGTCAAGTCATCATCATCTAAATCGCTGTAGTTATCAGGTAATCGAGCAATGAAATGAGCATGGAGTAAACTGGCATCTTGTAAAGGTTCCTGCTTAGCACTTGGGATGAATGGGGCTGAGGTATTAGCGGTGATTTCTGAATAAGGAGTATAATTTTCAGGTAAAGTTAAGAATTGAACATGTTTATGAGGTTGGGAAGCACCACTTTGGGGCCCACAATTGAAAAATGCAAACCATTTATCAGAAGATTTATCTTGTTTTTTCAAGTTGACAAGAATCGAATAGACAGCTACAAGTTCTGAAGGAGACAATGGAGTATCTTGAGATTTAAACTCTTTGGTGATCATCATAAAGTGTCTTGGAACCACAGGAAACTTGTTGAAAATGATTTTGAATTCATTATCATTACCATATTCATCAAGCACTGTTAATTCCGGTTCTGGTTTGGCAAACGGATTGTTCTCTTTTGTTCCTTTTTCTGGTCTATGTTCAAGGGTTTCTAATAGAGTTATTTGATATTGTTTGGAGTTTTTCTCAATAATTTCTTTCACAGCCTGGTCACCGCTATAGAGTAAGTGATCTCCTTTTACAGCAGCTTCATACTTTTCACTTAATATTTGGAAAAAATTTTCAGGTAAGTCAACGAGCTTAATTCCACCCATGTTATTTGAACGACAGACGATTAAAATGTGAAGTGTTTATTTAAGAGAGAGAAAGAAAAGATACTGGGTATATTTATTATGTTTGACGTTAAAGTGCGAGCGAAAAAAAAAAGTGCCCATAAATTAAACAAAAAAACCACATATATGCAAGAAGAGTTGGCTTGTTATACCAAACCACCAAATTGTAAAGAAGAATGACAGCTAAAGCTTTTTACGAAACCAGCTCATTAATCTGTTATTCTTGGTTTTAGCCTCTTTAGACGCTTCGTTATAAGAATTCGATAAACGAGGAGTCAAATCCAGCATAACCATTGACATTGACTTCGACTTCGAATGACGGTATTTACTATTTTTTTTAGGCGATTGTGTAATTGATTCCAGATGCTTTCTCTCGGGTGACTTGTCTCCCTTGGGCTTGTATGCGGGAATGGCAGTTTGTTTCAAGATCGTTTCCTCTGTAGGAGATAAAAGTCTTTTACCTGATTTCTTTGTTGGGGATGCTCTCAGCGACGAGGAAGAGTTATACGAGTTTGCAGAGTATACACCCGTTGGAGGAGGAGTAGCAATAATTGGAATTGATTGAGAAAATGCTTTGGGTGACGAATCACTTCGAGTCAATGGAAGCGACGAATATGAAATTATTAATGGAGTTTTGAATTCGGCCTCAGATCCAGATGCTGAGATGTCTTTCGGAGTCTTCGGAACCGATGGATAATCATGGTCATCGTCTCCTTGATTGAAGGTGCTATTTGTAGATGACGATGAACTTAAATCAGCATCTTTGGCAATGACTATTATGGGTGTTCCGAGAACAGGTTGTTGTTCGGGTATTGTGATTGATTTTGATTTGTGGTCAGAATGGTGATCAGACTGAGAAATGAGGGAAGAATGGTCAGTTGATGTTGAAATTCCTGTTGAAGATATCTCTGAAGATACACTGATGGGGCTATTTGTAACATTTTTATCAATGGCGAGAACCAGCGAGTTGTATTTCGATAAAGCCTTGCTACTATCTTCGTTAATATTATCGGCTTTGACATGTTGACCAATGTTGGGAGCGAGCTTTTGGGTTGGTGTAAGAGCTTGACCATTGGCTTGAAGTGTTGGAATTGCTTCCGAAATTGATGAATTGACATAATTACTTGTCATTGAAGGTGGTGAAGCTCCGGGAACAGGAGATTCAGAATTGGACTTGGTAAGATTGATAGTATTCATACTGCTATCCAATTCAGATGCAGTTACATGAGGCGAGTTGAATCTCGGCGAATTTGATGGAGAGGGGGATGACGGCTTTTGTTTATATCTTAATTCATTTAACCTTGGAGTTTGATGAGGGGGTAATATACGTTTCAGATTGGATTTCAAACTTGGTAAACTTGAAGAATGTCCCAAGATCTTTGTAGGAATGAGCATATTCCCATTATTGGGAATTGAAGTACTTGGGCTATTATTTTGTCCACTTCCACTATTGGATCTAACGATATTGATGCTTTCAGAAGAGGAAAACTTCAAAGCATTGGTAATCCTAAAAGATTGATCATAGAACGATTGATATCTGTTAGCTTTGGCTCCTGATCTTTTACTTATTGGGGTGGAATTAGGATAACCCAAATTCATCATAGCATTGTTTCCTGAATTGTTTGATTCTTTAGAAGAATTAGACATTGTCTTTTCAATAAAATGACTAGTTGTATACTTCGATTGACTTGAGTTAAGTAGTTGATTCCCTGAACTTTTTAAACTTGAGGATGAAGAGTTTGCCGACAAGTTGGAGTAAATACCACCTAAGCAATCTTTCGGGTTGGTGAACAACTCACCTTCTGTATCAGAAGTGATAATGTCAATATTTTCCTCATCGTCAATTTCTTCACCATCTTGTTCTTCTTCTGCAATTGAATCTGATGTTTGTTCTTGGATTGGTTGCTGAAACAAGGTAATATTATTGGGAATCGACAATGGGGATGATGAGAAAGAGTTCTGTTTCATAAAACTAGGCGAAGTGAAGAAGTCATCATCCCCTGAACCAAATATATCATGGGGTAACAGTTCAGTTTTCTTGTGATTATAGTTGTTCAGTTCATTACCAATGTGGAGATTAGCATTTAAGATTTCATCCAAATCAATGACTGCATTAGGTACATTCTCACTATTGAAGTTTGTTTCCTCAGTTAGGAAGAATCTCGACTTGCTGGTGTTGATATTATTAGATGATAAAGTCTTACGATGATTCAACTTGATGGGAGAGTTCAAATTGTAGGCGACATTCTTACGAGAATTTGCCGATGGGAAGTACCTTGGAGGAGTCGATATCGATGATAAGTCTGGGGTTTTATTAGGAAAAGCAAAGTCATCTGCTTTGGGTTTATTAGTGAAGTCATCATCATTATTGAAGTTGAAATGCTTATCAAGTTCGTCTTCGGGATTGGTACTAGATTTCGGCACTGAAGGAGAATTAGTAGGATGGTCATTGGAAGGGGAGAATAAACCAAGACCCATTATATCAAAATCTCCTGATATGGCTGCTGATCGTCTGTGTTTATGACTCCGTCTTATCGACATGGGAGTTGACGATGGTGATAAATGAGTACTAGGATCAGGTAAAGAGCTCATTATCATCAATTATCACGGGTTTGAACAGGGAATAAAATCATAAGAATGTGTGGAAATGCAAAGATGACAGTTTGGGAGAGGAACGGATGACGAGTTATGACAAGTATACGAGCGGTGGTGGGGTGGTGGAGGAGTGACTAAGGATTCGAAAGAATGGACGCTAACCTAGAAGTGTAGCAAGACTGCTTTTCGACTGCTTCTCAGTGATAAAGAGAGGACAGACACAGTTAGTGACAGAAAACGCTGTCGATGGCAGTGGGTTGATATGAGGAGGCGGTTTACGCCAGGACGAAGGGAAGGACGGAAGTGGAAAGAAAAAGAGAAGAGAAACGGTTACAACTTTAAGAACGAACTCTAATGACGAGTTAGAGGGCGTAATTTACCGAATTAATGAGGTGGTATTTCCTGTCCAGCAGATAGTTAGTAGAAAGAGGAAAAAGAGGAATTAAAAAAAGAACCAGGAAAAAAAGAGAGAGGTTTTAGGGAAACAGAGAGTGTTTTGTCGTTTAACAGATGTTTTTTCTTTTTCTTCTTCTTTTTTTTTTTTTTTTTTAAGGCTACACAGCATTATTTTAGGGCACTCAAGTGAGGTACAACCTTCGGAAAGAGAAAGGATAAGCGTCGGCGATAAGACAGAGACCGGGATAGTACAAATGAAGCGGCTGCAGAGGCAGCAACATGTAGAATGTGAAGAGTTGTAAGGGTCGCCGGAATGTTGCAGTAGGAGCGCATTCCGAAATGATGATGAAGTGAAAAAGTGGTCATCTGACAGTGAATAATCTAATTAGTTAAAGATTTAGATCAAATTCTAGTTATGAAACTCTCATAAGAAGTTTGTGATATTTTTCCAGGGCCATGCGCTAAACGAAAAGCCTTTTTTTTTTCTATTCTTATTTTTATCATCGAATTTATTTAACAACAGCTTTTTCTTACCCCATACCATTGATACAAAATTGTAAAACCGATCAAGCACACGAAGCCTGCAAAATCAAATAATGTAGAATTTCTCGTAGTTTAGCACAACAACGTTAGTGAACAATAACCAGAACACAATAAGGGGAGACCTTTCCTAGAACTTTAAATTGAAAGAAGACATACGTGCATAGCTAGGGGCTTAAGTGAGACCGGAAAAATTTTTTTTTGTGACCTCTTAATATAGGATGACCCGCCCGGCTGTTCTGGTAATGTGGGCAGAATGATACATTGCATGACTTAAATACCCAGGGGAAATTTCACCTGAACCAAAGCCAAAAACGAAGTCCGCCGTAGCCGTTTGAAATTCTTGGTATGAAAATATCTCTACCTTGTGAGTATCTATGATATCACCATGAGAAGATGCAATTTGTCCCGATTAGGAAATAATCTCAGCACCGCGTCGCTGGATCCACATAAAGTTTGGAAACAAAATATGTGTTAGGCTGGCCACGACCGCGGAAAATAAATGACACATTTGCCCAATGCGGAAATGGCACCTTGACTGTCTTACATAGGGTCTTCGGCGGCCCATGAGATGCTCTTCGGCATCCGGTCCGTAATGAATCGGCAAACGATGTCAGAAGTCGTATCTTCTAAACAGGTGCTCTCAATGTCATCTTCTGCCTAATGACATTGTGGTCATTCTAGAGGCAGACCCGTACACCACATGCACCTCATAACCAAGGCATAAATGTGACAAAAGAATATGTTTCTATCAACAGCGGAAGCTGGCCCTGTTCCTTTGCTGTCTACATCTTACAGCAAGCTGGCCTTGTTCCTTCGTTGTCTACATCTTGCAACATGTCTATATGTCTTTATATTATTATACGAGAACGAAGGATCTATTTTTTACCGTGCTTTTTGGCAATTCTTCTCAATGCCCTTTGTTCATTCTTCATCACACCATCAACCATCTTATATTTACCCTTCACCCCCTTAGGTCTTCCTGATAACCCTCTATTAGAACCTCTGGCAACAACCAAGGTGGTCTTAGGCTTGGTTTTTTGTTTCTTGGTTAATCTCTTCATCAACTTTTCAATTTCTTCTGCCTTATCTCTTTCAGATTTAGAACTATCATCATTAATCAAATCAGACTTCTTCTTCAATTTCTCTAATCTTCTTAATGCTCTCATCTTCTTTCTACCTTGTGCTTCCAACACCTTCTTGATTGGTCTGGCATTCAACTGTTTTTGCTTTTCCTTAATAGCCATGGCTGCTTCTTTGGTGATTGGTTTATTGATCTTACTGTGTTTCTTCTCGTCATGAACAAACCAGTCGGGTAAATCATCGTGATCACGGAAAGAATATTTATTGATACCTTCGTTGATCAAGTCATGCTTGTTCTTTTGCCCCAAGGCAACCTGATGGGCCAATGTCATGGCTTCAACCGTGGCAATATCAACCTTCTCCCTTTCGGATTTTGCTCGATTGTATTCACGATTTAATTGGTCGTCGTCAGAGTCAGATTCGTAGTCGGCTTCTTTGTTTTCGTTGGCGACAATTTCGAAGTCATCATCTGAGCTGTCTGATGCACTGGAGTCTTCTGATTCCGGCTCTTGCTCTTGAATAGGTTGTTTTTTAGTCATGTTAGCTAATAAATCATCATCTCCGACTTCATCGAATATGGAATTGGATGCAAAGAATACCTTGGCAGATTTAGACAATACTTTGTTGTCAGAAACAATCTTTTCTATGTGTTCATCGTCATCAGGATCAGATTCAGATTCTTCGTCCATTTCGTAATCCTTCTCTTCTTTTTCTTCATCGTTGTCTTCTTCATCGGTCTTTATACCATCCCATGCTTGTTCGTCGATGTCCCCTCTAGCTAACTTGGCCTTATAGTTGGCATATCTTTCTGCTTGTCTTTCTTGGTAGGCACCATACATAGTATCCAATTGTGCTTCCAAATCGTCAAGCTCATCATCAGAGTTCTCAGGTTCAACCTCATCTTCATTGATGTGAATATCATTGTCTTTAGCTAATTGTTCGTCAGTGAATACCATTCTCTTCTTACCTTTAGCCAAATTCTCCAATTCACCTGTTTTTTCAGCAGTCTTCAAATTAAACAACGATTCACTACCAATCTGTGCAGCTTCTATACCGATATTCATATCACTCAACATATTCATTTGCATTCTTTGAATTTCCTTCTGTTTCAACTCATTCTTGGTTTTCTTTAATCTTCTTAATCTTTGTTTTTGTTTATCACTTAAATCTTGAAGCTCCTTAGTAATTTGCTGTTCTTCAGTCAATTCTTCAACTTCGATTTCTTTGACCTCCTCTTTTTCATCCAAATCCAAAATCTCTCTAGCCTCCTTTCTGAATTTCAAAATCAATTTAAACTCCTTCTTTCCCAAAACTTTCAAATCTTTAATGCATTCTAATAACTCTGGAGTACAGGATTTTAATTTCTTTAAAATCTTCCATTCGTGATTCTTAGCATCTTCTGGTTCGTCCAACTTATTTAACCCTCCTAAGGTATTGATGGGATCTTCATCTCTCACGAACTCCAAGATTGGCATAGTATGATACAATAGATAATCTCCTTCGTCATAACCTTCTCTCCTTCTGGTTTTCTTCTCTGGGTTGAAAATCTTGGCTTCATTATTTTTCTTTTCTTCTCCGAGCTCTTCGAAAACTTCTCTGGGATCCAATAACCTTGGATCTAATTTCTTGGGAGCTTTGAATCCTTTACAAACAACGAAAATTTCAGCAGAAACATTACGGGAGGCAGGTGGCTTGGTGGCTTCAACTTTTTCGAATAGTTGTTGGAAAACCCACATTAAATTATTATAATCTCTAGAACGGAAAATTTTGGTGACGAAAGTTCCTCCATTAGCCAAATTTTCAACAGCTAATTTTAAAGCTTGTAATGTTAATTGAGATTGTGTGAATGCATCTTGGACCCATCCTAAACCAACATTAGGCGCACCATCATGGAGTACTGTATCGGCTTTCCAGGTTTTCATATGTCCTCTTAACTTGGAACGACAATCTTCAGTGGTGATATCTGACTGGAATGTTATACAGTTTGGTAATGGCTTGATTGGTACAATATCTACCCCAATAATCAAGGAGTTGATAGGACACAAGTTTGATGCCACTTGACACCAGGACCCAGGAGCAGCACACAAGTCGATGACCACTTTGGACTTTTCTAAGAAATGACCATATTTTTCATTAATTTGAATGATTTTGAAAGAAGAACGAGCTCTGTATCCCTTTTCTTTGGCAAGGTGATAGTAACGATCTAAACGACCTTTACTATTCTTCTTCTGTGTTTTACCCATGGTTGCTGAAGCTTGAAATCGTGAGATGAGATGAGATGAGGGTAAGTGCTATCTTTCTGGGTTTTTTTTTTCAGTCTGAGATGAGTAAAGTTACACAAAAAGAAAATATGGAGAGGCAGCTGCAAAAGCCAGATTAGAAAAAGTATTCATTGAATATATGTGTATAGTGAAAAGCAAATATATATAGGTGAATGACAATAGCAACTATATAGAGGTGAAACTATTGACGGCACTACAACACCCATTGGTCAATCTCTGCTTTATCCTTAGTGATATCAATCAAGTTGAAATCAATAGAATTGATGTTTCCCTCATTGCAAAGAACACAGCTCTTCAACATTATGTCATCCAACTCCTTTTTGTTTGACTTTGATGAATTCTTTTTGAAATTTTGAAACACCTTCTTAAACCGGTAGTCTCCCTTCAGACGGAGATAATACTTCACTAAGCACTCCTTGTGGTAACTGTGATGACAGCTTGGGAAACAGATAAAGTTCTTGCTAATGAGTAAGTTGTCACATAGTTTACATGGCTCCCCGGGCTCAATTATGGTGTAGATTTTACCCCTATTAGAGTTATAGGTAGATTCTTTGATCTGAGTTTTCAACTGATGAGCAATGTTGGATGACTCTTGCATTTCTAGCGTTAAGTGATTGATTCTGTTGTTGTATTGGTTCAACGATAACACAATCTCATCTTTGAAGTTATTAATCATAATTGATTCGGGGAACATAGGCAATAAATCTTTCAAAGTCAACACATTCGATCCTCTATTGCTAGAGTAGGATAAGTTAAGCAAGTATTTCAACACTTTATTCAACTTCTTCAGGTCAATTTGGCTCACAATCTCATCATCCTTCTGCGAGTCCCCTGTCATCGTCCGCACTAAGTCCTTCGTAATGGATTGAACACCATCAGCCTTACCATTTTCCTGCGCAGTCGGCTTCTCATGATGTACAAATTCAACATTGTCGATGATATCAAGAATCTTAAAATCCTTCCCTGCACAAACTCCTGTAATTAAATATTTTGCAAACATCATCCATAGCTTCTTTCTGGAGCTGAAGCTTTCCTCTTCTAATTTAATCTTTCCCACAAATCCTATATCTTCTTCAGTGTCGGCATTGCTGTAAATAAACTCGTAGTCTTGTTGAAACGATCTAGATTCTGAGGACTCATTGGTGTTTAGGATAAATTCATCATATCTCTTCAACACAAATTCCCCCAATTCTGTTAATTCATTGTCCAATGCCAACTTTAGCGCTTGCTCGAAGAGGGCCATATCGTCTATAAGAATCAATATCGCCGGTTGGTATTGCTTATAGCGCAAGCAAAGTCTTAAGATAAAATCAGGATCATACTGTTGTGACTTTTTAGCAGAGTCATTTTTCATATAATTTAGTACTTTAATGATTTGCTTGGTGATTAGCTTTTTGGACAGTGAGTCCAGAATTGGGTAGGTAATCAACAAAGAGAAGTAGGTGTTGTTTACATATTCATTTTTAACTCCCTTTTCATCAATTACTTTTTGAAGGAAGTGAATAGTGTAATTATCAGTAAATGGGATGGAGTCGTTGTTCTTATTGTAAGTCAAAATAGCGGGAATAAACCGTTCGTACTTTATATCACTAAATCTCAACCATGTTTCTACAGTTTTCTTAGTATTATTAACCAACAATACTGTAGAACTCTTGTAGATAATTTCAAAGTCTTCTTCAGTACCTTTAGTATAAATTTTTATCAACGTCGCCAATGCTTGATCCCAACTTTCGATGTCAATGTAATAAGTGAGGATAAACTCGTAGTCTTCTATGAGTTCTGAAAATGTGATCAACTTGGATGGGAAATGTAACTCCCGCATGATTTGATACACAGTCTTCGAATCCAACACCTTATAATTCCTATTGAGGAACAAATGGAACTGCTTATCTAGAGAGCTGTACATGGACTCTTTCGTACCAACTTTTTCGTCCACTTCCTTGGATCCACTATTATGGCTTATGGTAATTGTTTCTTTACGAGAAGCGTTGTCGACTTCTGTTTTCAAATTATAAAGCACTCGGAGCATCAACTCTATGATCCAGCTGGAAAGAACAGTCATTCTTATTTTATTTTTTTCCTTGTTTTTTGCTATGTCGAATTTAACTTGAAGATACTCTATCAAGAGTATTTCAGATGTGTAATTTGAGCTGGACTTTGGCTCTGTAGATAGCGACTGCTGTAGGTTGAGTAACATCAAGCAGATCTTTTCAAACGGTTCCGTCAGTTCAGCGAGAACTGTGATACCTTTAATCTGAAGATTTAGTAGCTCCTCGTCTATTTCTTCACTTGAGTATGCTATCCCGAATCCTCCTTTTTGAAGATAGTCATAACCCTGTTTGATTTGCACCATGTCTTTTTTGAAGAAATTGTCTTGATCTTGATTTTCGAGACATCCAATGGCTTCTTCGAACTTTCCCATTTTGTAATAGTTATACCACACCGAGATGGATTCATTGACGATTACGATTTCATAGATATTATTATTAGTATAGATCCAATAGGTATCAGCATTATTATCTGCTATTAGACCTAGGATTCTTTCTTGTGGGTTGATTTTGGAGCTGAGTTTTATGACGATTGGCTCATTGGCGGAGAGCTTATTAAATATGATCAAGTGGTTATGACGGTTGTCAAGTAGTAGTAGATGATGATTAGACGAGATCAACGAGTCTGACGAATTTCCAAAAGGGATATTGCACTTGAGTTTTTCGACTTGGGATAGCTGGATCTCATCATCATTAGAAACCAAATCGCCAGTTCCGGGCACAATATAAGTGAAAGACTTGGAAGTGGCTTCAAATAACGATTTGGTTGAAGTATTTGATGGAAGGGAAGTTATTCGGGGATTGAACTTGAACACTTTGATTAGCTCTGAGTATGAAGTATCGAAACATTCCCATGTCAATAATTGGTTATCTACAATGAGGTTTATCAGGATATTGTTGGAGAACGTTAGCCCATACAAATGAGCATTCAATGAAGGACTCTTGTACACTTGTTTCACGTATTTATCGTCACGTTTACTTCCTTGGCTTATAGGATCATGGGCTTTTAAGAAGGAGAGGTAAACGGTACCATCAGAAGTTCCAACCAAGAAGTCACCGGTGGAGTCTATATTGTTTTTGTCATTAGAGAAAGCAATATGTTCGATGTTGAGGTTCTTAAACCGTGAGATTAGTTTGAACTTGGAGTAAGAATCATGGAGGTAGTAATAGGATTTATGGTTAATTTGCAATATTAGATGTAGCCCGTTGGAATGCAACCAGCAGTCGGTTACTTCAGTATCATCACCGGCTGAAGGGACTGCAATTGACGCCACATCGGATGGATTATCGAGACTAATTTTGAACACAGTGGTGTCGGTGATGAGGAACATCATATTGCTCTGAACGCGGAGCCTTTTGAGAGAGTTTTGAAGACCAAATTGGAGTTGTACTTGTTCTATTTCGAAATTCGGCAGTTCATTGCCAAAGAACTGGGACACATTGAAAGTGGACGGATCGGTAGACACCAATGAGTCTCCCGCAATCGACTCGGCGCGGTCCCTACCATTAGATTCCATTGTGTAGACAGAACTGAGATAAAGAGATTATTCAGAGAGCTAGAGCACATATATTTTGACGAGCAGACCCGTACATTAGATCAAAGACCCGTACACCATAAGTCGGCTTACTGATTTTGCTTAGAGTTTGACGTAAAATGGTGGCTAAAGGGTAAGCGAACAGAGTATAAGTAGAGCGTAATTTCATGTTAGAGCAGAGACAGGGACGGTGAAGAGGGTGCGCAAGAGAGGTGGTGCAACGAAGCTGCAAAATATATCCAGTAAAGACAGCATTTAACTCGAGTGTTACTACAAAATTTAACATTCGAAGGCAGTCAGTCAGGGACAAAGCTATAATCCAGATCCTGAAAGTAGAGACAATTGACTGCATGTACAAGTAGAAAGAATCGAATGCACTACTGTCCACTCTATGAGAGACTTTGGATCGTAACTCTGTCAAGATGAATGCTAATTGTACTAAAGATGTTCGTTCTGGACCTACTCTGCCATGATGGAAGTGCTGGAAACTACTAGCTTCGCTAGCTTCAAGATTAGTCCTTTAATGTAGAGACAATTTAAGTAAACGTACTTTACAACTACTGGGCAAACGCACCCGTGCACCTATGATTTCCCCATAGCCATACAGCGTCGATAGGCTGGGCCTATTTGATGCTGCACGTGAGCTTCTCCGATAAATCTCACCAGAGCTTCTCCTATATCCACCCCGAGCTCCCTCTCTGTCCCTCCATTTTCAACCCCTATCGGCCCACATCGGGGTGACGGACTTACTGCGGCTTAAAGCGGCACAGCCAGCGTAGGAGCAAAAATCATCATCACTTTTCGCTATGTGCAGGACTTCCTGAGTAAACACAATTTGATGGGGGAGGAAGATAAAAACGGGAAGGAAGAGCGTTAAATTACTTGGACGTTCAATTGATAGGCCACTCAATTGCTTGGGGGATCATACTAGGACCATGAACGTGTTAAAGTTACAGAAAAAGTTCCCTGTGTTGGAACAATCGGATCTTTTCAATATCATTGAAGATTTCAGAACCATCGATAAAGAAGATAATGGGTGGGTAGAAAAGAAGGATGTCATAAACGCTGTTTCTCACAAGGGGCAATACAGCTATGATCAGACCAGAGAGACGTTGAAGCAGGTCGACGTGGATGCTTCGGGCCACGTTGAGCTCGATGATTACGTTGAATTGATTGCTAAGCTAAAGGAATCCTCCATTGGAGGTGGTGCTGCTAGTGCTCCATCTCCAATTGGTGGCGGTAGTAGTGGTGCACCCACCATCAACAAACCCTCGCGGGTAGTTTCCAGTGGTGCCGCCCCTCCGGTGGCTACTGCCAACACTGCCCGCAAAACCTATATTGGAGGGAAGACTTCGGGTACTACTCACACGATCAACGACGAAGAACGTACTGAATTCACCAGACACATCAACTCGGTTCTTGCTGGAGATGCCGACATTGGCGCCCGTTTGCCGTTTGATACTGAAACTTTCCAAATATTCGACGAATGTCGTGATGGATTGGTGTTATCGAAATTGATTAATGATTCGGTGCCAGACACCATCGATACTCGTGTTTTGAACTTACCTTCAGCCAAAAAGAAGACATTGAATAATTTCCAGATGTCGGAAAATGCCAATATTGTCATCAACTCCGCCAAAGCCATCGGTTGTGTGGTTGTCAACGTGCACTCAGAAGACATCATTGACGGTAAAGAACATTTGATTTTAGGTTTGATCTGGCAAATCATTAGAAGAGGTTTGTTATCCAAGGTTGATATCAAGTTCCACCCAGAATTGTACCGTTTGTTAGAAGAAGATGAGACTTTAGAACAATTTTTGAGATTACCTCCAGAACAAATCTTGTTACGTTGGTTCAACTACCACTTAAAAAATGCTGGTTCTCAAAGAAGAGTTACCAATTTCTCCAAAGATATCAGCGATGGGGAAAATTACACTGTTTTATTGAACCAATTACAACCAGAAAGCTGTGATTTGTCTCCATTAAATACTTCCGACTTGTTGACTCGTGCCGAACAAGTATTGTCCAATGCCGATAAAATTGGAGTCCGTAAATACTTGACACCAACCTCTTTGGTTGCAGGTAACCCCAAGTTGAACTTGGCTTTTGTGGCTAATTTGTTTAATACCTATCCAGGATTAGACCCAATTGAAGAAAGCGAAAAACCTGAAATTGAAGAATTCGATGCTGAAGGTGAAAGAGAAGCCAGAGTTTTCACTTTATGGTTGAACTCTTTGGATGTTGATCCACCGATCGTGTCACTTTTCGAAGATTTGAAAGATGGCTTGGTCCTTTTACAAGCTTACGATAAGGTTTTACCCGGTTCCGTGTCGTGGAAACATATTAATAAGAAAACCAAACCGGACGTTGAATTGTCTCGCTTCAAAGCTTTGGAAAACACCAATTACGGAGTGGAGATCGGAAAGGCCAACAAGTTCTCTTTGGTGGGTATTGAGGGTTCAGATATCGTTGATGGTAATAAGCTATTGACTTTAGCATTGGTTTGGCAGTTAATGAGAAGAAACATTACCAATACCTTAGCTCAATTAGGTGGAGGTGATAATATATCTGATAGTGATATTTTGAAATGGGCCAATGCGAAGGTGGTGAAGGGAGGCAAACAAAAGACCATCAGATCTTTCGGAGACCAATCGTTATCTTCTTCTGTCTACTTGTTAGATGTGTTGAATGGACTAAAACCAGGGTATGTTGACTACGATTTGGTGTACCAGGGAGCCAATCTCAGCGAAGAAGAGAAATATGCTAACGCCAAATTGGCCATTTCCATCGCCAGAAAGTTGGGAGCTCTTATTTGGTTAGTTCCCGAAGATATCAATGAGGTTAGAAGCAGATTAATTTTGTCGTTCGTTGGTAGTTTGATGTGTGTTGACGAAAAGAAATAAAATAAATGAAAAAAAAGAAAAAAAAAAAAGTTTGCGTCATTATGCGGGCTTGAGCTTCTACATGTCAGCACATTCCTACCTTCGGGCCTGCTACATGACATTACGATCTTTGACGGTGTCATAAATTTGTATTTGTTGTATAATTTGTATTCATACAAGCGACTGCATATAACCCAGTAGAAAAAAACCCTTCACAAAGAAAGTCGCATCCACCAAAACTTTTTTAAACCAATGAACGAACAATCATTGGTTCACTACTTATTCTCACTGTAATCGTTGTCCTAGAGTCAAATAAACCAACATGTCGAGTCCTATATTACCATTCACTGAGGCCAACAGCAAGAGGGTCGCTTCCCTTTTCAGAAGAGCTTTGAGAACTGCCTTTGATAGTTCGCTTAAGTTCGATGCTTATAGACTCGAAACCATTAAGATCAGACAACAATTCGATGCCAATAAACACATCAGTGATCCTAACGAATTGGAAGCCGCCATCGCTAGAACTGAAGCCAAGTTGCAGGAATGGAAACATCCAGACCCTTACATCACACCATGTAGACCAGGTGGTACTAAATGGCAAAGAAACCTTGAACCACCTCATGAACATGTTGTTCCAGGTGATTGGTAAGTTGATTGCAGCAATGATCCACTATAAGGCATATTTCACTTTGTTTTACCGGAGAAACATGCAGCTATTTGCTTAGCTTGTACCATAAATCATAACTACTTCTTATTTATTATATTGTCATACAACCCGGCCCTTCCCCATATTGGTCTGTCCCTTTGATCATGATTGCCTCCTTTGGGATGTCAAAAGGTCTGTCACTTTTCACATACACATTCAAATATACGTCAAGTTGATATTTTTTATGTAGAATGCACCCGCAGGTTTTTCTGTGTCTGTGGAATTCTCCATTTGCAACAATGGCAAATACTCTCTATTTTGAAGAAACAATCAATGAGACTTTTCGTGGTGGTTATAGGGGTTATAAGTGTGACTATAAGTAGAGCCATAACTAACTACATCCGCCAATTGTATGTGTTGAATGGGATTGTTCAAGACAGAAAGCTGATACAGCCACCGGCGATTACTCCACAGCCAGAGGTGTTTGTACACGAACATATACCTTCCCCCATTGTTACAATTTCAGCTCCGATTGCTGATCCAGAGCATCATGAGTACAGATGGGAAGCATCATTACTCGCAATTGACGAGAAAAAGCTCCATTTTTGTTTGGCAGTCGGCCTCATATTGGCTATCTTTGCGCTCATTACATTAGAGGGTAAGCCACCAGCACCAGCACCAGCACCAACACCAGCACCAGCACCAGCACCAGCACCAATGCTGGAAACGTCTCCAAAGAAGAGGAAGACACGAAGACAACACACCAGAGTCCTTCAACCACTTTCTAGTGATTTCTTGAACCGTCCATCGTTTTGGGGCGGCAATTCTAATATACTGCAGAAATCATCGTTGTTTGATGAGCCTTTGCTCAAGACCTTCCACGCAGAGCTTGACCTGGAAAAACCCAGTTTTTATGGTTCCAAATCAAAACCTGTTACTGTCCAATACAGTACTTGGTCTGATACTGCAAAGGAAATGTATCCTATTTTAGACTATGTTCAGCAGGATGAGAATGAAACAGCTGTTATCAAACTGTTCAAACATCAGCCTAACGAAGAGACCGAGTTTCAAATAGGACCGGAATCTGAGGTTGAGTTCGAGGATGCAGAACTGAAATTCCTTGACATAAGAGACGCCGAGGTGGTCTTTTGCGGCAATGAGAGCCAACAGTCCAAAAGCCTGGACGAGTGCTTTGATATCGATAGCCCTAAAACCCCTCTTGAGTGTAAATTGGTTCTTGAATTACCCGAAGAGGAACTGCAGTTTAGAGAAAGTGACGATAGTGTGAACTCCACCAAATCATTCATTTCAATGAATATGGAGAGTACTGGAAATCGTGCTTCCATCATCAAGGTCACCAGCGCAGAGTCTCGAAGAAAACAGCTTCTACAAAACGAATTAGAATCTATCTACACCTTGGACTACCAAATACAAGTGTTACTAAATAACAGCACGTCCAAGGATCCCGGTGAATTTTTTCAGATGTTAGGAATAGATGCTACACTCAGTTTGAGTTCTACGCAGCTGCAAAAAATCTTTGATTCTCTTTATCAAATGTCTTTTTTTTCCAGCAACAATGAGATTCTAGACACCATAAGACTGGAAGTTGATTTGTTGTTAATTAATTCAAAGTTTGAAACAAAAGAGTTCATTATTTCCAAACTCCGTTATGTTCTATCTACGGAGTATAAAGGCTCAGACTCTAACATGATCCAGCTTATCAATAGTTACAAAACTGTCCTACAGACCTCTACTCCATTGTTATTCCAGGTACTTGAAAATGACGGTTTCACATTTACGGAAATCTTTTCATTGATATGCGACTGCTTTTCCTTCACCGAAGTAAGTATGGTGTTGGAAGAGTTTATCACGTTCACCGTGAAAATAATTGAGAAGGTCAATGATAATCCTTCAATCAGCGAGTGTATCTCAGAGTACTTGAGCTTTTGTTTTGCAACTCTTGATATGGAATCAGCAACAAAGGTGTTTAAAGAAGTGTGCAAAATCCTGAAAGGTTATAAAGAAGAGGCCCACAAGAAATATTATATTATTTTAAAATGTTTACGGTGTTACCTTTGCTTCAATAAAGATGAGATAACTCAACAGCTCACGTCACACCCGAGCCAAAACAAGTTTGACACTTGTGCATTTAACTTAACAAGAATTTTTGTTGATTTTTTGCCTAAAATGATGGAAGAAGTGAAAAATCATGGTACTTCACCATTACTACTGGAAGTTTTCAACATGTACCAGATCATCACAAAGCTATTCGTGACCAACGACGCCATTCCTTCACCTATAAGGTATGAATTTCTCTCTTTGCATGTAATACCCGCCCACAATATTTTGAAGTCTATTGTCCATGAAGCATATGAAAACTTCAATCCTCCGGTAATGATCGAGTCTCTTCAATTTCCTCATAAATAAAATTTTTGCAGTCTTTATAGAACACCCATACACCAAAATAAAAAAAAATTTGTTACACAGAAATAGCTATAGATTTTTTTTTTTTCAGATGAGCTGCAATCTTTTTTTGGATATTCACTTTTAGCTACAGTTATCCAGTGAAAGCTAAAGAACAGTCGAGTATATAGAAAATGCCAAGATCAAAACGTTCCAAACTCGTTACATTAGCTCAAACCGATAAAAAGGGAAGAGAAAACAAAACCAGAATCTTCGATGAGGTTAGAGAAGCACTTGATAAGTATAAATACGTTTGGGTATTACAATTAGATGATGTGCGTACTCCAGTATTACAAGACATCAGAAGGGACTGGGTTGGTTCTCAATTAATCTTGGGTAAGAGAAGAGTTTTAGAGAAAGCTTTGGGTGATACTCCAGAAGAAGAATATAAAGATAACTTACATAAGGTGTCTAAACTCTGTGCTGGTTTGGCAGGTTTATTATTCACCGACGAAACCCCCGAAACCGTTGAATCATACTTCACTGCTTACACTAAACAGGATTATTCTAGAGCTAAATCCAAGGCTACAATCGACTTTACTATCCCTGAAGGTATTGTATATTCTAGAGGAGGTCAAATCCCAATCGAAGATGATGTCCCAATGTCACATTCATTAGAAGAAACTTTAAGAAACAAGTTTAAAGTTCCAACTAAAATCAAAGCTGGTAAGATCACCATCAACGAACCATACGTTGTTTGCAAAAAGGGAGAAACTCTTGATGTTAGACAAGCACTAATTTTGAAACAGTTTGGAGTTGCAGCCGCTGAATTTAAAGTAAAACTTATTGCTTACTATGATAACGAAACTACTGAAATAACAAAATTTTGATCACAACAAGTCTCCTCTGCATCCAATCATTGTACTCTGTATATTAAAGATTTCAATCGAACACTATATAATCAAGAAGATAAAATTCAATACAAAATTTTTGAATAATTTTGTCAATGCAACAAATTTCCGATATGTAACGAGTAAATTTCTCACAATTACAATATAACTAAACTATCCCGATCGTGGTATTAAAAAAACAGAATTAAAAAAGCTATAGTACATATAAAGTCAAGGGGATATTAAAAAAAAAAAGCTAGTAGTACAATATGGTACAACAAATTATACTCCTCATGGGCAAGGGGTATTTCTAATTATCTGCGCCACAGTCAGATCTTAATATTCTTCGTCTTCGTCTTCGCTGTCTTGGTCAGCTGCCTGTACAAAAAAGATCTTTGCTGGACCTTGGCCAATATTTCTGAAGGCATAAAAATTCGATTTAGGAATTTCAAATGAACACCCTCGAGTCACAACAAAACTATCATTGCTGAGTGACACTTCTATTAGACCCTTTACAACGTGACACATAAACACCGAATTACCTGATGTTCTTAAACTTCTATAACCCTCGAAAGGAAACTCAAGTAATCCACCTCCGGTCAGTTTATTATTGAATAATGTTGCAACTTTGTAATTGTCAGCAAGATCAGTATCATCGTCGTTAGGGGCCTTTTGGAATTCACCAAAGTCGGGGGCAAACACAATTGGTTTCACCAATTTGTCACCTTTGTTATTAGCGAAAATCTCAATATTCTTAAATTTATCTTTGAACCATTCTGAACCCGATATTTCTGGATCTGACTCATAGTCATAAACTTCTTTGGTTTCATTGGTACCGCTACTTTTGTGTTTTGGGGGTGTGCTTCTTGTTTTCAGTCTAGATCTCTTTCTTGAGTTGGAAGAAGAAGTGATTTTGGGGCTGTAAGCCGCTTGTTCAGGTATGTGAACCACCTCCTTAATTTCTTGTAACGGCACTTGACGGATGTCCTTTATCAAAGTCTGGTCAGGTTCATCCGCTGGGTAGTCTTCATACGCACGAGAATATACAATTCTTTCATTCCTCCAGAATGCCAATGGTGCTATTTTGATTCTTTTGGATCTCCGAAGACCATCAGGAGGTGGCGAAGGTAATGGCGATGGTTTAGTAATAGTTTCTTGTGGAAGGACTATTTTTGATTTTGAAGTTGCGGGTTTGGAGGTCGGAAGAGAGGCATGATTTTCATCAGGAGGGGATATTAAGTTTGATTTTGACAGAGAAGTCAGATTTGATTTCGTACCGGCAGATTTCGGTTTCTTTGTAGATCTTGTAGATTTTGCTGGCGGCCTCTTAGTCGAAGGCTTGGATAGCGCCATTTTCTTTGTCAAAGATGTGGCTGTCTTGGAAGAAACCAGTTCCACCGGAGGTGATATTGGGGTAGCATTAATAGAAGAAATGGGAATTGGGGATAACGTCAAATCTTCTCCAGGTAAAATGTCATCATATTTCTCTTGAATATCATGATCAATTTCCTCAGGAAACTCGATACTATCACTCTCATCATTTACAAACAATTGTTCGGGAGGACGAATGCTGACCTCGTTTCTCTTCTGCTGCTTCTGCTGCTTCTGCTGCTTCTGCTGCTGTTGCTTTTTCTCTTGCAAGGGAGACCTTAATGGGGACTTCTTGTTTTTGTTAGCACCCCCCTTTGAGGATAACCCTATTGGTGATAATTTAAAAGACTCAGCTTCTGCTTCGGTGAAGTTTATCTTTCTAGCAACATTATTAAGCTCTTCCTTACCGCCACGACCCTTCTGTGGTATCAGTTTACCTGAAGAGTTTCGGCGTAATATTTCACTGGTGGCATTATGTATCGTAGTGGTATCATCATCAGCAAAGAATTCGTCCACGTCTTCCATATCATAGCGGTCTTTAGCCAACCCTGAACGGGGTCTATAGCCAGTTTTCCTGGCCTGGGCCCCGAGTCTCAACAAGTCCATGGCGAGAGGAGCGGGCAAGAAGGATTTTTTTCAAAAGAACTCGAGTGGATTAGGCTAATGAAATGGCCCTACAGGTTTTATGAGGAGTTGCAGAAAAAGAAAATGTCGTAAATTGAGTCTTTTTTTTTTCTCTATTATTATGATTTATTGATAGCTTACTGGTCTCTGACACAAAACGCGAATTCGACTTCTCCAAGGATGTATGGGTGTAGCGACGTGATGACTTACACTGCCAGCTATAAAGAGGAGAAATGTAAGGAATAAAACTGTCTCCCTTTTTCTTTGATCTTTCTATTACTAACGTTACATATACTACATCATTCACTATGCTGCCGTCTTCCAGGCGGGTTGGATCTGGCTGAGCTCCGTAAACTAGTAGTACAAAATCCCCTTAGCGTGACCACGAAATGACAAAAAAAAATGAGAAAAAAAAAACCTCTTTGGTTATAAATTTGCAGCCGTGACGTCTTGGCCCGTCGGATACAAATGGTATCCCACCACCACTCCGTCCGTGTAGGTGATATAGAGGCCGAATCTAGGTCGCAGTGAAGAGTCATTTCGTTTGATTCGCCGCACCGTAAGTCCAGCTATCGTGCGATATCCTTGGTATCCGAGAGCCATATTAAGAGCATTGGGAAATACATGCTCTTGTCTCATCCCGAACACCCCCCGGTGCTGGCAAAGTCTCATTATGGACACGAGACCTTGCTGTGTTGCTACAATAAAGCACAGTAATTCTGGTACCACCACGCTGAGCGACATTCGGTTTGAGTACTTGCTGCCATCGTTGAATGGGATTTTGAGGTCAAAGAGTCGTTTTGTTGCAGCATTACAGAATAGCGAATCAGACCGGAAAAGACCGACTTTCTTCGACGTGGTAACGGCAATAAACTGTTGTGGTTCCACATCGCGTAGATTGTAGTAGCTTCCATTAAGCGATGGTTCCGGCTGAGTCTTCACAATCGATTTGTAGGTTTTGAGAATTCCCTTGTGCACCCTCCTATATTCATCATCAGTTGATGTTAGTTTTGCTGACTCAAATACATTGCTCCGAGCTTCATGTTTGGAAAACCCTACCACCGGTGCTTCGAAGAACTGCCATGCACTGCTGCCTCCTAGATTACTAGATTTGACCGGGTCATACAAGAGATCTAGTATGGTGGACTCATTCATGATGTTTTCAACCTCAATGGTCTCTTCAATCCATGGATCCCCCGTCATTGCCCGTAAAGATTGCACTGGGAGAAAGTATTGTGAATTTATAGGCTTGCATGTCCACACGTCTTCTCCTAGCATGGTTCTAAGGGTTACCTTGGGCCGTTTGAACTTAACTCGTGGAAATCTCGTCAGCTGCATATATACAGGGCCAGCATCTTCATCCTCATTTCTGTCACTGTTACTATTATTATTAGTGGGATGATCAATTTGGGCCATAGTAGGATCTACAAAGTAGATTGGTTCGTTCTTGAAATATTCGAAATCGGATTTGTTCAAAGGTTCCGAATGCAATCTGAACTTAAACTCAAACACCACCAATTCCCCAGAAATAGATGAACAACTAACTTTGATGGTATGGACATCAGATTCATCAATATTCCAATCCAAGAACGAAACATCAGGAATGTTATGAAGCAACTGATGTGATGTAATGTGATAAAACCGCTCATCTAGCTGGTGGTAGTAGAAAAGGGTTATGCTCTGAGAATTATCAGAAGCAACAATTAAATTATGTTCATGGTTTGACTTGTCTTTATATGACAAAAAATCAATGCCCCACGCAGAAGCACTCATTTTGAGTTTGAATATAGGGTTTATTTTAAACCCATAAAATCGGTTTCTTTCACTGTAGTTGTCCTCAGAGCTGAGTTGCTCTTGGCTCAGGTGTCCTCTGAACTTACCAACACATTGAACAATATCCTCCGTCCACCAAATCAACACCGAGGCATCGTCAGTAGCTGCTCCGAGTATCTGTCTTCCACACCAACTATCACTAGTTTTGGTATTATTGATTGTGTGGGGAAAGTAGGGCCACGTAGAAACTACCCTGTCGGTGGTCGTGGTGAAGGTAGGCCGAGTATCAAACTTGAGAACTGGGTTTTTGAACGGCAAATGAGTGATTTGATTGAACGAATAAATGATAAACTGAGAATTACTGGTGGTAACGAAGAAATCTTCTCGATGAACAAAATCAGTAATTACACATACCAAGTTGTTTTTATACTTTCTCACCACCTCTAAATCATAGAGTTTTTTAATACCAATAAACTCGAGCTCTAGACAGTCCTTGAACTTCTTTGCTGGAGATAATTCAACAATCTTCTCATAGTTGGTAGTGTTGATGCAGGTAAACCCCGGACGGAAAGGAGAATAGATTCCTCCATTATGCCACTCTTCATTCGAGTCGTGGGACTCCTCACTACAATAATCAACGACGTACTCGTCGTCGCTGAAGGTTATGCTCATAGAAGCTTCCAAGCTTGGTTTCTCATCCAACTCACTGCAAGAGTTCAGCGGAGACAAAGACAACAGCTTTCTCTTCGTAGTAGTGGTATTAGGAGAATTTATTGATTCAGCGAGTACTTTTTCTTTCTCTGCTATTTCCTCTTCTCCCTTTTCTTTCTCTTCTACCTGTTCTACCTGTTCTACCTGTTCTTCCTGTTCTACCTGTTCTTCCTCTTCTTCCTTCTCTTCATTTTCTTCATCTTCAATGCAGGTAATTTCTCTCTGGGTTCTCTTGTTGTGGAACTCCCAATTAATATAAGCAGTTTGGGGGTTCAGCGGTAGCCTCACCTCTCGGTTAATGAAAGAATTGGATCTTTTGGATCTTTTTGGGTACTCTCGATCACGCTCTGCATGCTTATCGAAGATTATGAACTCGTACTGCCTATCATTATGTATATCGTTATCATCATCATCAGAATCGTAGCTTTCTTCATCACTATGCCTGCTACTACTACTACTACTACTATATTCATCTCCTGCCTTCCCATTGGGTCCATGTGAATAGAATTCATCAGCATCGGGGTTGTCTTGATCGCGAGAGATCCCTAGGTAGTCAGCAATTCTATTCTCATCTATTCCCATATTGAAATCTTCGATATCCGACAAGATGGTATCCTCGTGGATATTGCCTGCTTGTTCGTTCACCTCAGCAGGTTGCTCCGAGTCCTCGTCTTCAAATAATGCTATAGTCCCTTGAGGATGGCCAATCCCTAGAAGGCTCATTCTAGAAAGCCTTTCTTCTCGCTGTTGAAGCATATCTTCCGAGTTGATTGAATTCGGTGATAATGATCTGACTCTAGCTCGTTTGATACCTCTGTAGTTGATGAATTTGTTGAAATTGGATAATTGAACTTCTGGTGTTAGCTCCACATACTTGCTCCTTGATCCTGACAGTATATCATTGATTAGTGGGGTAACTGGGGCCCTTCGTAGTTGTGGATATACAAATCTGTCTTTCTCCATTGCTACTGATTTAATGGAAAGATAGTATCAGACGATTCAATGGGTAGAAACTCGTAAATGGCTGCCCCATAAAAACGATGAAGACACAAAAGAAAAGATCATTAACCAAAAAACTGTGGATGAGAAATAACGAAAAAATCTGAAAAATTGAAGAAAAGTGCAAAAAGTTCAAAAAATAGAACTTTTCCTCCTTCTGTCAGTTAAGGTATGGGCGACGACGGTCAACACCATGCGGATTATTCCAATTACTCAAGAGGAACCCTATCGAAAGAGGAAACCTTGGAGTCTGTAATTGACTCTTACGACGCTCTATCATCCGATACGAGAAACTGGGTTGCAAATGTATCTAACGCCTCTTCATTGATATGGCACGCTTATCACTCACTAAATATTCCCGTTAATTGGGCAGGCTTCTATGTTTTAAATCCAACTAACCCCGACGACGAATTGATTTTGGGTCCATTCCAAGGGAAAGTTGCTTGTCAAACCATCAAATTCGGGAAAGGGGTTTGTGGGAATGCTGCGTCTAGTGGAAAGACTCAATTGGTGCCGAACGTAAACGAATATCCAGGGCATATTGCTTGCGATGGTGAAACCCAAAGTGAAATTGTAGTTCCTATAATGAAAGAAGGGAAGGTATTGGGTGTGTTAGACATCGATTGTTTGGCATTGAAAGGATTTGATGAAGTCGACCAAAAATTTCTCGAATTATTGGCAAAGCTTATTGCTGAATCCAATGACTGGTAAACACACTGTCAGACGCATCTTAGTGAAGTATCTGAAAAGTTATAGTGTATAGCAAGTGTTGTTTCTATGAAGATCTTTCTGATGTTCTAACACTGCGTTAATCTCGTACCCGATATAATTTCACTGTTTCTACTCCAGATGATAGCTGAGTTCTTAGCTTCTATCCATTGGCACGAAATTGATATGTATTTTGTAATTTTTATATTCTCCATATGTCAATCCGGTCTATTTAATGTCTTGTAAGAATTGACAAATAAAGGAGGCTAAACACCAAAGATAAAAAGAATTACAGTAACAGTCACAAGAAGAAAAGTTTTATATATATAAATGGCTTTTTTGGAACCGAAATAAGTGGGAAAACATTGTAGTTGGTGAGTTTTCTGTTTAGAGGTGGAAAAGAAACTTGATCCAAAGGATTTGGGAGGCGGGTATCGAAAAGGTTAAATAATCATTATAAAGCAAAAACCATGACAACATAAGATAAAAAAAAAAAGAAGTCTTAGAAGTAAAAGAAACCCATTTGAATGGGAAATGGCCATTAACTTTGAAGTTAACATCGTCTATTCTTTCAAACATGAAGGTATAAGAAATAAGCAAATAAAAAAAATAAAAGTCTTTTCGATAAGAAAGGAGGATGAACTCTTAAGGGGGTTTAATATTACAATCATCAAACAAAAATAAAAAAGACGAATACTGCATCTCTAAGTTGCGGCAGTGGCTTCCGATTCGGCTCTTCTTTGTTCTTCTCTTTCTAAGTTATGATACAATAAATCTTTGGCTTTGTCAACCGCATGAGAGGTACCGGTGATAGTGAAGATTCTTTCTGATTTACCTTCGACTTCATCGGATATGGCAATGGTGGCTCCACTTACCTTGCGGACACCTTGAATTCTGGAACCATTTTTACCAATTAAAGCTCCAACAATATCGTTGGCAAAGGAAACTGAAGCAGAAATTATGTGAGAATTATTGTTGTTGTTGGCATTGTTATAATTGTTTCTTCTGAACGAGCTTGGATTGGAATTGGCGTTATTAGGAAATTGGGCTCTTTGGTTGGAAAAGTTATTGTTGTAGCCTCTTGGAACGTAATAGTTGGTGGAGCTGATGGAGGAAAAATCTTCAATTAAACATCTAGAAATGATTCTAAGGGAATCGTATAAGTTATCCACTGTACCTTGTAATTCCACCAATCTTTCATTGGAGTTTGGAAGGAAAGATTTGGAAGCAATCATGGAAATATTACAAGCAGATTGGATTTGTTGGATTCGTACACCTTTTGTACCAATTAAAGTACCCATTTGAGAGTTTGGTATAAGTAATCTTAAGATTGTGGTTTCACCATTGATATTGGCTATTGAACTTAATTGTTTTAATGGGAAATAATTATAAGAAGACAAGTTTTCATTATTGGCGTTGACTAATGCTTGAGCGAAATAACTAAGTGCTTTGGCGGAATCATCTAAGGTTCCGCTTACCGTTAAAATACGCTCGTGAGAGCCTGGTTGCAATTTAGAAATTCCTGCTTTGGTATTGGTTTCTTCTCTTATAGAATCAATGACTTGACCATTTTGACCAATCAAGCATCCTGCTTCTTTGGCAGAAACTAAGACTCTATAGTTTATCAATGCAGAAGCGTTAGTGTCATCATCTAACGAGGGTAATTGAGTAGAGGATATTGGTTCACTATTGGATTCTGATTTTTCGGATTGATCTCCAGCGGAACTTGTATTATTGTCATTGGTAGAGTTGGTGGTGGAAGAAGAGTTCGATTGATGGTCTGGTAGAGAATTTTCAGTTGATTTGAAAGGAGGGACGGTCGAACCCGTTGGTTCCGAATTGAACTTGGTATCGAATAAAGATTCAGTCATTGTAATTGAAGATTTCTGGCGAGGACAATAGGATAGGAATTGACGAATGCTAAGAAAGAAAAAAAATGTCCTGAATTAGTTGAAAAAAAAAAGGTTTTTCTTCGATATTAATTGAAATGAGAAGGGAAGAGAAAAAAAAAAATCACTTTTTAACGAAAATGTCTGAATGTCTGGATTTTACTCGGTTTTTTTTCCTAGTCGGGAGTTTCTTTTTATTTTTCTCGTTAAGCTCAAAATTTTTTTCGTTAGGCTCGAATTTTTTTTTGTCACAGTTAAGAAAGTGAGATATTAGCTGGGACAATGTCGGGAAGTTTGACGATTTAAACTGAGGAAATTGTCAAATTTATCGTTTGGGAAGGGGAAGTGTACCGGTCTGGAACTACGGGTATGGCGGGGAAGCGTATAAAGAGTAAATGGTGCTTATTGTAGTGGTGTACGGGCGTCGACGGCAAAAGCAATATTGAATAGACTGCAAATGATATTAGACGAGTCCGCAGTCGGAGTTGACGAGTTTGTAGTTAAGAGGTTAGGAGAAATAGGCAATTGGTAAGGGTAAATTTTTGCAATTAGTCGAAGGAAAAGTTAGCAATTGGGGTTTGGAGGGTATATGACAGAAAGATGTGTGTATTGACGATGGATGTAGGGGAAGCGGTGGTGTGGTGTTGGTATGGCGGTTTATTTTACAGGATCACTCGGGGTGTATCTGTTATTCACTTAATCTTGACAAGAATAAGGCAATGGTGCTAACTACAAGAGAGAGACTAGGGTTAAATTGGCTTATGAGGGGTGAATCGGTAACAGCACGCCGTGGAGAAAGAGATAAGTAGACTACGGTGAAAAACCCGGATGTAAGCCGGATTCGTAAGAGCCGTGTAAAGTATAGGGGCGGGAGAAGAGAGCTTCTACAAGGGATAACTTCAGAAAAAAAAAAGACTTTTAAAAGGACATTAATTCATTATCTAATACAACTATTAACGCACTTAGACTAGGGTAAATTAGACATGTAATCCTTCATGCTCATAGAAGTAAAGCCCGTAGGGGAAGATAAGGAGGTTGAAGACGAATTTCTAGAAGAGAACCCCAGTCTATCGTCAGAGATAGTATCTAATTGGCCTAGAGGTGCTGAAGAAGCTTTTGCTCCTGAATAATTGGGTTCTGCTGGAGCAGCAGCAGTATTGATGGAATAACCATTTAATTTATTAAGAATATGATTTTCGTCATCCGCGAGTTTACCGTCAATCATTGGATTATTACGGTTTGTAGGAGATGTAGATATTTGTTCATTGAGGCAAACATCCGCAAATGAGTAAAAATCAATGACTTTCGTAGGGGTTTGCGAGGGTTGTTTGTAGTGAGACTGCAACTTCGATGATATCAGTTGGTCGGTGCTGTTATGGAAAATATGATGATGGGAATGCGATGGAGATAAAGCAGGTCTGGAATAGAGCGATGTGGTGGACTTCGACGAGCGACTCAAGCCTGCAGTTGAGCTGGAGGGAGACGTACAAGGGACGTTAATCGAGTGAAGAAGTGTTGTCCCAAAAATAGACCTGGATCTGGATCTGGATCTGGACTTGGAGTTGGATCTAGACTTATAGATGTTAGGCAACGATTGTCTACGAATGAAAGGGTTTTCATCTTGACGTTTGGTTTCATTCAGTGCTTCTTCACCTTCTTCGTCATCTTCATCGCAGCAGCATACAATTTGCACATCGTCATAATTGAGTGTAGGATCGGTCAAGATTTCTGCTGTGGAGTCAAGCACAGGTGCAATATAATCTTCCATACTGTGATGGGAAGGAACCGAATAAGCGCTTGGTGTATAATTTGATACCGAAGACGAGTTGGATGCTATGGAGAGAGTGCGGAGTTTGTCCATTGTGGGAGGAGGTAAATTGGACGATAACGTACAAGTTGAGAGATTCAGGTTGTTGTTGAGACATCTTTCGAAAATGTCGCTGGACGAGCTGGAACTATTAGATCTCGGCAGGATTGCCGTTGATCGCCTCGAAAGTGACGGAGACCTCATCTTTTTAGGGGGAATGACCTTCACAGCACACGAAGCTGGGGATGACTCTGCAGTTGGAGCACTAGTTTCAACAGAGGTCGAAGACCCACTACTGGCAATTTGATTCTTACTTGCTGCGGCGTTATGAGTGTGTAGTTTATTTATGAGGGTATGGGAGCTTTTGGTCAACAAATGGTGGAGCTTAGAATGATCATCGAGTTGGTGTTGTTGTGGTTCATGTTGTTGGGCAGTTTTCATAGTGGTTTATTACAAATATCTCATCAACTGGTGTTCAAGTAGTCCGTCAGCTTAAATACGTGTATAGATGGGGTGATCTCCAAATTATATATGATTAACCAATCGTCCACCAAATAATAGGGTGATCGGAGTTAACTCAAGTGGGACCTAATATTTTATGCGAGGTTTCTATTTACACAAAACCTTAAAGAAAAGCGGCATAATAAAAAAAAAATAACAGCCGAATACTATTTCGGTAACTTCCAGCCAAATTGCCATATGTATGACTACTTTGATTCGAAGCTTTCTCCACTGAAGCTTGCTGAAATTCTGTCATGACTTTGTTGGGTTCGAGATTTGACGTGGTCATCAATTTTTTTTTTAGTATTTCTGTATTTCTGTCTCTGCTCTGCTTCTGGTGCCTGGTTCCTCCTGACAACAATACGTAACCCACTTGGGTCCTTTCTGGCACTTGGCTGGCGGTCGAGGTTTGTGCTGAAACGGTTTTCTGGTGCCGTTTGTGTAATATTCTATGCGGTGGATTTTCGTTTGTTCTTCGAAATTCTTTGCCTAAAGTCGCACCCCCCATTACGTAATGGGTGATCTGGATAATAGCCGGATTGCATCATGATAAAATACAGGCCGGTGTCATGTAAAAATGTCGCCGTCGCTAATCTGATAGCACAAGAATTGGCAACCAGGTGATGTCGACCTCAATTATCATTTCGTTCTGTGGTTATTAATTGGGTGATTTTGAACTGCACTTAGATAGATCAGCAACCCCTTTGTCATTTTCACGCCCCTGTCTACACACGATAGAATACCAATATCAATGCAAATCCTGCAAGATAACATCACGGTATCCGAGATAAGGCGAAGGCGACAGGCGGGATAGCCAATCTAAGAAAATAACGCTCAGGCCAGGCGGATTCTTTATGTCACAGATCCCCCATGAACCCGGTGGTATAGGAACAACCATCGATAGCCACCAATAGGAACCACCTGTGGTACCAACCATCTGGTACCAAAAACAGACGCAACAACCTGTTATCTTGTGGTTAAGTTGGCACTCTTTGTGTTTTCTTTTCGTTTTTATTCGATGCATAGACGGACCTTCTATAGTTCACCCCCTTTTTTTTTCAGCAAACTCATACTCTACTAACAGCACTTACCATATTCGTGCTGAATGTCGCGGTCTACCTCCTTGCATAGGAACCCAACATAAAACGGGCGACGACATTCCCCCCTCCATGATCGTCATTCTCTTGCGGGTGGAGTGGAGTTCCGACACTTTTGTGTCATTATCACTCTGGGGCTGTCGAGGTGACCGGGTCTTTTACTAGTCACTCAAAAACTAATTTTATCAAATCCTGCATATATATCTGGTGTACGGATCAGTGACATCACACCTGCATGTGGTTCGTCATCCTCCTGCATATGGCTCATCATGAGAAACACGTCAAAGTCATAGTCTTGCTCCACATGTTTATATTAGCTTGAGAACCATGAACTCAACCAACGTAACATTCAGTGGGTTGTCTCCCATCGACAAATTGGCGGTGGTCATACCCTACTACATTTACTCATCTGACTTCCTCGTTGAGTTGGGAAAAACCCATCCCCATTTCGTGCAAGACATTTACCCTAACTTAGTGACGGGGTTGTTGTTCATTTCAATAAGTACTGCCATAGTCTACGTGGGAAGTTATGCAACTATAACCAGGCCCCATAATGCTAAAGATGCTATTTACGACAAAGAAAGTGACAAATTCGACATTTCAGACCGTGATGATGACCTCCATCTCGTGATGAGTTCGTTCCACTTACTGGTATTGTACCAAGGTAGTGAGTTGAAATGGTACCATGCCATTGGTTTGCCGGTGATTGCTTCTATAGTATTATGTGGGATGTACTATTTTGTCAAAAACTTAACTCCTCAGCTTTTACAGAAGATAATGAATTGGTATGTATTGGTTATCACTGGACCCATGGTATATACCAATTATAGTTTCTATACTACCGCAGTTGCTAGAAAAGCCGGAAGTTTATTCAAATTGAACGGTAATTCTTCCTGGTTCTTGCCTCGATATCGACTCAGCTTGAGCAAAGACCAAAACTACTATCCTCAGGGTGTAATGGATAGTATCAGTTGCGAGAAATTGCTTGGCTATAACGATAAACAATGGTTTAGAGATTTCAAGCATTTTTTGAAAAGTGAAAACGACATCAGTGTTTTGAAGCCTAACAAGATTAAAACCAAAAATCAAATTTTTAATTTGATTTTTGATAGTAAATTCATCCTTCTTGTACCAATTGCACTTGCACATGTTGCGATATATTACCATTTGAGTTTCCAGCAAGATAGGCCTGTGAATTGGTTAATTACCAATGTCTACGGAGTCAACTTTGCTATATTTGGCATCAAGAATTTGAAATTACCTAGCTTCAAATTCGCCGTGGTTTTACTTGTGGGATTATTTGTCTATGACATTTACTTCGTTTTCGGAACCACAATAATGATGACAGTGGCTACGTCTGTGACAATTCCTATCAAAATCTTAATTCCTCTGAGACCTGTGGAGGTAGGAGAGAATTTTTTGACGAGATTGGCTAATAATGAATTTAACGTCAATAAAACACCAACTTCATTATTGGGATTAGGAGATATAGTATTACCGGGAGGATTTATTGCGTTGTGTCTTCGGTTTGATTTATTTAAGTATCATCAAAACGTGCCAAATCAGTCATTTCATCATCTTGTGAGATTCCCCAAAAAGTATTTTGTGAACAGTATTTTGAGTTATATCCTCGGATTAACAGTGACGGTAGCGGTGTTATTTTTTTTCCAAACTGGACAGCCTGCGTTGCTTTACATTGTTCCGAGCTTACTTTTGGGTGCAGGAGGCCAGATATGGTACGAGGGTGATTGGAGTACGATTTTGAGCTACAATGAAGAGTTGAAGTACTATGAGAAGAAGCCCAAGTCGAAGGCGGAGCTCAAGGAGTCAAAGGAGTCAGACGAGTCAGAAGGGGACGGCGATTATGAAGGCAGTGAAATTGACGAATCATATGATGAATGGGAAACGCGAGTTGAAATCGAGAGAAGTGAATATGATAATAGCAGCGATAACGACCACCAGATTGCTCAGCTACTACAACAAAGAAACATGCCGCCACCGATAATCTACGAATTCGGCAATGATTCCCTGGATGACGACGACACCTTTATTATTGACGAAGATACGGACATCGACGAAGACGAAGAAGAGGTGGACCAGAGTGATCTCATAGGCGAGCTTGATATATTGGTGAGAGACTCCAAACGGAAGCCCACCCCATGGTATCCCGAAGAAGAAGACGACGATGAGTAGAGAGTACCGGACGACGAGGGTGGACGACGAGGGGACCGGAAAACGATGTCACCGGAACAATGTTTGGATTTTTTAGATCCAACGAGTCAACCGGAACATTTGGCCTCCAAATTGCGCAATCTAAGCTCACATCTATACTGAAACAGCTAAAGCCAAAAGCCTACGCTAAAGAAAAAAATATTCTGGGGGTGTGGGGAACTCAAAAAAGATATTACCAAATAATAAAAGCAAAAAAAAAATAAAAGCAAAAAAAAAAAAAAAGATAAATGCTAATAAAAAAAAATAGGTGTGGCTTCCAACAGACAATGTTGTAGCAACGTATAGAGAAATGCACGTAAATATAAATATCCGTCACTGTGGAAAAAGCTTTGTCATACTTGGTTATCTAGCAATTTCAGCTGGTGGCACTTATTTATTCCTGATTGGAAACAATAGCCCTATTGTAGCAACATATAGGGGTTACCGCCATTGGCCTGTGTGGATTGCGCGTGCCTCTCAGATAGTAGCCCACACTAAAAAGGCGGCGTTATCTAACCCGTACCTCCGGTGCGATAACAGACTAAATCAAAAAAAAAAAATCAGATAAAAGCGCATTTTTAAATTGCCTTTTATCAGCTTGTGCCGTGATCAATTTCCGGCGCTAATAAAACATGAAATGGTGGTGGAACGGTTGCAGTTACAGTGCCCCCCCCCCCTGTGTAATGCTGTGGGGATGACGTTGGTGGTGCGATCAGCGTGAGTGCTGAAATTATCGACAATTCTTGGAGGATCTGGGGATGGAGCTGCCGTGGGTGTTATGAGTGCCTTATAGGCTGTAATTTGAGTTTTACGATTACCGTTAACGTATACGATTCTGATTATGAAATTGATAATTTAATTTCACTTTTTTCTCTTTTCTTTTTCTTCTTGTCTAATTGCATAGTGGCCATCGCGTCACGCATTGTATTAGTAATTTTTAAAACGGTTATTCCGACGATAAAGTGGTGGGTTTATTATTTACTCCTATTGAAATTTTCAAGGGTCTAATTAGGACTTTTCTTTTCTTTTAGGTCATTATTTTTGGCGTCAACATTTTTTTTTTAGATACAAATTGAATAAATAAATATCAGTCACATCCCGTCCATAAGCTAAATATTTTTATCTTACGCGGCTGATACCTTGTCCTCACCACCACAGACCTTGTTGTTTTTATCGTTGTTGTTGCAATTATGCGAGGCAAACGATCGTTTGATGATGAATTGAATTCGCCCATATCTTCAGCATCATCCGTCATATCGCAACCCGTCGACAACTTGACTTCCCACTCCAATAACTCGAGTGTGGTGAAAAAATCAGAAAAGAGATTGAAGCTAGAGAACGAAATCTTCTCCAAATCAATCAAAGATATAGAGAAGATGTTCAACTTCAGTCATATAAATCCCAAATCAAAGCCCAAATCAAACTACATAAATTTATCTTTCTTATCGGATACCAACGTGAAGAATCGTCCCCCTCCAATCATCCTCCCATCATCCAAACCTCCCGTCATTTCCCCCTCCAATCAACTCAGCTTCGACTTTGACGACGATGGCGATATTGACTTACCCTCTAAAATCAACTTAGAACGTGATTTACAATTAATTGACGAGATGATCCTAAGTAATCACGCAATTCGCTAATAATTTACTTCTACAGCTTTAGTTTTTTCTTGTCTATATGGTTTGTATTTGATACTGGTTTATCTTGGAATTTTTTTTTTTAGTAATAAATTTTACGTATGCATCTGGATATTTGCGATTATGTAATCGATTCTCAATTAATTCACGTGACCGGCGGACTCAATTTTTTTTTTTTTACGCTGTCCACTAATTCTTCACTTGTCACACTATCCCTCTCTCTCTCAGCCATGGTGTTAGCAGATTTAGGGTCGAGATTGCGGTCGGCTCTCAATGTCGAATCCGGCACCGACACCGATATCGATCAGAGTGTCAAGGATATCTGCACCGCGTTATTGGAATCGGACGTGAACATCAAATTGGTGTCCAAGTTGAGAAATAATATAAAGGCCAAAATCGAATCCAGTTTCAACAAAGACGACAATTCCGCTAACAAGAAGAAGAAATTACAGAAAATCGTCTACGACGAATTAGTCGCATTGGTAGATTCTCACGAAGAGCCTCCTAAACCAAAGAAGTTGTCCACATCTCAGTCAAGTAAGAGTAAACCCAAGAATGGTAAGAAACTTGTAAGTTCCAGCAAGAATGAAAGTTACGTCATCATGTTTGTTGGTTTGCAAGGGGCTGGTAAAACAACCTCGTGTACGAAATTAGCCGTATATTATAAAAAGAGAGGATTTAAGGTAGGATTAGTTTGTGCTGATACTTTTAGAGCTGGTGCTTTTGATCAGTTAAAACAAAATGCCATCAAATCTTCGATTCCTTTCTATGGTTCTTACCTAGAAACCGACCCGGTGAAGGTGGCCAATGAAGGGGTGAAGAAATTTAAACAAGACAAATTCGATATAATCATCGTTGATACCTCCGGTAGACATAAGCAAGAACAATCATTATTCAACGAAATGGTTCAAATCAGTGAAATAATCAACCCCACGCAAACAATCATGGTTTTAGATGGATCTATTGGTCAAGCAGCCGAATCCCAAGCTAAGGCTTTTAAAGAAAGTGCAAATTTCGGGTCAATTATCTTAACCAAAATGGATGGCCATGCTAAAGGAGGTGGTGCCATTTCTGCAGTGGCAGTAACCAAAACCCCAATCATCTTTATAGGTACCGGTGAGCACGTAGGTGATTTTGAAATTTTCAAGCCCACATCTTTCATCTCCAAATTATTGGGTATTGGTGATATCCAGTCATTGATTGAACATGTTCAATCGCTCAACTTACAAAACGATGAATCTCATAAAAAAACCATTGAAAATATCAAAGAAGGTAAATTCACATTAAGAGATTTCCAAACACAAATGAACAATTTCTTGAAAATGGGTCCCTTGACCAATATCGCTTCCATGATTCCAGGAATGTCTAATTTGATGAGTCAAGTAGGTGAAGAAGAAACCAGCAAAAAGATCAAAAACATGATTTATATTATGGATTCTATGACCACCCAAGAATTGGATTCTGATGGGTACATTTTCACTCAACAACCAGAAAGAATTATCAGAGTATGTAAAGGTTCCGGATGTTCTGCCGTGGAAGTGGAGATGGTGTTACAGCAGCAAAGAATGATGAGTTCAATGGCTGTCAGTGCTAAGAACATGGCTGGTGCTAACGGTGCTGGTGCTCCAGGTTTGCCTGGTGGACCAGGTGGTGCCAACATGCAAAGAATGATGCAACAAGCGCAATCAAACCCCGGATTCATGGAGCAAGCCATGAAGATGTTCGGAGGTGCAGGTGGTGCCAGTGGTGCCGGTGGTATGCCGGATATGGGTTCTTTAATGAACAACCCAAACATGATTCAACAAGCACAACAGATGATGAGAAACAACCCTGGCATGATGCAACAAGCACAACAAATGATGCAAAACCCAGGAATGATGCAAAGAATGATGCAACAATTTGGTGGTGGAATGGGTGGTATGTAATATAATTTGTATCTCGTACATAGTAAGAAAGAAACCGCATACGTCATTCTCATGTATGTTGTAAATGATAGAGAAAGTCATTGCATACGTCGTTCTTTTGATAGTTTATCTCTACATTTACGCTTGACATCTGTATTGCGCTAAAAGTCGATGCGGTTGCAGCTAAGTCGGTGTTAAAGTCGGTGTTGCAGCTAAAGCCGGTGCGGTAGTGGTAACAGTCTCCCACAATATGCAATTGACCAAATTCCCGAAGTCTATTTCCTACAGCCAACTCCACACCAGGGTCGCCATGCCAAAAAAGTGTTGAAAATCAAAACCAACTTCCTATTTGGGTAGTCGAGATCATCACTAGCAACCAAGAGAAAATTCCCGGAGATTAAACACATTGCATGGCTTCCGTTCCGCACCCATACACCCATAGTCAAACGAATATGTCTAGCCTTACATTCTAGGTGATAGGACAAAATAAACAATCCCTTCCTAAGTTGGTAATCTGCTGATAATTTTGCGCTCTCCAATCTATGTGGGGTCTCCCATCTCGGACTATAGTTTCAGCCAACAGCAGACATCTCAGCCCCACCATTCATGTCTAACCCCTTTAAAGCCACCTATTGGTAGTTACCCGCACGTAAGAGACTCTATTATGGCTGTTTGGCAAGCAATCTACTCCGGTAGTCAAGGCCTACACCCGTACCCCACTATTCATGATGTACTCGGCCCAAAGAAGTAATAAATCCTGCACACTGCATAAGTGCTTATGGATAACCGAATACCAGCTAATATCTCCCACGTCTGAGAAAGAGAGTGCAGCTTTCTTATACATAGGTTTCTGACTTCCCTAGCATTTTCTTTTTTTTCTTTCCAGTCATCATTGCTCTAGCCGTGCATAACCGTTAGCTAAGCCGTAGCATCGCCCATAGTCCCACAAATCCATCGCAACTATGCCCGGTGAATCTAATGACGCAGAGGACTCGCCTACCAAAAATGGTGCTACTTCTTCTGCTGACAATCCTATAAGCTCCACGTCTGGCGATCGGAAATCCACCCAGTTCGACTTGGGGGCACTCCGTTCGATCATCGAAAAAGATGTTGGCTTCAAACCAACAGATATCGACTGGTTCTTAAGAGACTCCAACATCCAGCCCAATAGCACCAAATCAGAACAAACTCCAGAAGAATCAAAATCTTCCTCCACTGTGAAGGAAGATGAAGAAAAGAAGCCTCCCCTATCACCAGTAGCGTCACATCTCACTACGGGCATCTCCAACGCCAATGAGCATAACCTGTCGAAGACAAAGCCCTCCATATCCCCCATCCAAGAAGATAAAGCATTCTCCCGATCCAATTCAGTGTCGTCCCAAGGTCGAAGAAAAAGTAGTTTCTCCAGTATCAACAGTACTGGATCTCCCTCTATCTCTGGAGGGTTTTTTTCCAGATTGAAAGATAAGATCCAAAAGAAAGAATCTGCTCCATCATCACCAGTAATTATGCCCACAATACCCCAGAAACAGGGACTTTTCAAAGAAAACTATGACCTAAATGCTAAACCATCCCCAAGTGGCTCCTCCACAACCAATGGCACCCATCAACCCTCGGGCTATAGGCTCACCAGAACTGTGTCGACCCCCAGCAATTTTGACTCTAGAACGGATCCAAAACTCGATGAGTACATCCGGTTTTATCAGAGGCCTGATTCACGCCGAAATTCTGAGTCGGTGCATCATTCAAAAACTGGCTGTATAACCGATATTCCTAGTCATCCAGACAAATGTCCATTACCAAGTGCACTCTCGAACGGATTTGACAACGTCACTTACAATAAAGAACCTACGCAGTCAGAAACTCCATCACAATCTGGAAGCAAATTTTCTTTCTTAAGAAGAAGAAGTACCGTCTCGGGCGCTCCCCCCGAAAAAAGTCGACTTTCGTCGGAATCTACCTATTCTACCTCAGTGTCTCCAGATCCCTCTCGCTCCAGCAAGATCCCGCAAGAGGAGGTATTACCGGAATTTGCTCATTTGAAACCATTAAAAAGAGTCGCTTTCCACTCTACAACATTCTTGATCGACCCCCCTCAGCAAATTCCTTCGAGAACTCCTAGAAAGGGTAATGTTGAGGTTCTCCCCAACGGTGTATTGAAAGTGAACCCATTGTCGGAGGAGGATAAGATTGCCATTGAAAAGTCCCAAATGGGACAGGGTGGGGGTTTGGTTGTTGGGGGTACGGGTGCCCTTGGTTTGATCAAGAAAGTGCCATCTGGAGACGATCCAAAGGCAGAAGCAAAAGTCCAGAAGAAGACCGAAAAAGAAACTAATAAAGAGGATGAGGAAACTAATAAAGTGGATGAGGAGGACGAAAAGGTAGACAAACATGCTGAATCGTTAGGTATCGATAAACCAATGATAGTTTCCCATGTTCATCGATACAACATGCCAGTGAAGAAAATGGCTCTTGATTTAATGTATACCAGATGCTGCCATTTACGAGAAATTTTACCCATTCCTGCCATATTAAAACAAATTCCGAAAGGTTCTATGGCTCCGTTACCATTACTTCAACTTCGTAATCCTACTCCTACTATGGCCGAGATCCAAACCTTTGCTGATTTCATTAGAATCGCCCCTATCATATGCATATCTCTCGATGGAGTCAGCCTATCATTGTTACAATTTAAAATACTATTGAGTGCTATGAGTGCCAAGCAACAATTGGAGAAATTGAGCTTAAGAAATACACCAATCGATAATGAAGGTTGGTCATTACTTTGCTGGTTTTTATCTCGTAACTTGGCACTTAACAAATTAGATATCACTCAATGTCCTTCCCTCTCGGTGAATTTGTTGAAAAAGAGAAAGAAGAAGCCAAGTGAAACCTCCAAATATGAAGTAGAGCTCGTGAGGATGACATGTAATCGTGAAAATCGTTCTGATATGGATTGGTCTCTTTTCACTGCCTCCATTGTGGCTAGAGGAGGTATTGAAGAATTGATCCTCACTGGTTGTTGCATAACTGACTTGGATGTATTTGAAAAACTCATTAACCTTGCAGTCTCGATCAAGACCAATAGACTCGGACTAGCATATAATCAACTTACTACGAAACAACTACAAGTGGTTGTCAATAATTGGTTGTTTCTTAGTTTTGTTAGAGGATTGGATTTGGGCTATAATGATTTCCTGTCTACCAAATATGTCAATGTGTTTTTGGAAGCATTAAAATTACCAACCTTTGAAGAAAATCTCTCCAAGTCTACATTAGCATTTGTGAGTCTCAATTCCACTAATATCAGGTTCTCGGATGCTTTTAAAACCTCGGTGGAGAATTTGCTTTTAAGATTACCTAATTTGAAGTACTTGGACTTATCAAATAATCCAAGATTGTTTGGCTCAGCGCCATCTACTTCATCAAAGGAAACAGATACCATAAAGGATTCGACAGACACCATTCCAACCAATGAGACGACCTCAGAACTCTCTATCAACTCTAGTACGAGCACCAGCACCAACACCAGCACCAGCACCAAAACCAATGAAATAAATTCCTCATCTAACAAATTGTCCCAGGATAGTGTGATTTCCTACTTCTCTTCTATCTTGCCATTATTTCCCAAATTAATCCGATTTCATATGGAAAATAACAACCTCTCCAGTGCGTCCTTAATTTCACTTGCCCAAGTTTTACCATTTTGTAAAAACTTAGGGTATTTTTCTGTACTTGGTAATGAAATTGATGTAGCAGCTGGTGCAGCTCTTATCGAAGCATTGAAGAATTCAAGAACCTTAGTCGCACTTGACTGTGATTATGAAAACTTCCCTGATTATTATAAAGAAAGAGTTGGGTTGTATACTATGAGAAATATGGAGAGGTTACTAAACCACAACCATGATAACCTGGCCAAATCATCAGCAGATACGTCTACTGAATCTTTGACTGATCAATTAAATGATATTCTTGCTAAGAAGGCAGAACGCAGACTTGATATAACTGCCCCGGATGTAGTTAAATTCATTCAGAAAACCCAAGCAATCAGGATGCAATTGAAAGAGACGATGAATGATTTATTCAAACTTCAATGGCAAAACGAATTAAGTCTTGATGGTAAGGAAACGTTAATTAGACTTGCATTTATTAATTCTTCTATCGAAAAAGGACTTCTGTTAATAGATCCCTCGTTAGTCACAAAAGATGAACCACAAGATCCAATTCCAATAATTTACATTGGAGCAGCCGAAGACGAAAAGAACAAGTATCAAATCAAGGAAAATGAACGACAATTGATGGAACATAGTTTATCTGTTCCTGCGTCAGAAGTGACTCCAGGAACTAGTTCACCGATGGCCTTGTCTCGGTCTCAGTCAAGAACCAGTTTGTCCAACTTGGATAGACAAGAAGGTTCGATGCTTAAACTTCTGAAGCTTCATGATTATCATAAATCAGATAGTATTTTAGAGAAATTTGGTAACGTATCTGGAGAGGAAATTCGTGAAAACCTAATGAGTGTGAATTTCACCGATTTGGACAAGATGATTAGTTTATTGGATACCCTCAAGGAGAAGGGAATCCAGCTCAAACAACTTTTTACTGCTGACGACGAAAATACTGATGAAATGCTAGTACGTGAAAGACTTGATGTTGATCATATCAAAGAAAAGATTGAAAAGCTTACCAACATTAAATTGGATAATGATGCAAAAGCTCCGAGAATCATAAGGACATCTTCAGAAGAGGGAATTACCATTGGCGATAAACAGGATAAATCCACTGTTGACGATAAACACAACATTAATGAAAAGGCTACTGAAGAAGATTCGGTGCATGAAGGAGAAGTCATGAGAAAGTTATATGATCAGGTATTGAGCCAAATTTCAACCTCCAAATAATGAAAAGCATATGGCCAGCAGCCGCCTCTCCAATCTTAGACATTTAATAGATATACCACTCAATCTCATGTGCTTAATACTTAAATCCTATTGTTTCATGATACTTTTCTATATTCCTAATTATACACAATTACAGTAGTACTATACAAGTGAGGAACCAGCCACTTTCAGCAGAGTAGTTGGTGCGTGAAATGTGAAGAAATCTCACGGTTACAGTAAATCATCAGCGAAGTTTTGTAGTCATCTATTGACAAGGCATTTTTTGTATTCGTTATTTTGTTTCGACAAAGTATTTTTTGTGTTTGTTCTTTTCTTCTAGTAGTCATCTTCATCATCAGAATCGAGCACTGGATCCTTTTCCTTTCTAGTATTGTATTCACCATCGCTATATTCTTCCTCTGGCTCTCCTCCATTTGCATCAGCTTGCTCAGCCAAGTCTTCACAGGCATCTATCCAATCGGAATATACGTCAATAGGCTGAGATAATGAATGTATGGCGGTCTGGAAACTTTGTCCACATATTTTACAATGCAATTCTCCCAAGCTGTTTCTCTTATCTAAAGTACATATCACTGACTTCTCGTGATTACAGAACAAACATGTGAATGTAATGTCCAACTTCTGTTTGATCTTCTTGACTGGTTTGGCAGACGACTTTCTTTTACCCATGGCTGTTAACACGAAAAGAAGTCTTGGTTGATTGTATGAAAAAACGTTGATGGATAGGGTGAATATATTCCTGCATATAAAGAAATGATATTTGCACCCAAACACCAAAAGCCTATGAAGCTTGCTGTGTATTCTATAAGCTACAAGAAGACATGAAGTATAAGTCAAAGAGCCCGGCTGGTGCCCTTTCATCTAGAATTTTTAAGTAGTCTCGATCTTTTTGAGCCCACAAACGATACAAAGATGATGCACTTACCGAATAATGAGGAATAAAAAACTTATAACGGATCAGAGCCATATTGTGCTAGGCGTGCTGAGTTTACTGCTAGCAACTACTACGGCTTTATCATCTGCTGAGCTTTCTTCTTGAGCCTCATCTCAAGTCTATACTTCTCAAAAGCCATCTTCTCTGCCCTTAAATCAGCCGAAGTGGGATTTGGTTTCGACTTCTGACTCCCAGTTTTATCATCATATCCTAAAGGCTTCTGCTGCAATTGTTGATCCAACGAAGGTCTCAGATGACTAATAGATGAAATTGGCGATAGCGATCCCGAACGACTAGACAAAATTGAATCGGCGCTATCTCTATGACTAGCAGTAGACCCATTGAAACTCATTGAGATTTTGAGGTTAGGGTTGAACTTGTGGTTGAGTTTAAGGCCAAATTCATATAATTTAAGATCATCATTTCTCCTCTCGTAGAGTTTCACGGCGTACTTGAAAATATCAAACACAAAATTAGGTGAAGATAAGAGTCTTTCATTAATGGGATAATGTAAAAGTAATGAAAGACTCTCGCTAAAGTCACAAGTGATCAACTCTGTTTTTATGTTGATAAGAAGAATTATGATGATGTACGAGATTAACTCAGGGATGAGTTTGAGATTGTTAGTGCTATCTGGCACCAGGTCAGTTAGTTTTAGATTGTCAAGAAGAGTGGTGGATGCGTTCTTCTTAAACTCCACTGCAATAAGCTTATCCCAAAGAAGACTTGTTGTTTCTAAATCATTACCCAACTCTCGAAGAAGGAGCAATCGAAGGTATCGAATAATCCAGAGTTGAGACTCAAGTTTTAGTTTCGTGACCAAATTATAGTGAATAAGCTGGTCTACTTTCATTAAGCCAACGTTGAACTCTTCGATCGATTTCCAGAGAGTCTGCTCGTTTTCGTAGAATTTGGTAGCAACACCACTGGTTATCATGAGCTTATTAAATATCGTGAACAAATCATGGGGTAAATATCGTAAATCGTAAATACTCAATATGTCAAAATCATCGTTGGAGAATGTGTTGGTGTTAGGAATGGTGATTGACTCCCGGTACAAGTTTATATAGATCAATCCTAAGATCTCATGAATCCCTTGCTTGTATCCCACTTGAGGGTTACATTTGGACCACACATAAAGAATTCGTATCAAGTCTCGTTTCACATTCAATGAGGAAGTTGTTTTGGCATGGAAGAAATCCTCTCCGGGAAAAATTCGGTCGATATCCATCAAGATTGTTTGGAGCAACTCCAAGTCTGTGTCGTTTGTTTCTGGGTCTTGGTCGGAGGTTAAGGGATCGTCTACGTTATTCACTCGTTGCAATGAATGTTTCTTCACACTTTTCCGTTTTGAAGGTCTTCTCCCCAACTCTTGTGGTTGGTAATATATGCTATCGTCATCTAATTTCCACCAGGGTACAATCATATCTTCGTGCTGGCTTAATTTATGGTACACCACTCGCGAGTCGTGGAGTTTGCTCTTCCATTGTTGGATCTTAAGAGTTTCTGTGATTAAACACGCTTTCCATAATAACAAACGAGTGAAGTTCTTGGAATGAGCACTGGAGTACTCATTGTTGGTGATTGCTAATCGAAATGCACTAATGCTTCCTTTGTAATGGTTTATGGTGAGAAGCACCTTGGAGATGATGTCGTTCTCCTTCATCCTAGATGGTGGGATTGTTCGCTTAGTCCAGGGATTCCTGGACGGGAGGGTGGTGAAGGAGAGGATAAAGAAGAGGTTTTGGCTAAGTGGTGATGAATTTTGAACAGGGGCGCCTAGAGGTGGGACAAAATGGGCAGGAACAGAGTAAATGGGTGGGGGATCGGGGGAAAAATGGGCCCGCAATCGACCCGCGATAGACCGTCAATAGGCCCGCTATTGGTCTAGTTTGCGAGAAATTCGTAGGTCACAAGACCATGCGCGGGCCCATTTCCTTCCACCTACAATAACTGGACGGGCCCATTTCCAAACACCTAGGAGAGTTTATTTCCATCTACAATAGCTAACATGTGCATTTATTGCTTTAGACCTACAACAGATTGTTGGACCCTCCAATGGACACTGCAAACTGGAATCCGTCCTTTATGCCCGCATCTCCAGAGTCGTGTCTTTTGGAGGCATAATAACCAATGTCAAAATTGGCCCAATGATTGATATACTTCAATCCTACTCCAACACTAGACACTGAATTGGCGACTGGATCACTGAATACATTGTCACCAACGTTTCCCACCAAACCCGTGGCGTAAAGTCTGAGCGGGTTGGCTTCATAAGCAAATCCGTCCTCCAAAGCAAGTGTATTTGTGGCTGATGCTTTATGGGTAGAATAAATAAATGAAGGTAATTTGGCCAATACCGTGACCGCAGATTTATAAAATTGTAAACCTCCATTTACATTGACTGAGTTCCGAGTGAAACCTTTGAAAGAATTGGCTCCTCCCATGTAGAATCTGTCCGAAATGTGAATAGTTGATTTCTTGGAGTTGGTGTATAACAACCCCAATTCCTGGCTGAAGTGAGTAGTAATGTTATTGTTCCAGAACGATTTGTAAAAGTTGAACGACCCTGACGTTCTGTTGAAAAGCGTTTGGTTATTAGGGTTGTCCTGTTCTTGATTCAGACTCACTTCGTTGGTAACTGCCACGTTATATCCACTAATGGGGAAGTTATAGGTGATCTTATTCAAGAAGTTAAGGTTGTTGTAGATTAAAGTACTGACAAACGAGGACTTTAAGTAGTCTCCTCCAAAGAATTTCAAGTAATCTGGTGCCCCGTCATTGATATCGTAAATTGTCCGTTTACATAAGGAAACTCCGTTGAAAAGACTAAAGCTCTTGGAGTCATTTATGTACTTCAATCCAATAGAACCTCCAGAAGTTTTTTCTAAGTTTTGCTGCCAGATTTGGTTGTTTTGGTGAGTGTTGAAGATATCGATTAAAAACTTCAATGACGGATTATTGAGGTTAGCAATAAACTTTCCGTTGGAGACTAAATGTTCATTTGGTTTGTAAGGATTATAACTAACCCCTACATTAACCAACTCCGCATTTTCATTGAAATTGTTGTTCAAGTAATTGACATTAACATTCAAATGGTCGTCGTTGTTGAAAGTCAAGAAAATTTCCCCATTATTCAAATTGACCGATTGTAAATCGAACTTGACTTTGGTTGGTACCGATTTTTCTTTATTATAACTTTTCACGGAACTAGAGGAAGCATTAGCATAATCAGTGAACAAGCCAATGTTCACCAGCTTAAAGACATCGGTTCTCAACAATTTCCCGTGGCAAACCTCAATGTTGTCAACCAATTGCGATAAAGTATAGTCGCTATTGTCAATTAATGGCGATAACAACTTCTTGAAGAATCCAGTCGAGAAGGTTTCACCACCCACGACTTCGATGGACGTCAAATAAACGGGCTGGGAACGGGATCTTGTCAAAATATCCTCGGTCAAGAGCTTCACCAGCAAGTCATTGGGCAACTCAGATGACGTTTGCACACCTCCACTCATGTTACAATATGGGTTACGCAAGGAAGTCTGGAAGTTTTGGCTCTTTTGATTGGTGAAAAGTCGAGGTAATGTGCAGGTGAGATATATACAGGATTTTGAAAAAATAAGTATTTGCTAATTCTATATCCGCAGAGAATTGATCCGGGAACACTGAAAAAAATCCAGTAAAAAGGTTTCATTCTAGTTAAACGCAAGTGTATACAGATTAGATGAGAAAGAAAGTCTATATAAGCAATAAACAACACAATCGTATCAGTTGTCAACTGCAAATGCCCTTCTGACCTAAGATTGTACCACAATAGATATATGTATATATTTACAAATACTTCTATATGTAACTAACGCCTCTCTTTATCGTTTTCTATGATTCCAAAACAGTGGCTCCCTCGTAGGCCAAGTCCAAAAGTTGCCAGGTGCATTCGACTTGGTTCTGAGTGAAAATATCAATGACCGATTTGGCAATTGCATCAAACCCTTCGGTGGCTAAGCACAATATGGTAGGACCAGCACCAGATAAGCAAATACCGCATAACCCTGGATTAGATTCAGGAGTGATATCCTGCAATACCTGGACAAGTCCAGGGATTAAAGTAGCCCTGTAAGGTTGGTGTATTTTGTCTTTCATGGCCTCGTAAATAAGCAGATGATTAGGAGATTCCTGGGTTAATGCAGTGGTTAAAATGGCTAACCTTTGCAAGTTAAACACAATGTCTTGCTTGTTATAGGATTCTGGTAAAACTGCACGGGCATCGTCGGTTTTCACCTCGAATTTGGGGATTATGGCTACACATTTGATTTTCTTGCTCCAGTTGTACTGCAAGTATTGACCGATGTGACATGGAGGGGGAACCACCTCGTGTGACAGCTTTGGAGTTTCTGGTTTAGGTAAAATGGTTTCTAATGGAACGCTTTTTCTAATAGTATCTTCAGGAGATAACTCATTGAGGTACGAACCTACAAACCCTCCTAGCATGGCAGCAGCGATATTGTCGGGGTGTCTTTCAATTAATAAACAGTAGTCTAACAATCTTTCTTTTGAGAATTTGAAATTACCAATTTCGTTCCCGAGAATGATTCCTCCAACTATAGCGGCTCCTGAAGAGCCCAAACCTCTTCCTAAAGGAATGGGGTTGTTAACGTGTATATGGGTTCCGTCGGGGAACTTATTGATTTGGTTACATCTTAAAATGTACAATGCAGTCAATGTCACCAAGTTTTTGTCCGAGTCCAAAGGAACACCATGGGCACTATCACCCTCATAGGTAATTTTAATATTGTGCGGGTCACTGGAAGTATCTTCATTAGGGTCTATGGTAACTTTAATTTCAAGATATAAGTTTAAGCCTACTCCCAAAACGTCAAACCCGGGCCCGATATTGGCGGACGAAGCAGGCACTTTTATAGTAAACGATCTGCTCATGTGTAGTTGACGAGATAAAACAATAAAGAAGCTGTAAAAGAGAAGATAACACTGAGTGGACAAAATCTGAAAATTTTCGAGTCATACTGCAGGTAAAATGTTGCAAAAAATGGGAGAAAAATTAACAAAGTGGGAGGGAACTGCACGGGTGTAACATGAACTAATATTATGGAATGAGCTGGGTTACCAAATTTGAGTACTACATATTCAACTTTGAAGAGCTATAGGAGTTGCTCAAATTATGGAATTTTAGCTTAGTAAGTTTGTACTTAATAATATTCTATTTACTGTTATGCTTCTTACACTTTTTATCTGCTGGTTAATTTCAGCCTCCACCCTGAAAACTTCTTCATCATAGAGCTCACAAAGCAGTAGTAATCCGTTTCTAACTCCCGCTGTATGATTGACCATAGGATAGTACCAGATTTACAGTTTTCATCACTCTTTTACCTTATTTTCAAAATAGAGGAAAAAGTTCAAAAAACTCAAAAATTTGTAAATTTTGAAAAACATTAGAATAACTCTCAGTATTTAAAACTATTTATGGCATGAAATCAGAAAAAATGACAAAAACTGCAAAAATCAAAATGATCCAAAAAACAAAAATAAGTGTGAACATATTAAATAGAATCCTAAACTATGAATCAATTTGGATCTGATTTGTTCTTCTGAATCTAGAAATGGACCATTGCAAAATTGGTCCATAAGTAACTTCGCTGAAGTCTACCTAATCCAAAGTTTATACAAGTTTGACTTTTTTTTAAAATAAAAAATGATAATCTAATATAATAAGTAGTTATGTTATCGGTATTCGTTTGACATTTATCTAGCAGTGTTAGATAACACATGTTGGTCTCTTCTCCCACACAACGCTAGCTGGTGTCATTGGAAGAGTAACCATGGACGAGTAGTCGACATCTGGAATACTGTCCCCTGGGTGAAGGTGCCATTTGAGATTGTAGACATAGGTTGTGAGTATAGTTCCAAGCTGACAGTAAGCAAAGTGTTCTCCCACACAACGATGTCTTCCAGCCCCAAATGGAAGATAAGGCGAAGAGACTCCCTTGGAAATAGCGCCGAAGCCATAGTCGATTTCTCCATCGTCAGAAAGGTAAGCTGAAGTCTTCTTTTCATCCCATCTATGAGGTTGGTATTCATCAGCAGCAGGGAACCACTTATCGTTGGTCATCGTATAACCTGGACTCACCAACACATAGTGACCTTTGGGAACGACGTAAGTGGAGTTGGGTACCAACAATGGGTTCATAACTTTTCTGAAGATGGAATGCAAGGGGATATGCATGCGGAGGGTTTCTTTGATGACTTTGTTGACAAGGTTTAACTTATGAATGTCGTCATAAGACAATTCGTCGATGGTGATATTTTTCAGCTTCAACACCGACTCTATTTCAGCAAATAACTCATCCTGCAACTCTGGTTTTTGAGCCAAATGCAAGAGGAACCATGCCAGGGTAGCAGCACTGGTGTGTTGTCCACCCATCAATACACCTATAAGTAAGTTGGCAATTTCTTGGTCAGTCATCTTGACGCCATCTTTATAAGTGGATTGCAACATCAAGGTATCAATCAAGTCTCTGCCCGGGACAATGTCACCTGTAGTTCTTCTATGGTTGATGAGCTCAAGGTATGTTCCTGATATTTTTTTTTGAGCATTGTCTCTTCTCCAGTAGTGAGGTAATGGTAAGTTGGGGAATACGAAATTAATAGGAGTGAATGCTTTATCTAAGTCTACGTATAACTGGGCAAACGAAGTATCGAACTTCCGTCTTATTTGTTCTCCAAGCAAGGTCCGAGAAGCTGTGAAGATGGTAATTTCTGGTTGTGTTTTCATCACATCAACGACGCCGGCCAGTTTCGCAGCCATATTGAAGTTGGGCGAAGTTTTAAAGTAGTTCAAAACCTCCAGCCTGATAAGGGGAACGTATTTCCTAAATGAGTCAGGAGTTAAAGCTTCTTTGCAAAACTTCTTCTGTTGCATCAATCGAGAATTGGGCCCGTCGTATAGCACTCCTTTACCAAAAGCTGGGGTGGTCAAGTGCTTGTAAGCTTCTTCGGCACTGACGTCCGCCAATTTGGCATTTAAAACGAATTCATGGCCTTTTGGTCCCAAATAAACTGTCATGACCTTTCCTAGTAACACGAAGGAGAAGACATCACCATGTTTTTGTCGACACTCTTCGAAGAACTTATATGGCCGCATACCATAGACCACAGCAGAACCAACCCATGGAACCCAATGAAACACCATGGGAGCCCGGTCTCTCCTTAAACTTACATAGAACTGCCAAAGCAAATTGTAGATGAACGGAATGGCAACCACCACCAACACCTGGGCCGTGAGGTTAAGTGACTGGAAGGAAGCCAATAGTTGAGAGAGGATCATGTTGCAAATTGCACTACGATAAAACAGAGACACATCTACGATATTGTCGGCTATAAATGGACTACAACGGCTCATCGTATACGATCACCACCATGGGCCTTCATGATCGTACCAGGATATACGATGTCAAACACAAAAAAAAAGTGGGTTGAGAAACCACACCATTTTTGGCCAAATCAGCCACTAGCGAGGACACCAAAAAGACCAAATCAGCCACTAAAAGGGCAATAATATTGGCCAGATCAGGTATTTTCAAGAGCTCCATTATGGCGAAAGCCAAAAGCGTGTCAGATGACGTTTTTTGAGGCCTTCAGTAATGGGCCTTCTTAGCCCTCTCATATGTCTGTGCTAGTCTTCGATAGCACAAGCCATTTTTCTAGTGAAAAAGGCATCTACAGAAGTGTATACGCCCTACTCATGCTAACAAAGTATTATGTATTGCTTATCTCTTCTTTCAATTTTGGAGCAAGGAAACTCCTCCTCTCCATTCAATAAATATCCAACACCGTATACAGGTCTATAAAGAAACCACCGTTCTAAAGCATACAAGTATCTCTTTTTTCCCACTGGATTTCAGCTGGTTCTAAAGGTAACGTGACCATAGAAGCATAGTCGACTTCAGGCAACTTTGCTCCTGGCTTCAAAGACCATTTGACGTTATAAACATAAGTAGATAATATAGTACCCAATTGACAGTAAGCAAACTGTTCCCCGACACAACGATGTCTACCACCACCAAATGGTAAGTAAGGAGAGGAAACCCCCTTGGAAATAGCCCCGAATCCATAGTCAACAGTACCTTCATCAGCATTACCTTCATCTTTAGGAGTGTCCCATCTGTGAGGATTGAATTCTGAAGCGGCTGGGAACCATCTTTCGCTGGTCTGGGCGTACCCAGGAGCTACCAACACATGATGGCCTTTTGGAACAACATAGGTGGTGTTAGGCACAACCAAGGGGTTCATTACTTTTCTGAAAATCGAATGTAATGGCATATGCATACGAAGAGTCTCTTTGATAACATTGTTGACCGTTGGTAATTTTTGTAAGTCATCATAGGTTAAATCACTAATATCTTTACCACCCACAGAATTCAATAAATCGGTAATTTCTTGGTAAATTTCATCTTGTAAATGTGGTTTTTCAGCCAAATGCAATAAGAACCAGGCCAGGGTAGCGGCACTGGTATGTTGTCCACCCATCAATACACCTATAAGTAAGTTGGCAATTTCTTGGTCAGTCATCTTGACACCATCTTTGTAGGTAGAAGTAGCCATTAACGAATCAATCAAATCTCTATCAGGAATAACATCACCACTTTCTCTTCTTTTATTAATTAAGGACATGTAAGTAGCAGAAATCTTTTGTTGGGCCATATCTCTCTTTTTGTATTGGGGCAATGGTAAGTTAGGGAATACGAAGTTGATGGGAGTGAAACCTTTATCCAAGTCAGAGTACAACTGAGCAAATGAAGCATCGAACTTCTTTCTCATTTCATCACCCATTAATGATCTTGAGGCAGTGAAAATGGTGATCTCTGGTTGGGTATGCATAACATTGGCAATACCTCCGTTGTTTTCCGTCATTTTGAAGTTAGGAGAGGTTTTGAAATAATCCATCACTTCTTCTCTAATCTTAGGAACATAACTACGGAAGGAATCTTTGGTTAATGCTGACTTGGAGAACTTCTTTTGTTCCATCAAACGAGAGTTTGGACAGTCATAAATGACTCCCTTACCGAAAACTGGAGTGGTCAAGTGCTTGTAGGCTTCTTCAGCACTGACATCAGCTAGTTTAGCATTAAGGACGAATTCATGTCCCTTTGGTCCCAAATAAACCGTCATGACTTTACCCAATAATACGAACGCAAAGACATCTCCATACTTTTGACGACAACTTTCGAAAAATTCATAAGGTTGCATACCGTAAGGAATAGCAGAACCAAACCATGGAATCCAATGAAACACTAAAGGAGCACGGTCCCTTCTGAAGCTATAACCCAACTGCCATACCAAGTTGTAAATAAATGGAACCAATAAAACAATGCAAAATTGTGCTCCTAAGCCAAGAGACAAGAACCCTTCGTAAGCGAATGATACGATATCACTAAACGCCATAATAAACTAGTGAATGGTGGGAAAAGAGTGTGTTTGGTAGGGACTTAATTTATTTTTTTTTTTGGCAAATTGCTTTTTATACGATGCAAACGACATACGCGACCAAATGTACAAACCCGTACACCGAGACGATTGCAAAAAAAAAGCAGGAACCGAAATTGTCCAATTGAGAGGTGATTAATGTACGATAAATATACGATAAATATACTTGAAAGGACATAAGAAAGACATATACGTAAAAAAGAAGGCGAGAGAGATGCCACTATTATCTTGTCATCTACTCATGATCGAGAAGGTCATTATCGATCTCAATACCCAATAGTTTAGCCTTCATTATTAATTCTTCATGTTCCTGTTTCATTTTGGAGTTTTTCAATTCTAAGAACTTAATGTATTCGATAGACTTGGTTAGTATAGTACCCTTGTTTAGTTTACGGGCAGGCTCCAATCCCTCTAAATCTTCAATGAGCTCTGATTTATTATTGGGATTTGATGAGAATTCAAATACAGATTCTTCATCGTCGTCTTCATCGGCGTCGGTGACCGACTTCTTTTTCCGTCTGGTGGCTACTCTCAAAGTGGGGACTGACATTTGCAATGCAGTGAATTTGTCGTTAATTTTGTTTCTGTACCTCTGTTCAATGATATTATGGGCGGATTTTACTCTTGGTTTGTTCTTAGAGTTGGTGGGTTCTTGGTTCATAGCATAAGACTCGAATTCTTCCTCTATGGATGATTCGGGATTGATATTAAAAGAGTCAAATTCTTGTTTTATGGCTGGTCGGGTATTGAGATTAAAAGAGTTTAATTTTTCCTTACTTATTTGGTCGTCATTGGATTTTATCTTTTTCAATAAGCCTGGAGGCTTCGAAGTAGTTCCATATTCTTCATAAATATTGGATAATGGGGATAGCGGTTGATTGTTGCCGCAATGCCTTGAACTATTTACCTGTTCAATAGGCTGGGGATTGAAATTCATGTTGTAGATGTCGAATGGTTCGCCAGGAATCGACAAATCAGATTCTAGTATTATGGGAGAAGCCGAATTTGTGTTGGGGTTGGAGTTATTGGCTTGTAAATCTTCAATAAGAAAGCTATTTTTGGTGTCATTATTTTTATTTGTTTCTTCTAGTTGTTCATCTATTTTAGGGGAGTAGTCATTGGTCTTTCCATAAGAATTATTTATTAATCCAAAGTCAAAATCCACAGGGAATGAGCCTCCGGCTTGTTTTTGACTGAAAGGAGATTGATTTGTGTCCATTTGATTCTTACTTACTGGGGTAGTGGCGGAATTGGTGGTTTTGTCAAATAGTGATGTTAGAAATACGTTATAGTCATTTAGCTTAAAAGACATGCTATATGAATAAATAATTATAAAAAAGAAAAAGAACTAAACACTTTCTCTTTTAACTTGGCGAGGATTCTATGGGAGCTGGTTCTAAATTAGTTTCAAGGGGCGGATTGGTGTGTTAAATTATCATTAGAAGAAGAACAGCAAAAAAAAAATAATAATAAAAAGGTGTCAAAAATATATGGTCACTTACTGGTAAAGGTATCAGAACCAAAAATATCAGAAGAACACCATGGGCAGAATAGGAGCCAGAACTAACCAGAGAGCTCTTCGGAATAGGGAGTCAATAATGCCGCCACGAATCCATTTTTTTTCCCCTTGGCTAGGACTTAATCACTCCACTTTATGGGCGTTTGACTGTATAATTGTCTAATCGTATGATTTTTAGCATTCGCACCCTGCTTTGGATTTTTGTGATCCAATTTTAAGGTTTTTTTTAGCGCCGGTGTTTATTCTCAGCTGTGCAACTATCCTCGGATATCGGCAATTTGGTGTCACAAATCACCGGAAGTAGTAGCATTAAGCTAGTGCTCGGCACGTGAAAGATCCGGAATTTATCGGATTGGCTGCAGTAAGCGTTCGGCAGCCCACATAAAGTTCCGATTCTATATGTAAAAGAACAGTCTTGCATTACTGTTTATTCTTTTTTGATATGAGGATCACGTGAGGCACTTTTTGGCATTTTCGATGAGCTGGGACCTATATACAGGCTGATCATAAAAATCTGTTATATCAACTGTGTTTGGTTTCATCTTCTGGAATTTAGAGCAAAATATGACGGATTTGCATGACTTGTGTACATTTCTTGACCGCCCCATCACTGATACGTATGTGGAAAATTTAAGGTTTTACCTCAAGTCGGGTATTCCATCCACTTATACGGTGGAAGAAGCTCACAACTACAATAATAGCATCGAGGAAGAAGCAACCACTTTTACCACCCCATTGCATTTGATATGTACCAATTTACCCGAGGATGCAACCAAAGATGAATTGGCGGTAGCAAATGATATGGTATCTACATTGTTCGAGTATGGGGCAGGCTGGTGCTTGACTGATATCAATAATGATACTCCCGGATGCATTTTGATCAAACGGAAATTGAACAATACCGCCGTATATGACCAAATTGTCGATGCAGGAGTCAGAGCCGAGTTGTTGTTGCGCAAAGTTAGTGATTACGATGTGGAATTCATAGAGCCAGAAGACCAATTGGAGGATAACGTCGCCGAAAATACAGACGCCAATGCAAGCGAGCAGTCAGAAAATATTCCCCGGGCCGCCGACTCAGATGAGATTCCTCTCGACACTGCAGGCAACCAATCGGACTACTTAAAATCTAGATTGGAATACACTGAAGATGCGCTCATCACTAAGGATGCCAAGGATGGGGTGATGATGTCATGGGAAACTGATCTCATGAAATTGGGTTGTGAAACCATTGTAGAGAAGGGAAAATACTTGGAAGAGAATGAGGAAGATCTGGAAATTAACGTGCTTAATATTGGATTTGGTATGGGTATAATCGATACTATGATCCAAGCAAAGGCCCCTACGCACCATTATATTTGTGAGGCACACCCAGACGTATTGAAGAAGTTGAAAGATGATGGTTGGTTTGAAAAGAAAAATGTCACAATACTATCGGGCAGATGGCAAGATACTTTAGACGACCTTCTAAGTCAGGGAAATGTGTTCTTCAACGGAATTTACTACGATACATTTTCTGAACATTATTCCGATATGCTTGAATTATTTGATTTCATTGTAGGGTTGTTGAAACCACACGGCGTGTTTTCGTTTTTCAATGGGTTGGGTGCTGATAGACAGGTGATATACGAAGTATACAAGAAGTTGGTGACCATTGACTTGAATAACTACGGGTTGGAGTGTAAGTTCACGGCTATAACTCTCCCTGAATCTACGTTAAAGAAAGACGATAAGAGTGTTTGGGATGATGTCAAACGATCATACTGGTCGTGTCCAGTGTACTATCACCCGGAAATTAAGTTTATTGACTATTAGATTTTTACAGTAATTAATGAGATGCACGGATAATATTATACAAAGATGTACGGATGTTATCGATCTATATAATGTCCGGCCGGATGGTTAAAACATATGTAATGGTGCCAAGTGCTTTTAAATGTAAGTGTTATGCTACAATTTCCAACATAATGCTTCATTTAGACGTAAGGAGCAACTGTAAATCATGACGTCATTAATAACAGCTGCAGTTCCTCAATCAACTGAATCACATTGGGCTGCTATGGTGAATCATGCTTAGAGTAAGGGCCACGCTAGTAATTTGATCCTAGAAAGACAGAAACGAAAGGTCTTTTAAGCAACCAATTAAATGTCGTTCTAGAGCGTGTATTCACAAGTAGTATTTGCTTCCCATGAACTTACCTACAGGTAAATTTCTCAGCCGTTCCTCCGCCGGTCCTTTAGTCCATGAATGTATCGTATGACGGATGTCTTTTTTATGGATGCGAAATCCCCATAGCATTCGTACTGGGTGTTCAATTAATTTGCAGCCATTTGAGAAAAAAAGTTGTGCAGTTTATCCTACGAAGTTGAGAAAACAAATTTTTATATTGGTAGTATTTAGAAGAGAGAGACTATGAGGTGTTAGAGAAAGAGAGAGATTATAGGAGAAAGAGAGAGATTATAGGAGAAAGAGAGAGATTATAAGAGAGAGAGAGAGAGAGAAATAATGAATAAAGAAATATAAAAACGTTGTAATGGTTGATTAACATTATGAGGCTGTTGGTATTGACGAAGACTGATGGAGTTGGCTGTAAATCAAAGGGCAAGAAATATTCAATGGCAAACTTATGTCATTTTTTGTTGAAAATCTAACAAACCTGCTATGTTTTGCTGGTGTCCTTACTTTTTTGCTTTCGTGCTTGTTGTTGTTCTCGACGTTAATGTTTTTCTTGTTGTTGTAAAGGAGAATTGAAACAGCAGAGGTATGATGAAAGTTTCTGGAGTCTATTTTGTTGTAGGGTTGTTATTTTGGACTAACATTACGAGCTGAGGGTTTGAAGGTTCTGATAACAGCAGCTGTAGATGTTGACGAGTCACTTTAAAATGTAAGACATGACCTTATGCTGGTTTAGTAAATAATTGGCTTTTGATACACTTCTAGTTGTCAGCTGCGCAATCCGACTTTCAAAGCTCTTCAAACACCAACTATCATTACAACATCACTCACACTCCTTAGTCTCTAGGTTATAGTGCCCCCCGACAACATAACAGATGACCAGCCTCACTCTAGGAATCAGCTGCAGTCTGATCCCTATTGTTCGTCTCGAACATCTGAAACCCTAGATCAAAATTTGTATAAGCGGAGTAATTGATAACTATCTTGAGGTTTCGTCGTAGTAGTCAGTTGCAAGCTGACTGCATGATGAGACCAAAAGTAATTACCAGCAAAACCAACACTAAGTCTTTTGTCCTTTATGTAAGAACCACCACAGGGTAGGGAACTCGCAAAGAGAAAGAAGGACAGGATATGAAACTGATATTTGAAGGACTGAAATCATGTTAAGAGACCGATGACTGTTTATCCACCATTATCACCATTGGCCTAACTTGATGCAGATTTTCCTTCAAAGCAGCCTTTAACCATCTCATCTTGTCCCATTTGAGGCTATCAATTTCCTTGAGAAAGTAACCTCATGTACTTATTATCTTGCATCAATGTAAGCACGAGTAATAGTTTTATTATTCAAATGTTTGGATTTAAGTAATTCAAAGAATTCTCTAATATTGTCTGATAATGTTTTTGGCGTTTCCAGGGGTTTTTCCATTGGTTCCAAAATGGCCTTTTTTATGATCCTAAGTGGTCTAATAGGCTCAAGATTATTAATAAACCTTTCATTCTCAAGTTGAATCATTCTTTCATAAGTGATAATGTGAGGACGAGGTTCTTGGCCTCTCTCCTTTTCCACCATTGCCACTATTGATTCAATAAAGTCTAAGTTGAATTCTTTGCTTTCTGGTCGGGTTAATATTTCTTTCATTCTAAGAGGTTCGATAAATTTGAGGCTGTTGAAGATGCTGTCAATTTCTTGTTGAAATTTTTGTTGAAGGGAGCTTTCTTGATTATGTAACTCAACCGGCTCCGTAACTCTTTCAATGGAGCCAGGAATCACTTCTACCTTTTCAACATAATCACTAAGATCAAATTGTTGGCATTTGTAAAACTTAGACTTCTTCCTAGATAAGCTCATTCCCACAAGCTTATCCTTTAGGTACGAACATTTTGCTGACAATCTGCGACAAAGACAACGACAACCTCTGCGGAAACGAAAGGACTTTTCCATACACATGATAAATCAAGGAATGGTTGTCGAGAGCTGGTTGATAACTTTTGAGAAAGATTATTTTCTAGTACGAAACGTAGTTTGATAAGAGAAAATTCAAGTAAAGGAGAAAGAAAGAGTAAATGTAAAAAAAAATTCTGGGCTTCCTACTCCTTTTAAACAAAAGGGTCCATTTGTGGGCTTCGACAAATATATGAGACTTTTCAGCTAGAAACGAATCTCAGTAGGTTTGCAAAAACCCTTAATTTTGCAACCAAAGATTGTTTATGTCAGCAAGCTTGTAGTAAGTGCGGGGGGATGTAGAAAATAAAATTCGCAGCCATAGATAACGATAACCAAAAAAAGCTTTGCAAACCAAAGAAGTATTACAACCATTTTCTTGGAACTTAGAAATACGTAATCGTAACTTGACTGTAATGGACGGAATTGGCTGCAAAAAGGAAACTTATAAATTGAGATAGGGCCATTTCAAGCCGGTGAATTTTTGTGGGACGTTCCCCACTCTACTATTTGAGTTGCCCATAGTTTCATATTGTGCTATAGCCTAAGAGGACTACCCACGCACTGCCAATGGAAAATAAATGACTTGTTGTACTAGGATTTGCAAACTCAGGATTGTAAACTAACCTCGTAATTAGATCCGTACCTCAACTCATGCTTTTGATATATCCTAGACTACCTATTATTCACGCACTTAGTGACAGATGGAGACATCTGAATGTGTAATTGGAGCATGCAGCAGGTGAAAGTGTACTTAGATATATTATTTCTTACAAATGGCACTGGATATTGTAGATAGGGTGGACGACCTGGAACTATCATAGCAGCATCGTCACCAAACTTATTGTCTAGAGTGGAAGAAATTCATCGATGTGAGGCTGGAAGCTTCTAATTCTATAACAAACCAACTCGTTCAAGTTCTTGTAAACTGCCTGAGTCGATGTTCCAAAAGTACTTCAAAGTAACATATTAAATCAAAAGCTTGCCACGCTATCACATCGTCATGACTGTGTGAGACCACCAATTAGGCTGTGGTAGCTACATGCTGAAGTAAATTAGATAATGAACAGGCCTATTATTGAATATATAAGTGAATGAGGTATAAATGAGAAAAAGAGATTTAAAAAAATGCGCAAGTGAAAATTAGGGATAACATTAGTTATGACGATATCAACAATATTCATCCATAATTGTAGAATGGTGTAATGACTCGATGGTACTAGAGATGAGAAATGAGACAACTAACTTTGCTTTTTCTTTATAGTGGAGATTCCATCCTTGATAAATTTCAAGAATCGATCACCGTATTCATTAGCTGGTATAGCAGAAATTGTACTTCTCGAATGGCTCAACGATCTCCAAACCGTTTCTAGTTTCTTCTTCAATGAATAATTAGTCAAGCAATCGATAACTCCTAAGTAGTAAATTTCTTGTAGCGGTTCATTATTCTCATCAGTTGCCCTGATCCCACCATCATGACCATAAAAGATGTATTTAGATCTTCCTGGGAACACATTACTAGGCAAATCATTTTCACGATCAATATCACGAGGGTTTGTTTTAATCAACTCAGATTTGTCATTAGATTTAGGATCAAACACGGATAATTTCTCCAAATTAGAATTATTTCCCTGTTTCACATCGTGAACTCCTAAAAGTAAAGAATAGTCCATAACGTTTATCTTCTTTAGAAGTTTAACGTCGGACTCCAATTGTTGACAAAACAACTTTCTCTTTTCAGGTCCAAACTTTATTTTATCTTTTCTTTCTAACCAATTTAAATCCTTTAAAGTAAGTTGACTCAAATCTTTACCCATGATTTCAGTTTTTCTTCCCCAAGTTGAACCCTTGATGTCATATTTAAGATGGATATCACGATGAGGAGGGAATAAATTGTTCATGACGATAAAATGAACTTTTTTGCTACCATTCATTAGGGGCATTTTAACCCGATGTAACCCATAAAATTGTGATATTAACGTATTCGGATTCTCCTTGACATGAGAATGATAATCCTTTAAGATTCTTCTTAGTTGTTTATGTTCTGAATGATGAATGGTTTTAATGATGAATCTATAATCCCTCGAATAATAAAAAAATGAACCACTTTTTCCGGGAGAACCTAGCTCCGATAGAATATACTTCCCTGTGATTGAAACCAAGTAATCTGCAGGGTCTAATCCGAATAAATTTCTCAAATCGCGAAACACCTCGGGGCAGTAATCTTTGAATTTGAAGTCATATTTTGAAGACGGAGTTAACTCACTTCCATCCATATTGAAAGTAAGCTTCTTGGTGGTTTTGAAATCGTCATCGCAGAGTTTTTTCATTATTCCTGAACATCTGGACACTGCTACTCGAATACCGGTTAACATATTGTATGCCATAACGAAGTTTTCATGGCCTTCACTGATCTTATTACCCACCAATACATTTTCATCTTCGAAGAAGTCCTTTCTCTTCTTTTTATAGTTTCTTTTGACCAACATGGAGTTTCTCATTCGAATAATCTCCGAGTTGGTGGATTCGTGGCTTATCTGTTTCCCTGCAGGCGCAAGCTTGTTGTACGAGGGGAAAGTACTTCTTGCGACTGGTGGGGGAGGGCCGGTATGGGAGGTGCTGAACTTCTTGGTGGATAAATCCACTGGGGAGCTAGGGGTATTGGATTGAGGGGCGGTGTGCCTTCTTCTTTTTAGAGAGGACGTGGAAGCGTTATTGATGTCTTCATTGATTAACTTATTCAACACGCGGTTTGAATTGGTAGGGGGTGTGGCCGAGGAGATGATTGTGGATTTGGGGTCTATTTCATGAGTACTGCTATCTATGGTTGATTTATTCTTTATGGAGATGGTGGAATGAGAGTTGTTCTGGGTGTTGTTGTGGGTGCTATTGAGGTTTAATGTCGGCTCATTTTCAATGGAGCTAGGAATGGTTTCGTTGGAAATGTGTGACGCATCGGATTGCGATACTTTGAAGGAAGTGGAGGTCGGGGTGCACGGAAAATGGTCTTTCAATATCGGCTGCTCAAACTCATGAGGATGAAGCGATTTATCGTGGGATAAATCGATAGAATTGTTGCTAACCGAGATCATCAATTGTGTGTCTTCATTGATTATTAGGTATGCGGTGTCTTGCTGAATCATGTATGTACCCAAAGTCTCCAGGCTCTGATGCTGTCGATTTGGAGGGGGATGTGGATGGTTTAGCTACTGAATAAACAGGTTGACGACAACTCGGTTGCTCCTATTGAATGTGCAATCACGAAGCCTAGAGAAGATGTGTAGAGGTATTTTTTTTTTCCTGTTCTTACTCGGTTTTTTCCTTTGTCTCAGATCTTTTGTCCTCTTATAAAGATGAAATTTTAATCTGTAGAACGATAATTCACTCCGAATATTTGATGTTCAAGTGTTGCGTTACGAGGATGACCTGGAATAGTTCACTAGGGGATTGCACCAACGCTATACATATATCAGCTGTTGAAGGTGGCCAATAACCGATGCCAAAGGGTTGATTTGTGTCTCACACCACATGATTGTGCCGCACCCAGCAAAGCCAAAAGTTAGTGCACCCCGATTATCAATAATCGAAAGCCCGTACACCCGTAACTGAAAGCCCGTACACAAATAGACCCTTGCACCGGACAGACATCCGTACCCACAGCCGACTGTGCATAAAACCGGGTGTACTTTGACAACCGTGGCATTATTTTACGTAAGATGATTAATGCAAAAAAAAAAAAAACATAAAACGGAAAGAAAAAAAAATTAAACTACAGATAAACGGGTGTCGGGGCAAAGATCGTTAACGCCGTATTGGTATAAATAAGTGTTGCAGCACCGTCGTAGCGGTATTCCTAAATATTTACGTGTTTGCCACCCACTGAATCTTAGTCTCTCCGTGTCATATCATCATGGGCTTGTTGGGGAAAATATGGGGAGACCATAGCTCTGAAGACAAGCTAAAGCAACAAGTCACCAGCAAAGGCTTCGAAGTGAGCTCCTGCTCCGAGGAATGCTCAGACTGTTACTCCAAATACCCCAAATCTATGAAGTTCGACGAAGACTTCCCTCTCTGGAACTCCACCAAGCCATTCGGGCTTCATTTAGTGGTTGCAACTGGGAAAACCGATTGGCCTCATGATGCCACAGGAAATTCTGGCACCCTTTCTCATGCTGTATCCAAATGGGCAGATGAAGCAAAACTCCCTGAGTTGAGTGAAGAATCATCTCTGATCAAAGTAACAGTCGGGTCTCTAAGCTCCAATGAGCTCATGTCCAATCAACAGTATGCAGATGAAGTTGCAGGGGACGTTTTGATTCTACCATTCTTCGTATGGGTGAAAAATGTCAACGTCAAACAAGTACTCCATGTCTTCAACACTGTGATTCCTGAACTCATTGAGTTGAGAAAGCAAAACGCCACCGAATTGCCGAAAAAGACGTATGCAGAGTTTCCTGATGTCCGAGTTGAGCCCGATCCTAATCAGGCCTATGTATTCTTGTGCTCTCATAGAACCAGAGACCTGCGTTGTGGAATTACTGCTCCGATAATCAAGAAGGAAATGGACATCTATCTTCGTGATTTGGGATTATATCGTGATCATGGTGATGATAGACCTGGTGGAGTCAATGTTTCCTTCATAAGTCATATTGGTGGACATAAATACGCTGCCAATGTCATTATCTATCTTCGGAAATCAGGAAAGAATATTTGGTTGGCCAGATGCAAACCAAATAACTGTCGTCCAATCATCGACGAATGTATATTATCAGATGGGAAGGTCTGGCCAGATAAAGTCAGAATTATTCAAAAATTCCACCCTATAGACTGGTGAGTATCTATTTCTCTATTTATAGAATTGCTAATGAATTATTTATTGTTACTGTCATTCACACTCAAATTCTCAATCATTCGTAGGTTTATTGTTTCTCTTGTTTATATGCTTTGCAGTTGTCTACACAACCATCCTGTTCTATACAACAAACACCTTCAATACATTCATTCTCTTCTTCATGTTGTCTGCCGTGGACGGTTTCAAGCTTTTGGCATTGTCATTAAGTATCTTACCCAACCTGTTGTACTCGACACTGAAAAATTGCTCCTCCTGCAGTACGATCTTATCAATAAGCTTGAAGTAGTACTTTCTCATTGAAAAATCATCGATATCCTTCATCAGCGTAGAGTACTTATTGGACTTGTCATCCAACACACTGCTGAGTTCCTGTAGTTCGGCCAAAACATCAGCTAATTGCTGCTTGGTGGCACTCTTTAACCTATTCCCGATGATTTCATCAAACTTACTGATTCTTCCAGCAAGGTCGTTTAGCTTCCCATTGATATCACGATGTAATCTAAAGTTTGAATTCACATACTCCATCAAACTATCAAGGGTTAATTTACCTTCGTACAATTCTGGTCTTTTCAACCCATCTTCAGGAATTTGGTTCGGATCAAAGTACAATACACTTGGAATCTTGAAGACTCCGAAGGATTCGAGAATATTCTCACTAGATTGTCCCTCTTCTTTGTTGTTAATATTGATTATACCAAACTGAACTTTTTCTCCATCATTCACAAACACCTGGTTGGCCAAAACCTCAAATTTCTTCTCCATTTCGTTGTGATCGTCCTTGTTGATGACCACCAAAGTTGGCTTATTGGCATGTAATACTTTCTCCTGGAAGTTCACATCATGGAGCTCAATTAGCTTGGAGGATTTCATTTTAATCTCTGGCAATCCGGCTTTCTGGTTCAATCGGATTCCCGAGATTTGTTGTATGAAATTGCTAATCGATTCAGCATCTCTCATACCTTCATACTCCACTGGGATATCCTTGCCATGGAACATCTTTAACATCGGGAACCCAGGAATATCGAACTTCTTCACCAATCTCTTCCCGTCCTTATCCCCATTTATCTTGATGATCTGAATAGAATCTTCATTAGCAAACAAATCAGCGATTTCGTCTATGGTAGGTGATAATTTCAGACAATGGCGACACCAATCGGCATAGAAATCAACGAAGGAATATTTATCGCTCTCGGTCACTAACTGCTTGAAATTGTTGTCATTGGCTAATACCACATTCGGCGACACCGCAGCAACAACACCAAGGAGTCCAGCCGCCCATACAAGCGTCTCAAACTTCATACTATGTTATTTGCTGTAGCGGTTACTAAGCTTACGGATACTCTTTGTCTTTTCCGCGAAAAATACGCACCCAAGTCCGGAATATTTATTTGTGTTTTACACTGTGAGCCTATCATTATAATCATTAATTAAAGCCATATTAGAATCAAAAGAGAAGTGGAGAAGTGAGAGCGTGGCTAGAGAGAGCAAAGAGGGAGCAGGCATCCACATTGAAGTGGTACGGCGAAAAGCATACTGAGCAGGGAAGTATGTGGTGAAGAAGGGCCCTTAGAATTTGTTGTTAATGTCCGAAGTTTTTCCGTGGATAAGCTAAGTAGACTCACACAAAAATCCTTTTTTTCAGCAAATTGAGCCATTAAAGCATCAAATGAACCTATTTGTAGGGAAAGTTATATTGCAGCGATCATATATATATATAGTACGGCAGATCCCCAATAGTTAAATGCAGAAATTGTTATTGACTTTTTTGCAATATCTTCAATTCTTGAATGTCTTACATGTCTTGAGTTTCTTGATTTGTTGAATTTCTTGGATGTCTGAATTTCTTGGATATCTGAATTCCTTGGATGTCTGGATGTCTGGATGTCTGAATGCCAATGCCGGCTTTTGTGGTCCGCCTACTCTTGCTTAGTCAAGTAGATGGTCTTGGTAGTGAAGTAAGAGTTGGTGTCGGAGGCTACACCAGCGAAAGCATTATACCATGCAACCACAGAAGTTATCATACCAAATACACCACCAGCTACGGTAACAGAGTGCTTTCCAGTGAACTCACCTGCAGCCAATAGGATGAAAGTTATGAAAAGGAAAGCAAATAACGAGAAGAATGCCAATGTCGATTTCATCGTGGTTAAACATAACATAAACGTGAAGAGGGCCCATCCCAATAAGAAAAACCCAACAGCATTCGAGAACATCTTTTCGTCGGTATAAGCCTCGGCGATATTGAAAGCCTTCAAGAAAATAGTACTATAAGCCAACCAGAAGGCACCATAACTGGTTAAGGCGGTCCCACCAAAAGTATTTCCAATCATAAGTTCCCATGCTCCACATAAAAACTGGACTCCACCTCCGTAGAAGGCTGCCAAGCTGACCACCACATTCGGGGTTTTGATACCCATGGCACCGCAATTAAAAAGAGAAAGGACAAAGGTAGTCATTGCGAAGGCAGACAATCCTACGGGAGCAGGATTTCCGAACTCATAGGCCGATGCCGGCGACAAACCAGGATTAAGCGAACCCCCGAAAGCCTTTCTGAGTTCATCTTTGGCGTAACGATGATTGCCGATGTTGACGTATTCGTTGGAGTCGCCAGAGAATGTGATTTTACCTAATGGTACTTCCGAAAGCGAGCCATCGGTTTCTTTATGGGAGTATACAGATTGTTCCTCAGACATTGCGGTACAGGAGGGAAAGAAATTAAGGAAAAATAAAAGCAGAAAGCAAATGCCAATGTAACTGCTAAAAATTACAGGAAGGGAACATGGCTTCCATTTATACCCAAGTACAAATTTGATTGGCCTCAATCACGTATGCGATTTCCACAACCTGAAATGTCACTTAACGTCCCCCATCGAAGAGACACACAAGCGTTACAATGCAAAAATAGCCAATGTCCAAAGCTTGCATAATTTTCCTTGGAGGATACATTTCCTAATACATTTATTTTTTTTTTTTTTCTTTTTTTTAGGTATTATTTTTCCAAAACGCATATGTTTGCCCCATTATTGTTGGCTAGAAAATAGCATCTCTTATACGATGATCATCTGAAAAACAGTGTGCTACGAGGCCATAATAGGAGGATGCCCCGGGATCCCACAACGGCCAGCCTACTCATCGGTGGTACAATCGTGAAGTCTAGTAATGAGGTGCCGGCACAAAGTTTGCTTTGTGCCGGAGAACCTACGACCGAAAGTTATACATGAGTTATTCGGAAAAATAAAAATGCCGGCATAATATTTTCCGTTTTCGCAGAACCGGTGTTACCTTCTTTGTGGTTACTTGGGGTCAACTTTTTGACTGGATGAGGGGCACAGTCCATGCTTGAGCGTCTAAATGCCCGCTTAAAACCAGACGGAAATAAGAGTTTAGTAGCCTGATTTATGTGTAAATTGTGTTTTCGTGTAAATACTCATAAAAAAATAGTGCAACTCCGAAACCTTACACTCAGATGCCTCCGCAAATCTTATTATATCATTTTGCGTTAATCCCCACACTATCTACATTTTCCCGGGGGTTTCGAAAGTCATATGGGCCAACTGATAAGGCTATGCCTGTGTAACGTCTGACGAATCTCTATCTGTTTCCTCTATAAGCTTGTCTCTGACATCCGAATAATCTGTAATTGCCTCGTCTCGGCTTCGTATGATTGTTTTTCGTTTATCTCTACTGTTTATAGATCTCAATCTACTATTACCGCAGATTTCCGACTTCTCACCGGCTTAAGCAATATAGCCGAAGATGTGGGGCTCACAGATAAAATTGCTGCAAGCTTTCCCAATGGGGCGATATTTTTTGATAGCGAAATCTCATTTGATGGGCTCGGAGTTGCATGCGTCTCTTCGGGAAAAAAGTCCGAAAAAAATTACTAATCCATACCCCGGAGTTCAGCTTGCACCACATCTCTAGTTCCGTATCTTCCGCAACTCGTATATGAATGTATGTCGTATCGTTGGCTCCACTTGACCTAGGGCTGAAGCATCGGCTACAGTTGTACAGAAAGTGCCCTACTTCTCTGCTGCGAATTGTTGCATTATAGGTGCTATATTAGGCGCTGCATACTTAAGTAATCACCCACACATGACCAGGAAAGTTAAATGTCTAAGCCTATCACGTTAGAGACTTCAATATGGCTCTTATTCTTTATTCTCTACTTTGAAGTCGGGTGATGGGATGATCGTTTCGTATATTTTCTTCCTTCTTAGTTTTTGTCTTTGTAAGCGATTTATGGATTCCTGGTACTTTTGCTGTTTAAGGGAGTATTCTGCTGTATCTTCGGTTCTAGTTGCTGATTCGGGGTTTTTGATTGGACTTCCCTTGATTGAGTAGAATCTTCGTCCTTCTGAGTTTACAAAGTGGAATGATTTGAAAGCTTCTGTTTGGTAGAAGCTATCCATTCTAGGTGAGTTAGCAGTCTCAGTCCTCCAACTTGGAGTTCTCTTTGATAGCTCTGATAGCTTCATTACAATATAGGAGTTATATTTGTACGTGATATCCCAGTTCTGTTGATCTTTATATTTTCGCTTTGGATGCAAAAAAAATTTCTCGCAGCATATACAAAAACAAAGTGATGTACATCCTTTGGCAATGTGTGAGCTCCAGAAAATCCCTGGAGATGTTACATATTCTACGATTATCTTTCTGACTATATGACCCTATACTTCTTGTATTCTTTTGTTAATATCCCTCTTCCGTCTCTCCATTCAGTCTTTGGCATCGAAGAAGGAAAAAAAAAAAATGAAATAAATCAATACAAATTAATGCAAAACAAATCATCAACCTCTTCCACTCTTCCCTCCACAACCTTTATATGGAGGAAGTAGTTACAGAACTTTCTCGAGTCGATGCTACCTCAAGCGCCAGACGTATGGTGACAGGCCAAAAGCGCAAGCGCAAAAGCGCAAGCGGACCCGCCTTGACTTGAACATACACATGTTTTTTTTTTTTTAAAACGAGCGAGTAAACTATATAGATATATACACACTGGGGTATTTAGTAGGAAAGCCCTATCAAGGGAAAAACCTTGTTGGTTCAGGTTGTTGTGTTGATTTATATGTGTAGGGAGTGGTGTTGATGGAAAAATACACGTGACGAGAACCTGATTTTGTTCACATAGTTACGTTTTGGGGTCCAGTAGGTTCTGACTTTCAAAGTCCAGAAATGGTTCTGTAGTCTAGCTGGTTATGTCGTTTGCCTAACAAATTTAGTTAGTTCGCAAAAGGTCCCCAGTTCGAGCCTGGGCAGAATCACTTTTTTTTGGAAACTTTTCTTCAGGCATCTTCTAGATTTTCACATAATACCTGCACCTCTGAATTGTAGATGTTAAGATATTATATTAAACTATTATATCGAGTTCTGTTTAGTACGAGGGAAGCTTTTCTGGACGCAAATTCTGTGCTTTCACGAGGCTAGCTTTCTGTGTTTAATCTTTTTTTTTCACTTCTCATTAAATTTTCTAGTGGTTGAATCTATCACTATACTCTAAACATGCAGTCAATTAGATGCATTTCTCGAGTAAGAGGAGTGAGATCATTCTCCTCAGCTACTTATAGATTGCTGGACGTATCCTTGACATTTTTCACTAAAGAAACATGTATGTTATGTACCAATGCTCGAGGAATTCTCTTTGAAACTTTGAAGAACGAAGAGCTTAAGAATAAGAAAATTGATTTGAATATCATTGATATTATGAAACCGGAGAACTCGAAGTGGTTTGATGTTTATTGTTATGACGTCCCTGTTTTGCATGTGGATCGAGACAAGCAAGACAAGCCGTTGAAGTTTATGCATTACTTTCATGAAGATAAACTACTAGAGGAATTTAAGAAGTAGAAGATAGGGAACCTATGGTTTAATAGCGAGAAAAACCCCAACTTTCTTGTTCATAGTTGATTGGTTTTATACCTATAAAGTATACGACTCCTAAAGATTTCAGTTTCGTAGTCGAACGACCGATTCCCAATTTTAATTGATGCCTTGAGGATCAGTGTCCAATTGTGGCAGCCCCAGCGATGTACTTCACCGATTGGGGAGTTTCCTCTACGTCGTCCGTAGTCGATTAGCCGATTTTTGATTCCGCAATGAAAGCAAAATTCTCAGTATTCATCCTAGACTGCACTTATAAACCTTAATGCTGTACAAGGCCATTATATAGAGGATATAATCAAAGAATTGCCTATGATCTCATTCCACGATATTAAATGCAAGATCAGAAATATTTTTGCCTACGTAGTTCACCATCCTACTCTCGATTACTTTGCAGACACTTAATTACACTACGTCTAATTCATATAGCAGACCCGTTATAAAACATCCGCCTTTTCTTCTATGGCTCCAAATTGGGTACCCCTTGCATATTCCCCATATTGGTGTCAAATCAGTCGGATTTATGTGCTAATTCAACTTTATGCAGCCACCAAAATGTCTGCAGAAAATACATAATATGATCCATTGTCTGTACAGAACCACAATATTGCCCATTTCGCTAATTTCTAACCTTTGCCACTAACCAACACCACCACCATGCCACTTCACGGTCTTTGCTGCTAGTTACCTCCCAAAGCAATGCCCACTAGCAATAGCAGCAAAGTCACATGTAGCTTTCAAGCTTGAGGGGAAAGCGAGAACCATTTTTTTCTCTGACCGATTTTTTTCTTATCAGTACTGCTATCACTACTCCTATCACTACTCCTTAAACAACGATGTCAAGTGTTGCACGTCAGAAATCAGCTTTAGTTACAGGTGCCTCCTCAGGAATTGGATATGCTACTGCCATTGAATTGGCTAAACGAGGATATCTCGTGTTTGCGGGTGCCAGAAGACTCGAACCTATGGAACCATTGAAAGAACACGGCGTTATCACCATTGAATTAGATGTTTCGTCATTAGAAAGCGTCGAGAAAGCCAAAAAGTTCATCAGCGACAAAACTGACGGTTATCTAGATATATTGTACAATAATGCTGGCCAATCATGTACGTTTGCTGCTCTTGATGTTACAGATGAAGACTTCAAACAATGCTATGAAGTTAACGTTTTTGGACCAATTCGTACGGTTAGAGTATTCGGACCTTTGATTATTAATGCCAAGGGGGTAATTGGGTTTACTGGATCTGTCAGTGGAGTGATACCTTTCCCTTTTTCATGTATTTATTCCTCTACCAAGGCTGCTATTCATCAATACGCGGCTACGTTGAGAATTGAAATGAAACCTTTTGGGGTAAGAGTGGTCAATGTAGTGACTGGAGGTGTGAAAACTAATATAGCTGACACAAGGGATAGTCCAAAAGACTCCATCTATAGGGTAGGTAATTTGTTAGATATTGCATTGAAGGAACGTCAAGAAATGGCAGTAAGAAATAAGCCAATCTCTGCAGAAACTTACGCTAAACAGGTAGTTGATGACTTTGAGGGCCTGACTGTTAATGGGTATCTTAACACCTATAGAGGGGGTAAAGCCAAATTCTTGGCTTGGCTTTTGTATTGGTGTCCAAGATTTGTGGTTGAGAGTGCATTGATTAGAAAGTTCAAGTTGGTTCCACTTTATAAAGCTTTATCATTGAGGTATTCTAAAGAAAAGCTTGAGTAAGTTATGTATTAACTATATAACAATAAATGTATGAGCCAATGGAAATTAAATGTATGAGCCAATGGAAATTAATGGATCTTCAAACAATTAGCGATTGCAATATAATTACGTGTTGGCTTACAAGCAAAAATAAGAATATTTGCTAAAGGAATTATGTGATTTCAGACAATTACAAAAACATAACCTATAAATACCGTAACAAGATCATTGATTCTTAGTTATTTTTTTTTTTAACTTTTTATTTTCATTAATATTCGTTAATGATATTGATTCATAAGTTCGTAATCAATATCGATGGACTCAATTGGTTCTACCAATTGGGGTAATCCTGTTTCGATAGACTTAACCACCGCATCGATACACAACAATGCTCTCAAAGCATCTTCTCCCAGACACTTACTGACGGACTCTGTATCATTAATTAAGCCAACAAAATGGTCCAATTGTAAGTCAAAGGGTTTGGGCATGGTATCGGCAGACTTGAAGTTTTGATGAATAGGAGTCTGTTGATGACTATCCAAGGACGAAGGTGGTGTAGGTAACATCGTATTCTCGTCGTTATAGTCACTCTTAAAACTAATATTCTTTTCTTCTTCATGTTCCATTTTGAGCTGATCCTCATCAACTGGATGTAACCAACTACGTTGAGCTGGTGGTAAATTGGATTGATGGTACAACTTCAAGTCGGGGACAGACAAGGTTCCTTCACTGCCAAATATCCGATAGAAACCAGAAACAGCGCTATTAAAGGGAATGGTGGGGTTTTCACCAGTTCCTGCTTCGAAGGAAAATGGAGAGATGACATTGTCAGAGCAAATAAATGTACCACAACAGCCATTGGCAAATCTAACGGTAAGAGCTGCTCCTTCATCCACCATGGGATCAGTTTCAGCACTCAAATGAGTACGTTGTTTGTTGAGGAGCTCGGCGTAAACTTTTTCGATGGGGCCGAGTAAATATTGAAACAAGTCTAAGTCGTGAACAAGGTTAATGAGAAGGGTTCCCCCGCCCTTTTCAACAGAGGATCTCCAAGGTTTTTCCAAGAAGTAATCGTCGGGCTTTTTCAAGGACCAGGTACCTTGGATAGCTATGGGGATGCCGACTTTATGTAAGTTCTTTTTCGTGGCCATAATGAAGGGATTGAACCGGCGGTGGTGGCCCACCAATAACTTGACGTTTTTCATATTACAGTAGTTGATCAAGGTTTGGCACTCTGCCGGAGTAGGAGCCAATGGTTTTTCTACCAAAAGATGGATCCCCTTGGAGGCCAATCTAAGGCCCATGGACACGTGAGTGTGGTTTGGAGTGGCGATGATGGCGGCCTGCGGGTAGTTTACGCCCATTGTGTGGCAGTACAGGAACATCTCGTCTAAATTTTTGAACAACAAGGTATTCAAGTCTCTGGCAACCGCTGGTCCCTTCAGAGAGTGGTCAATGATGGCAAAAAGAGAGCAGTCGGGTCTTTGTTTGACGTGAGCCGCGTGACGGGGGCCAATGAGGCCAGCGCCGATAACGATAAACGAGATGGTGTCGTTGGTATCAAAGGACGTGGTGGAATAGCTTACATTATCATTCTGATATCCGTGCCAGAAGGTAGGGACCATATTAAGCCAGCAGATAAAGAGAGAGAAGGAGAGAAAGAAAGAAGGAAACAGGAAAGAAAAACAACCGTTGAGAAAAACGACATATCTTTTATGAAAACGGACCATGATCCTGCCATCGCGTTAGGGGTGGGTTTGTGTACCTCAGACCCAGATAAGATAACAGCACTCGGAGTTACAAAGCCACAGATTGATTTTTGTCGGGCTGAAAACAGACAGAAACCACGTGGACCGAAGTCGGTCGCGAGGTGAAGACAACAGTGAAGACAACAGGGCAAGAGTCGGACACCGATCGGCAGTGTGAAAATGGGTGGCAGCCGGCAGCCGATGCGCAGTAGGGGGTGGGCACCAGAGTCACTGCAGCAGGGTGGAAGCAGACATTGGGAGATAAGCGATAAGGAAACGGAATTTGTGCGGGAGGGGCATCACAAAAGCAACATGGGGTGCCGACAGTATGCGGACATGAAATGGACAAAGGAGAAGGAAGAACCGTTGTAAACCGCGCCCAAAGATGGCTCAAAGAGGCGATGTAACGCCGATGCGGAGAAGGAATGTCAGCCAGTTGTGATCCCTTCCCCGGTGCTACGATGGTTAAGAGTCTGCGATGCTGAGTCAGCTAGTACTTTTTATTGTCATATTTACTGATCTCATATAAATTATTCTGTAGATTAGTCCTCTCAGTTGACTAGCTTGATTAGATGCTGCTCCTTTGAAATGCTTGATTAGATGCGCTCCTTTGAATTGCTTCATTAGATGCTAGTGTAGCTAACCTCGAATACGTTCCTCAATCAGTAGGCTGATTTCATGCTACCCTGTAGCTATCTTAGTCATATATGCTCTGCTCCGTGTCTTCCCTAATTATAGATTTGCTCGTATTTGCCCTGGCCCATCCTCTTCAACATCAAACAACTCAGTACACAAATGGTCGACTACTCCCCATCCAAAGCCATTGGCAAAACGCCTACGAACCACGATGTTGTTATGAGCATCGGGTGGGAGACAAACCAATACCTTTCGCCAGTTCATGTTGGGCTGGTGATACTTTTTGGCAATTCTCACCTGTTTTTCAAGTTTCCAGTCATTGTAGTTGAATATGGACTTCTTCATTCGGAACACATGCTTATGTCCATGTTCCCCCTGTTCTTTTTCCATGTCACTCACTGGAAGATTTTGGAAATGATAGAACTTGTCGTGGAAAATCACCGAGTTCCTCAGCTCGGGATTCATGATATATTTGCTCGACGGGGTAGGACAAACAACAGTGCTGATGGCTGACTCAACTGCAGAAGCCTTGGGTGGAATGTTCAATGTTGGAAAACTACCGTTGTCTTCTACTTCGGCTTTCCCATCACTACCCGATGAAGCACTGTCGCATTCTTGTGGTTTCGTACTCTGAAGCGTATTGTATTTATCGCTACCCTTGGCATTAATACGAAGGAACTTCTTCTCTCTTCTCGTAAGTTTCCTCTTTGTCCGTTCTTCTTCTTCATTTTTGTCAGTTTTTTCAAATGGACTGGTGAAATTCAACCAAAACAAATCCCAGTAGTTTCCAACAGTGCCTGTGGTTTGTTTTTCCTTGTTATCATTATCGTCATCAACATAATCTTCCTTCGCGTTATCATCTGGAATAACACCTACCGTGCCGGAGCTCTCATTAACTGAAAGCAGATGGTCTTCGTGGTGGGGAACGAAATCGTCAATCGACTTCTTTCGCTTCAATTCGTTGATGTCTCCTAGCGCTTCGTAGTCAAGGTAAAGCAAAGCACTTGTTCGGAGTGGAACTATTCCATCGTTTATAGCATTGGCGTACACCGTCAAATGTTTGAATTCCCCCATAAAGCTCTTGAGAGGCTCATCCGGCAAAGTTTCTAGAAGCGGCTTTAAGTGATCTCGTTTATGGGTATCTGCCGATCGGACCTGTTTGATATTAGGAATCCGTTTCAGTAATGTCAAGTCACGGCCGGTTTTCCCTAAAGTTCCCAAGTCCAAAAACCATGATATCAAGAAGCTCATTTCACTCAATACCCCCAATAATGGTGATGCCATAAACGTCAAGTTTGTAGGCTGAATTCCACGCCTGCTGAAGAAATCAGATCCATGCTTGAGGAGTACATGTTTAATGCCGTATAATTGTACCAAACCACCTAAGGAATGGCCAATGAAGGAAATCTTGTCGATTTTATACCCTTGCTCCGTCATGTTGTTGATCAAATCCACCAAATAGGTAGCTAATCCTATACCCAACTTCTTAACCCCCTTTTCGGTACGTCCAGCGTTGTTTTTAAACCCTTTCACCACCACATTCTCGGCAACATTCTTCTCAATCGAGTCCTTCAAGTACAACATGTCTGCCGTCAAATTACTGAAGATCCCATGGGTCACAATCACCAAATGTATTGGTTCATCCGGGTGTTTGGGTTTGGTGGCCCAGAGGTCATCTACAGTTTGCCTAATAACTTTAAGATGAGGGTTAGTGGATTCGTTCAAGTCTCCATTGGCATCCAGGGATCTTGCAATCAAGTTGGATGGGTTTATCGATGTCAAAGTGCTTTGGAGCGACCCGGTATTCAATTTTCTCATTTTCTCTAAGTCATCACCGATCATGAAGTCATATAAAATGGAGGTGTTTCTGCTTATCACAATCTGAGATAAGATATCAACACTCCAACAATAAACCGGCAATTTTTCGTCGTTTTCCCTAACAAATGAGTTATCGTTCAAGTCTAGCCGCACATTGAACGTTTGTCCTGGCTTGACGTGGTTGTGAAATAACACCTCCTTGTTCTCGTCTTTGTTATCGGGCACAAACTTCTGATTATGGTGGTAATTATGTGGAACAACATGGCAATAAAGTATGAATGGCCCGTTGAGCAAGTGAATAGCTCGTAGGCTGGATTTCTCAATGTTCTTTAGCCGGCAGTATATGTGCGTTTTGTCGGCGTCAACCCGGGTGTACTCAATAACATACCGGGTGACTCCACCTATCTGGAGTACATGCTTATCTCGGTACCAGAGGAATGGGTTTATGGGTGCCATTCGTGAAGACCTTTGGGGTGAAAGCCTCCATCGTCCCCGCCTTAGCGGCGCTTTAGCGATGTAAGAATCGGTGTACGGGTTTATGATAAACAATAAATGTACGGGTGCAAAGTTTGCTGGCCGAGCGAATATTTTTTTCAACTCTGTGTGTGGACGCAAAAAAAGGGCAAGGAAAGACAATTGATTCGTGTAAGTCGGGGTAAGGAAGGGTGGTGAAAGTGGAGAAGCCGCTCGATTTCTGTGATCTAGGCCAAAGACTACATCTGCCGTATGGAGCGAAGTGAGTGGTAGTCTCGTTGTCTAGAACAGCGAAGTGAGCAGGATAATGCATGGACCTGACATTTGACGTGAAAGATCAGCAAGGTACCAAATGCGAGTCGACAGCTCAACAACAGAAGATTTTGTAGTGTTGCTTCGTATACGTATGGAACAATCGAGTAAGATTTGAGGTAGATTTTGTAACAGATTCTGCCCGATGATCTGGAACATTTTCACGAAATTTAACACAGCGGCTCTTCTTTGCGGCCAAATAGTCCCATGAAGGATTATAGTACTTTTCAGGAAGATAGTGGAGTAATTCCTTAATCCTGTCCCATTCCCATGGAAGTGGGATTTTTTTGTATAAATAACGTGAAGATTGTGCTGAGTTGTATTTGTTGGTGGAAGTAAACCATGAAGGTGCCTGGATTCAACAACTTGAAGTGGTTCAGAGCAAACACAGAAAGAGTCCATCCCAAGCCATGTGAAGTTACCAAAATTCCTGTCCTGATGGAAGGAAAAGCTGAATATATCAGGCGATTCATGGCTGAGCTTGACCAGGAAGTCAACTCTTTAAACAGACTAAGAAAAGAGTTACTTCATGACTCGGATGAATACGAGCTGGATGAAGTAGCAGAAAGAATCAAGCGGTTGAAGGAAAACGACTTCAATCGACAAAAAAATGGGCTTTTGGCAAATGACTTCTGCAAGCATAAGCCATTATTTGATATTTGTAACATCCAGGGCTACTACCCTGAGGTTCCAATTCATACTATAAGCCAACTCAAGGACATGAACAACGCCACTTTGATTGGCTACTTGAGGTTCTACCAATTGAAAAACTATGAGGACAATGTGGTGCTCAATAAAGTAAAGCTCCTGGCCTGGGTTGGCATCATGGAATACGGGGTATTCCAATAGTTGCTGGTCAGCGTTTTTGTTTCTTTATGTATTATAATAAATTATTAGCAGAGAAGAAAACTCAGAGAATTACATTGATAGCTACAAGTGGGGGATTTCTAAAAATGTAATAAATAGCTTAATAAAAAGGATTTAAAATTAACGAACAACAAAAATCAATGGGCTATAAAGGGGAAAGTGAAAGAACTTTCGCATATATTTCTCTCTTCTCTTAATCTTGGAAAGTTTCCTTCAAGAATGCTTCTTCTTCGGCATTATGCATAGCCTTAGAACCAGCAGCAACAGAAGCAGATGGATCACGTCCAGCATAACGTAAGGTCAAATCCTTATATTTATCGGTTTGCTCTAAAGTAGTAGTAACACGAGGAGCAACGAAGGAGTAACTACCCATGTTTAATGGTTCTTCTTGACACCAAACCAAATCTTCAAGGGCTGGGTAAGAGTTTAAGGCATCACGTAATTGGGCATAAGGGAATGGATGCACTTGTTCAACTTTAATGATAGCAGTGGTTTTATCTTCAATAGCGGCACGTTTCTTGTGTAATGCAGTGTAAACTTGACCTGAACAAAGAACAATACGTTTGATGTCTTCTTTGGCAGAGATCGATTTACCGAGCTCCACATCTTCAATGATCCATTGGAAATGCGAGTCTCCGGTGAATTCTGATAATTCGGATCTGGCTAATGGATGACGTAACAATTGCTTGGAGAAGAAGAGCACCAATGGCTTTCTGAATTGTCTATGCATTTGACGACGTAAAATGTGGAACAAATTGGCTGGAGTAGTTGGATAAGCAACTTGCATATTACAATCTTGATGTTGACGTTCTAATTTTTCTGCGGATGGGAAATAACGAGGGTCGTCATTACACATTTGTAAGTATCTTTCAATTCTACCAGAAGAATGTTCAGGTCCTTGACCATCGTAACCGTGAGGTAATGATAAAACAAGACCAGAACGTTGTTTCCATTTGGATTCAGCACCAGAAACGAATTGATCAACCACAACTTGGGCAGTATTGGCAAAATCACCGAATTGGGCTTCCCATTGCACCAAAGCATCTGGGGAGGTCAAAGAGTAACCGTATTCAAAACCCATAACCCCGTATTCAGACAAGGAAGAGTTGGAGATATCAAAAGCAGCTTGATCTTCACTTAAATGGGCTAAAGGAGTATAAGTTTGTTCAGAACTTTGATCATGTAAAACGGCATGACGTTGAGAGAAAGTACCTCTTTCCACATCTTGACCAGAAACTCTGACATGGTATCCTTCCAAAACTAAAGAACCGAAGGCCAAAGCTTCACCAGTGGCCCAGTCGATTCCTTCACCAGTTTCAACAGTCTTCTTTCTAGCGTTCAAGATACGCTTCAAGTTACGGTGCACTTCGAAACCTTTTGGAGCTTCAGAAATGTCTTCACCAATTTTCTTCAAGATACCTTCATCAACAGCGGTTGGTAAGTGAGGTAAGACTTCAGTAGCCAATTCCTTAGGAGACTTGAAATCTTCCCAGGGGGTAGTCAACCACTCTCTAGAAGTTGGTTTATATTCTTTGGATTTATCAAACGATTCTTCCAAAAGGTTCCAAACCCATTTCTTATGTTCATCAATATCTTCTTTGGTGAAAGTACCTTCATCAACCAATTGTTTAGTGTAGTAGTCAATAACAGATTTCTTTTCGGCGATTTTCTTATACATCAAAGGTTGAGTGAAAGCAGGTTGATCGGTTTCATTGTGACCATGCTTACGGTAACCAACAACATCAATTAACACATCAGAGTGGAAAGTGGCTCTCCATTCGGCAGCCAAGTTGAAAACGAAGATAATGGCTTCCACATCGTCAGCGTTAACGTGGAAAATTGGAGCGTTGATGGCTTTGGCGATATCGGATGGATACAAGGTAGATCTGGCAAATCTTGGATCGGTGGTGAACCCAATTTGATTGTTAACAATGATATGAATGGTACCACCAGTTGAATAAGCTGGTAAGTTAGCAAAACCCATAGTTTCGTAGACAACCCCTTGAGCAGAGAAAGCAGCATCACCATGTAAAAGAATTGGCATGGCCTTTTTGTATTGTCCAATATCGTTTTTGTATTGTTGGATGGCTCTGGTTTTACCCAAAACAACCCCGTCTTCAGCTTCTAAATGCGACGGATTAGCCACAATGGACAAGTTGACATGTTTACCAGAAGTGGTTGGTCTGGCGTAGTTCATACCCAAATGGTACTTCACATCCCCGGAACCTTCATCGAACTCTTTTGAACCGGTGAATTCGGAGAAAATGGATTCATTAGGCTTACGAACAACGTTAGACAACATATTAAGACGACCTCTGTGGGGCATACCAATGACTACATCTTCGACACCGAATTCGACCGAAGTATCAATCAATGCTTTCATACCTGGAACGACCGATTCGGCCCCTTCTAAACCGAACCTCTTGTCATTAGGGAATTTGGTTGCCAAGAATGATTCAAACGAACAAGACCAAATCAAACGATCCAAGATTTGTCTCTTTTGGTCGGCGGAAAACTTGAAAGGAGTAGGAATTTCAATACGTTCTCTCAACCAATCACACTGTTCCTTTGAAGGAATATGAATATATTCAATACCATAAGATTGACAGTATAATCTTTCACAAGTGTCGATGATTTCTCTTAAACTCAAGGTTTTCTTTCCTTCTTCAGCGAATCTAGGCAAGATACCTGGACCCAAGGTGATTTGTTTGTTTAAATCGGCATCGGAGAATCCGTAATGCTCCAAAGTCAATTCTTTTGGAGTATCGGTGTTGTCACCGTAGGAAATACCTAAGGGATCAATTTTAGCCTTTTGATGACCCCGCACTTGGTAAGCACGAACCAACAATTGTACTTTTAAATGGGTGACCACGTCTTCGTTGGTTGGACTCGAACCAGGAGTGAAACCAATTCCAGTACCCCCGGCGGGAGTAGGAACAATGGTTGGAGGAGCAATGAATGCTTGAGAAGGTTTGACACCATCAGATTCGATATTGGTGAAGTAAGCATTCCACGAAACATGGACACTGGATGGATCATTTCTCCATGCATCGTACATTTCGTCTACGTAATTCGCATTGTTTCCTTGTAAAAAGGAGTCGGAACCAGTAGCAAAACGACGGACATTTTTGAGGTTGTTTAATAACAACTTACTGTTGTAGTTCCTTAATAAATTCCTATGAGGAATAACGGTTTTAAAACTTCTAAGCATGCTTGTAGTCGGATCTCATTCAATTAATCCAGCAACTGTTGAAAGTGGAAGTTTACCTGGAATCAATTGAAAGAAAGGAGAGAGAAGAGAAAAAAAACGTGAATGAATTTTTTATATTATTTTTTTTTTTCTCTGAGTGAATTTAATAAGTATGGTCGGAAAAAGCCATTTCCGATGGATCCTATTGGGTTCCGAACTCCGGTGCACTCCGGGACACCGAAAAATAGATGAACTCCGGTCATGAAAGATACTCCCGGAATTTAGAGTGAGAGGTGAGGGTAGGGAGTTATAACCCTCGGAATACTCTTTCTCCCAGTTCCGGTCGTAAGTTTTCCCGGAGTGAGAGGTGCCAAAAACTATATTGATTGGACAAGCCTTAGGAGTGAGTCGTCATGACTCAAAAGATGATTATACCGTTTATTTACTGAGTATTTATGTACAAATAAGTGACTGGTACGCCTACGGCCAGTCTCATTCCCTCAAAGGAATTCTTTCGTTTTTCTTCTATAAGCATTACAGTCTCTTAACCACTGTCTGTAATCCTTGAGCGAGTAGATTCTTTCTCCATAATAATCAGGCACTGGATTCGAAAATGATTGTGATGATGGGTCGACTCTATGCTTCTTGATTTTTTGTAAGAATAATTCATCTCTCAATTTAAATTGACGTAAATTAGCCTTATATTTCAAATTGAACAACGCTGATCCAATAAATGGTCCCAAAATGTAACCAAAACCTCCACCTAAAATCACCACACCTGCAAATACCATAATTGGATCAAATCCCATAATCGGCTTTTCAAGGTCGATTTCCACATTACCAATGGCAGTCAATGTAGCAAGACTTCCTCCCAATGCAGTAAACACCGATGAAGTGACATTGAGACGGTTATTGAGCTTCTTCAAGCGGAAATATTCTGTCCAATCAGATTTTGGTGATGCGCCTGTGGAATTAAATCTGATCGACTTGAAGCCGTAGCTTCTGACCGATCGAGTATAAATACCAATGCATCTACTAGTAAACATGTTCATTATATATAGAGAAGTAGATACTTTCTGTAAGGTATGTATTCCGTCGATGCTCAATTTTTCACTTGATGTGCTCACAAATCGAACCAGAATATTATACCGTCACCATTTCTAGCTTAAAGTAAACCCCTAAATCGCGTCCCAACAAACCAAATGACGTCTGAACTTTCATCTCCTGATCTACACAAATCCTGCATCACCATCATCTACATCCCCACCTCTACCAAAACCCCAACTAAAACCTCCTTACAAACTAAACCCGTAACCCATTTTGGTCAGCACACGCCCAAAGAAAGAGCGATCGCTCGCTGTCTCAAGGAAAAACTTCAAATCTAAAAAAAAACAACTCAGAGTGCTTCTTTATCGACTCTTTGATTTAATCAATCGCCGATTAATTAACAAACAGCACTATTGGTTACACCCAACCACTGTAACAACCTGCAAACCTTTTATCCAATAAAAAGGGCTTTCTTATTATACACCTAATTGGTTGGGGCTATGAGTTATCAATCGACCATAGTTAACGGTGCAAGCACGGTTCCGATCAATGGAAACGGAGTTAGCACTAGTGAGAACGGAGTGAACGGGATAAATGGCGACAATGCTGCAGAAGAAGAGACTGTCGTTGATTTTCCTCATTCTCAACACGAATTGAGAGATCTTTTAGCTCGATATCAATCATTGATCATGTCATCTAAAGAGGCTAAACACCAGTACGATGCGTTTCTTGACATTGTGAAAAAGGATTCTAAGTTGAACAATGAAAAACAAGAGAAAGTGGCCCCCTTCACTGATCCCAATGCGAAAGAGAAATTATTGATAGAGAAGATTCTTGTTAAGATCAGTAACAGGCAGGGAATTTTCCATCAAGAACAGCAAGAGTTTTATACTGATCTCAAGCAATCGCTCGATAAAGAAGAAGAAGCAAATAACTCTGTTGATGTCAGTTTACTCGAAAAGCAGATTGTTGGATTACAGTTGTTGTCTAAAGATCTAGACTTACCCGAGTCATTTCAAGAGGATTTCACTGATTTCATTGAAGAAACTCCGCTGATCACAAGCCAAGAATTGCAGGAATCGATCATTGATGAGATATTCAAGTCAGTTCTCTCCAACACTTCGTCCGCAAATTTCGTTGAACGAGCTAAAAGCCTCGGAGTCAATATTCCTTCAACCTTAGCATCAATAGACCCCATGTATAGTAAACCGGGCAATTATTACACCGAGCAAATCATTACTTCCAAGATATCCAATCGGTTACAAGAGTTGGGCAACTTGCCTGCTAACATAGGAACATATGACTCCGAAGATATATTCAATAACAAAACTTCCTCCAACAAATTGAAATTGAATGCTTTAATTGAGCTCAAATCCTTACAGCTACTATCCAAACAGAAACAATTAAAAAGCCAAATCTTATGCAAAGTTGGTTTGGCGGCTCATCATGAGGATGCTAATTTAATGAATCATCCGCTAATTTTGCAAGGAAGAAGAGGACTTTACTTAAGAGACAAGATTGACCAGCCAAACTCTCACTTACTTGCAAGAAACTTGGAAGACAAACATAAATTGGAGATCCGTAAGAAAGAACACCAAAAACACGTAGCTAAAATATCAAAAATCCTTGATTGTTCTAGAAATTATCTCGAAAATCGGATTGAACGGGCTAACAAAAAGAACTATTTGGCTAAACAAATTAATAGTTTCCATTCAAACACTGAAAAGGAAGAAAGTAAAAAATTGGAAAAGACTGCCAAACAGCGTTTACAAGCATTAAAAGCTAATGATGAAGAGGCTTATATTAAATTATTAGATCAAACCAAAGATCACAGAATTACTCATTTATTGAAGCAAACTAACAGTTTCTTAGACACTTTGGCTCAAGCTGTGAAGGTACAACAAATCGAATCTGGTGCTGACATTCCCTTAGAAGCAGCAGCTGGAGCTACTGATGTGAAAGAAGATACTGTGGATGAATTAAGAGAAAAAATTGATTATTATCAAGTGGTTCATAGGGTACAAGAGATAGTAACCAAACAGTCTTCTCTTTTGGTAGGAGGACAATTAAAAGAGTATCAAATCAAAGGATTGCAATGGATGGTATCGTTATACAATAACAAACTTAACGGTATTCTTGCAGATGAAATGGGTTTGGGCAAGACCATTCAATCTATCTCATTAATCACTTATTTAATCGAGAAAAAACATGAAGATAAGTTTTTAGTGATCGTTCCATTGTCCACCATAACTAACTGGACCATTGAATTCGAGAAATGGGCACCATCAGTGAGAGTGATCGTTTACAAGGGCTCTCAAGAACAACGTAGATCCCTTCAATATGACGTTAGACTTGGAAACTTTCAAGTTATTTTGACAACTTATGAATATGTTATTCGAGAACGTCCATTATTGGCTAAATTCCAATATTCGCATATGATTATCGACGAAGGGCATAGATTAAAAAATGCCAATTCCAAATTGTCAGTCACTTTGAAAACCTATTACCGCACTAAGAATAGATTAATTTTGACTGGTACTCCATTGCAAAACAACTTACCCGAATTATGGGCTCTTTTAAATTTTGTCTTACCTAAAGTTTTCAATTCCGTCAAATCTTTTGACGAATGGTTTAATACACCATTTGCCAATACTGGAAGTCAAGAAAAAATCGAATTAACAGAAGAAGAGTCGTTGTTGATTATTCGTAGATTGCACAAGGTTTTGAGGCCCTTCTTATTAAGAAGATTGAAGAAAGATGTGGAAAAAGACTTGCCTGATAAAGTTGAAAAAGTCTTGAAATGTAACTTATCTGGTTTACAATATGTCTTATATCAGCAAATGTTGAAGCACAATGCATTATTTCTTGGGGCACAACCGGGAGGTACTAAATCTGGTATCAAAGGGTTAAACAATAAAATCATGCAATTAAGAAAGATCTGCAACCATCCTTTTGTATTTGAAGAAGTTGAAGATGTTCTTGATAGCAGTAGAATGACTAATGACTTGATTTGGAGAACAAGTGGTAAATTCGAATTATTAGATCGAGTCTTACCTAAGTTCAAACGATCTGGACATCGTGTCTTAATGTTCTTTCAAATGACTCAGGTCATGAACATTATGGAAGATTTCTTAAGATTTAGAGACATGAAATATTTAAGATTAGATGGTGCAACTAAAGCAGAAGATAGACAGGATATGTTGAAACTGTTCAATGCTCCAGATTCTGATTATTTCTGTTTCCTTTTATCTACCAGAGCTGGAGGATTAGGTTTAAACTTACAAACTGCCGATACAGTCATCATTTTTGATACTGATTGGAATCCTCATCAAGATCTTCAAGCTCAAGATAGAGCCCATAGAATTGGGCAAAAGAATGAAGTTAGGATTTTAAGATTAATATCTAATGATTCGGTTGAGGAGGTTATCTTGGAAAGAGCACATCAAAAACTAGACATTGATGGTAAAGTTATTCAAGCAGGTAAATTCGATAATAAATCTACTGCCGAAGAGCAAGAAGCTTTCTTGAAAAGATTGTTGGAGGCTGAAGGCAGCAAAGAAGAAAATGAAGAAAATGGTCAATTAGATGACGAGGAATTGAATGAAATCTTGGCCCGTTCTGAAGATGAAAAGGAGTTATTTACGAAGATGGACAAAGAGAGACAAGCTATAGAAAGAACTGCTGGATATCAAACAAGATTGATGGAGAAGGACGAATTACCAGCAATTTTCACCGAAGATATAAGTCACCATTTTGAACCAAATGTCACGGAATTAGGCCGTATGAGAGAGAAGAAGAAGGTTAAATATGACGATGGGCTTACTGAAGAACAGTGGTTGAACGCAATGGACGATGACAACGATACGGTAGAAGATGCAATTAGACGTAAAGAAGAAAGAATGCGCAAGAGAAGAAAGCGTGCAGAAGGTGGAGAAGAAGAGGACGACGATGAAGAGGATGAAGAAGATGAGGAAGATGAAGATGAAAAGCCACCAAGAAAGAAGGGTCGTTCTAGATTACTGACTCCAAATGGACATGAAGAAGAAGGTACTCCAGGTGAATACCCTGTGGATGAGTTTTCTGGTAAATGTTTCGAGGTACTTGATGATATTTGTCAATTGACTTCCCCAAGCGACCCCGAGCACAACGTTTCGGAAGTTTTCATAAAATTGCCATCGAGAAAATTGTATCCTGATTATTATCAAATCATCAGCCATGCGGTGTCAATTAACCAGGTTAGAAAGGCGGTGACTCAAGAGAAGTTTGATTCGTTTGAAGCCTTCATCAAGGAATTGAGAATCATGTGCACCAACGCTAAGACTTATAATGAAGAAGGATCATGGGTGTACGATGATGCTACTGTTATTGAGGAGTATCTTGATAAGATTCCTGTTGTATAATAGAGAGAAGTTGTAACTTCATAGTGGTTTATCTACAATGTATTATATTATAACATTTAGCTTGGTGTAGTAGCGGTAAACAGAGGGAGAGCATAAGATGTAGATGACTTGGTAATACCTTAGTGTAAGTCCCATCACTAATATGCAAAAGTCTAGGCCATTTGTTAGAGTGCTGCGAAAAATCTGTTCCACTAATAAGAAGCGATTAGACAGCAGATAGAGTGATTAAGACCGAAATTTCCCCTTCATATCACTACAGAGGCAATATATGACATCCAGTCTCACAGTTCCAGACATGTAGAACAACGTAGTCAGCTCCGGACATCACTTTTTGACGTAACTGCAGCCAATCAGGTGCGAGCAAAAAGTGCTTACATAATAAGACGCAGAGTCCCTGAGCTGCAAAAGCCCTTCCCAGCAGTCGAGAACAAAGAAGACGAATATCACCTCACTAATTCTCAGTCTGCGGCTGCTTAGTGAGAGGAGGTGGATCTAGTTTTCTTCCGCTAGCCTAATTAGGAAAGACCGTTACATATAGTCCAAATGAGGAGATAGAACATTGGGCCAACGGTGAGTGTCATTCACGCACGATAACCACACCACGAGAGAGGGGGAGAGCGTATAAATACCATTGATAATCTCCGTGGATGAGATTTTCCCCCCTGGACCCCACAACTAAATAAATAATGTCATCAATTGCAGTGAAACGAGGATTCGTTAATTTTTCATCCAACTCCACCCTCAGACTATTAGCTGGGTTGACAGGTGTCGTAGGTTCAGGAGCATTGGCTTACGAATACTTCAACAACAACAGCAACAGCAACAACAATGGCAACAATTTCAAAAAAGCCATTTTAACTGCTGGTTCGGGTGCACTTTTACATATTGCTGAAACCCCCCAAGGTAAAGGCTTCAGCGACTACCAAGATGTCTACAATGCCATTGCCGAGAAGGTCAGAGAAGAAGACGATGCCGACGATGGTGCTGGGAGGTACGGATTGCTTTGCAGACTTGCATGGCACTCCAGTGGTACTTTCGACAAGTCCACCAGAAAGGGGGGCTCTTACGGGGGTACCATGATTTATGCCCCAGAGGCTAATGACGGGGAAAATGCCGGATTACAAACCGGTAGAGACTTTTTAGCTGAATTCGGCTATCAATTCCCCTGGATCAGTAGAGGTGATTTATGGACCTTAGGTGGAGTTGTCGCCGTGCAAGAAGCAGGAGGTCCAAAAATTAAGTGGAGACCTGGTCGTAAAAATTTGTCTGAAAAAGTTGACGTCCCAGAAAACGGTAATTTGCCAGACGCATCTCAAGACGGTGCATACGTCAAAAAAGTGTTCTCCAGATTGGGATTTGACGACAGGGAAACCGTGGCTTTAATCGGTGCCCATTGCTTGGGTAAGTGCCACACTTATAACTCCGGTTACGACGGTCCATGGGGTCCATCACCAAACATGTTCACCAACGATTTCTTCGTGAGATTATTGCAAGGCTGGCATGTTAAAGAATGGGACGGTAAGAAACAATGGGAAGACGACGAAACCAAGTCATTTATGATGTTACCCACAGACTACGCCTTGAAAGAAAACAAGAACTTCCTCAAATATGTCAAGATGTATGCTGAAGACGAACAATTGTTCTTCTCTGATTTCTCCAAGGCATTCACCAAGTTGCTTGAAAATGGGATCAACTTCCCCAAGGAAATCAAACACTGGGAATTCAAGACCTTAGATGAACAAGAAGAAGATGCCTAAATGCAATCATCAACTATTTATTATGTAAAATATGACTCTACTTGACTAGAAACTATTTATTGCCAATACAGAAACATCTGCCATGTATTTCTCATGTTCCTTCATCTGCTATCTCAATGCCTCTTCAAGCACCATCTTGAATCCTCGTCTCTTTTGCAGTAACTTGATCTCGATGGCCTAATTAGGAAACTGTGTATATTTCAGAACTGGCAATTCACCGTCTGACAAAATCTTCCTGGCCTCGCACGACCATTCGCATGGTTTTTGCACGCCTGAAAAGTTTTTTCAAATTTTCACCTTCTTTTCGCAGTGATATAAAACCAAGCGAAGGAAACCAAATTTTTGAAGTAAATTTTTCACTTTCTTTCCTTGTCCACAATGAAATACATTCAAACTGATCAAATCTTAGACATCCCAGAAGACGTTACTGTTACCATCAATGCCAGAAGCATCACTGTTACTGGACCAAGAGGTACTTTAAACAAGGATTTAAAACACATTGATGTTACCTTCAGAAAGATCTCTAACAAAGCCATCAAAATCACTGTTCACAACGGTGACAGAAAACACGTTGCTGCTTTAAGAACCGTCAAATCCTTGATCAGTAACTTGATCATTGGTGTTACCAGGGGATTCAAATACAAAATGAGATATGTCTATGCGCATTTCCCAATTAACGTCAATCTCGTCGATGTTGACGGTCAACAATTCGTTGAAATCAGAAACTTCTTGGGTGAAAAGAGAGTCAGACAAGTTAAAGTCCATGAAGGTGTTACCATTGACCTTACTTCTGGTCAAAAAGATGAAATGATCCTTTCCGGTAACTCTGTTGAAGCTGTTTCCCAAAACGCTGCTGACATTCAACAAATCTGTCGTGTTAGAAACAAGGATATCCGTAAATTCTTGGATGGTATCTACGTTTCTGAACGTGGTAACATTGTTGAAGAACAATAAATGCATTGAACTTGCAAAAAAAAAAAATTTTTTTGTATTAATACATTTTTCTCTTGTTTTTATAATTGGTTTCAGGGTTTATAGCTAAAATTTGCTTTTTAAGTTTAAACTCCTGGTGTCATGAGGATTTGTTAAAGGCTTCACAAATAAAGAGCCACCAACGATCCTTTGTAGTTGATTCCAGGTTATTGCACAGTAGCTTTCATTGCATTTGATAGTGTAAATGAGTTCAGCAATAACCGGGATAGTATTTTTGGATCGATTTATGTGATATTTGATTTGAGCAGTTACGGCAGATGCTTTAACTGATCAAATCATGGATTACGTAATAAGATGCGATTTCAAGCTCTCGATAATTTTTCAGTACGATTTTCCCCAGTGTTTCACTATACTGGAAATAGCATTTCTTTCATACTCTGCCACACACTATATGGGCTTCAAAGTCGCATTTCTAGGTCCCCAGGGGACATACACACACCAAGTACGTAAACCATTGGTATAATGAAGGTGGATATTTTGCTAACAATTGTTTCTAGGCGGTGCTTCAACAGTTTGGTGACGATGTTAATGAGATTGAATTCGATCCAAAAACCACCATCGCTCAGTGTTTTAATGCCGTAGATAAGAAAGAGGTGGATTACGCCATTGTTCCATTTGAAAACTCGACCAATGGGCAGGTTGTGTTCACGTACGATCTACTTCGTGATTGGTTCATTCCCAAGGATGGAACAGCATCCCAATCGACCTTCAAAATCGTGGGAGAGCAGTTTGTTGCCATAAACCATTACTTCCTTACACGAGCTAAGTCCGTTGCCGATATCAAGACCATATATAGCCATCCACAGGTATGGGGCCAAGTACAGCTGTTCTTGGCTCGAGACGACATCAAAAGTATAAAGAGAGTCGATACCAATTCCACGTCCGAAGCCGCCAAATTGGTAGGAGAAGATAAGACCAACACCAGTGCCTGTATTTGTTCGAAAATGAGTGCTGACGTCTTCAATTTGCCCAGTTTATACCAGAGTATTGAAGACAATTCCAACAACACCACCCGGTTTTTGATACTAGGCTACGAAAGACCCCTTGTGGAGCGGACAATTAACAAGTATGTGACGTCGGTGATGTTCACGCTTCGTCTTGATGATGCTGGGGCATTGTGTGCGGCGTTGGACTCGTTCCGGAGGTATGGCATCAATTTGACCTCGATTAATTCCAGACCATCGCAGAAGAAGCAATGGCAGTATGTTTTTTTTGTCGAATTGTTTGGAGATGGTGAGGAAGAGAATGTGAAGTTGAGTTTGGAGAGTTTACGGGATAATTGCTTGGATTTGGTGATTCTTGGGTCATTTGAGCGTTCCTGGAGATACGAAGAGCATAAGGAGTGAGAGAAGACAGAATGACAGAGACAATACAGGGAAGAGACACTAGTAACGATAAGAGCAACTGAAGGATCACAGTCAATCAGCAAAACCATCGAATTAAACAGCATTGGAGCCTTTGACAGCCAAGGCTATATGGTCAGTCAGCATTCTAATACAGCATCAGAGCGGATTAAATGTAGTGTTACTATGCGCAACTCTTAGTATGGCTGCGAATAGAAGTCTATGGAGGTATAGCAATGATTAAGTGCTAGGAGTAGTAATGACTGCAAATTGCAGCTCCCTTAGACCATCTACAGATAATAAACGAAATCACTACTGCTAACGTAACGCTGAAGATTACGAAATCAGCATTTTGAGACTACACAGCACAATCTATAGGTTTATTTAATAGACGATATGGCACCAGCTGCCAAACATATATTGACTATTTCGATAGAAGTAGCTCCTTGCAACGAACTCAAAGAAGTTTCCTGTGCTGCACAGTCGCTTCCATCTTCTGATTCGGCCATTGCTTATTCCCTGCTTTCTAGCTTTCTGCCTTCTTCACTCCTCCTTCTCCATTCACCTTCTCTACTCCAGCCCTCACTACATGCACGTACTCACGGGCCTATCATCATACATTCCATACATAACGTAAACATTAATCACCAAATTTCTGGTACGTCCAATCCTTGTTATCCAACGGACAAACCGGTCTTGATTTGAGCCATCTCTGAATACAATGCAAATGGAACGCATGGTTGCACACCCCCCACGCAGCAATGCATTCTTGTTTGGAGTTGTTCAATGTATTTGGCTGACACTCAATGCATGGCTCCATTAAATGATTTCTGCAAATAGCACATGTTTCCACCACGATATCCCACGACCAAAACGCTACCGCCGTCCATTTCTTAACTTCAAACCTTTGTTTCTCTCCCTTAGGTTTATGCTGGTGTTCCTCGGGATCTGCTTCGGTTAGTAGCCGCCCATTGTCTTCATCGGGTCTGTTGTACATACGGTCAATGTCCATACTTTCTGTGTCCTCACTCATTTTAGGCATTGATAAGGAAAAAGAAGTAAACTGAAAACATCATTAGAAATCAAAATCAAAAGTCGCAAAGTAGAACAGGAAAAAAAAAAGAAAAACACTACTCCAACCTTTCAGGTTAATAAGAAGAGGGAGGGAAAAAGGCAAAAAAGACACGGAAAAAACATGTCAGAAGAACTCATCTCATCATTGTATCCTCCACCGCCACCGTACTATAAATTTTTCACCCAGCAAAACCTCAACAAACTCGAAGAATGGCGATATAAAACAGACAAAAAAGAAGAAGAAGAAGATCCAGTGGGCGAATTGAAGTTCTTGGTGCCGCCTAAACAACCAGAGGGGACCCATTACAGAGGATACGGGAACGTATGGTCGTTTGAAGATAAATTGCCCAGTCTTAAAGATTCAGGCTGGAAGCAATTGTACCAAGAAGACAATGAGTTAGTGACTTCTAAGACGAAGATAGATGACCTCCATAGGCTTATGGACTCGTTGTTATTGAATTTTTTGGAATTGATCAGTGCCATGTCCATAGATCCACTGAAGTTTCACTACAAAATCGAAGATTTGAAGTTGGTGCTTATCAACATCAACCATATACTTAACACCTACAGACCCCACCAAACGAGAGAAAGTCTTATAATGTTGATAAAGAAGCAAATTGATAAGAAGAACCTGGAAATAAATGAAATTGACACCGCTTGTACCAATATCAGGTCCAAGATATCCAAATTGGTGGAGAACACCGGTGCCAAGGTGGTGGAGCCACTGGAGCTGCTGGAGAGTGATGCGGTATACGAAGAGGTGGTGAAAAAGTTACTTGAACTTTAATGACCGAATGGACTTGAATTCGGTGACTTATACGATAAGGTGGTAATATAGAGGGAGTTATACGATGTTAAGACATCAACTTGAACCCCCAAACGACCTTTTGAGTCTTCAAGCCGAACTTGATGGTTGGTATGAATGTAATGATAGTTCTATAGAAATAAACGTGCTAAAGAAGACATCAGGCCACTGTAAATAATAGACGACCCCTATAAATCCCGTAGTCTATAAGAGGATCCTGCTCCATGACTGCTATCCCTCTCCTAAAACAAGTCAAGAAGATCATTGTTCACCTTCTGGTTCCCGTTCTGACCTTGTAAATTAATATCACCCACATTCTGGGCCAAATTGTTCACCTGGCTCCGCTGGGTTGTGGTATCAAATAAACTCAAAATATCATTGGTGGACGATTGTGCTGGTTGGCTGGCTTGAGAGACGGGAGTGGGAGCAGAAAACAAGTCATTCAACTCATCAAGCAAGGTAGAACTTCCATTCCCTGAGTCCGATACTGGCTCATCATCATCAAAATCAAGTAGATTTTCGTTCCTAACATTGTTGATGATTTCGTGCTTGGCTAAGGTAGTCAAATCTTCACCATTTCTTTGGGACTTAATCGATTTAATCTCCACATTGGAGAAAGCTTTGGGATCAATAAAGGTGAATGCAGGTTTATGATAAACCGATGATAATGTGGATAATTCTTTAATTAAAGCATCCAATACCACCGGATTGAATGATGAAATGATAGTTTTGATAGGAGGTAAACGAGTTAACAAGATTTTTTGTTGAGTTTGTGCCGAAGTCGACGATGATAAGAGTCTCCAGTAAATGTATGCCTTATCGCGAACATCAGCATTCTCACATTCTTTAGTGGCTTTCTCTAACACTAATTGTAATAAATTAGAAAAATCCTCACCTGATGGACGACTTAAGTTGATTTTGACAATGGTGGTTAAGATGTTAAGCTGAAGATTAGAATCATACTCTAAGAAGTCGTCCATGATTTTAGTTAATTTGGCTTTCAAGTGTTGGAAATATTTTGGATATTCTCCCAACAACCAGATGTATCCAGATAACGTTTGAGGATCTTCGATATCATCAATATGATTAGATATAATTGGCACAATTAAAGTGATCAAATCGTTCTTTCCCGGGTATCTCCTTAAGATTTTAGTCAACACAGAAATCGACTCATTGATAATTAAATCACCACCTCTTTGATCGATAAGACTGATCAATAAATTGACAGCTTGGATCACCGATCCTGCTAATTTGATGGCTACAGCACCAACAGATTTAATAGACTTAGCAACTAGTGACGGTTCGAATTCCATAGCGTATTCTTTCAATTCCCCTAATAATAAAGTGCTGTTGTTATCATTGGCCAATCTTACCATGATTTCCAACTTCTCCAACTTCAAATACAATGGGTCCGAATACTTGATGAAAAACACTCTCAATTCTTTGGATAACACTTGTGGGTACTTTTCCAAGATGATCCTGATGTTCTTCAACCCCACGAATTGGGCTTCAGGAATCGAAGACGACACTAGAGAGACTAGCGGAGCGGACAATTTCTTCAAAAAAGCCGTTTTTTGAGCTGGTGTAGGCACCGTATTCAAGTGACGAATGATGGCCTTTATAGACGATAACACTACCGAGGGATTTACGTGTTGTAATTGAGGGATAACTCTTTCGATAATGTGCAATGCTTCTTCAGAGTCCGAGGTGGTGTAATCAGTCAATGTGGTTAAGATGGTGATTCTCCCCCATTCCGTACATTCATTCAAGCACACGAGTAAGTTTTTCACGATATCACTGGTGATCACAAGCACCTCTAAACTCTCATCTTTGTTCATATCTTTAATTTCATACAACGCATTCAAAGCATTGGCAACCACGGCCGGATTTGAGTCGTTGATGAGTTTTTTCAAGTCGTCTAAGAACCCAAACTCAACGCACATCTGAGGATTCAAATCAAATAACTTGGCTACACATATGGCCGCCGTCTTACGGACGTACGGATTATCATCCTTTAATGTTCTCAGCAAAGGGATTTCCATATAATCCACCATTTTGGCGACTCTGATACATCCCATGGTTCTTATTGCCAACGCCCTGATCAACGGATTAGGGTCTTCGGTGTCTTGAACAAAGGTGTTTACCGCCAATATACATAGCTGAGGATGGGTTTTGGCATAGTTCATCAAATATAAATAAACCAACTTCTTTTGCTCCAAATCGTACGTGGCGATATTCTTCAAAACATCAGGAAACAATGAAGAAACATCTTTTCCCACTGTCATGGCCTGAATCACTCGTTGGATAGCGTCTTTACGTTCATGTTTATATTGGGAAACCAATCCACTTTTCAATTCAAACGATTCTCCCTTCTTGGGTCCCTTGAGAAAGTTTCGGATTTTCTTCTCCAATGACATGTTGTTTGGATGGATGTGGAGAAAAACGTGCAAGACAAGCTGGTAGAAGGAACAGCTGGAGTTTTTTGGGAGTAACCAATGTTTTCGATTACCTGAGGTGAAAAATGAGAAACCGCGAGATGACCGGATGTGGAGGCAGTTACCTTACAGGAATGGTAGATACTTTACCCTCGGATATTGGTCGGAATAGGACTTATCACTGTCTCGATCCAGAAACGATCAACAACTCTCCAGCGACTACGTCTTTTTATGGTGCAATTTGGCAGACACTATGGCTGTTTATGGGAGAATACGACATAAACGGCCCAAAGCCGTGGCATCCCTGCTATTTAGTGATGAAGAAGATGACGACAAAGAGAGGTTTTTGGTGGTGAATGACCCTATAGTTAGTCCTAGGCGGCCCCGAGCCCGAGATTTAGGGTCAAAAGCCGGTGGAAGAGGGCCAGAAGTCGATAAAACACGGTCTCCGCGTAAAGAGATAGTGGAGAGAAGTTTTAAGAATGATATTACGGGTTCTCCGAAGAAGTTGACGCGATTCTTCACTCAATTGAATGGGACATCAGACAGTCCTATGGTCTCGCCAGTGACCAGCAAACTTCTAGCAGTAATGCGTGCTGCTGATGTTGAAGTGCAAAAGGGTACTACAGGCGTGATAGAACAACAAAGAGACGCTATTGAGCAACAAAGAGACGTGAATGGGGCCTTTAAACGTGAAAGAGACGTGAATTGGGTCTCTCGACAAGAAGAGGACATAAATGAACAAGAAAGAGATGTGAATGAAGAAGAAATAGATGTCAATCAAGGTTTTAAGCAAGGAGACGTGACCAGAAGTGATATTATTAACTCTGGATCTCCGCAGTTTGGCGACAGCGTGTGGGACGGGATTCTTGATGATTTGCAGCGAAGTATCAGCTGGTGTCCGACCATCGACTTTGAGCCCACCGAGAGCGACTCAGAGCTGGAGCTGGAGCTAGAGATTGAATTGGAGTGGGCCAATGTCGAATGGACAGACCATAGTGGTGTGCTGGAGGCCCAATTACCTCCACCTCTTATTGAACGATTTCACAATTGTCGAGTGTATGGTGACGAGAGAAGCTACCTAGACCACGACGAACTAGTAGGTGTTGACTCTGACTACGAAATGGACACGGAACAAAGCATTATAACCAACGCAGACGACCTCAGATCGCTAGGACGACTCAATTCAGTAAAAGAAGAAATGGGCTACTTGCTCGAAGGATTACGGTTCAAAAGAAGTAAAACAAAGCGCCTAGAAGTCGAGAACAAAGTGTTGATAACAACCCTAATTGAAGTGACCAGCAACATATCTGTCTACAAGCTGGAGTTTCTTGGAGCCCTTGTGAAGCGGTTAGTGCGTTTGCTAGCCAAAATAGACAATGGAGGAGTTAGTGCTGGCGCTGGCGCTGAGCAAGCAATACGAGACTTGGTGTATGTGGCCCTAAGGCGTGTTATCGACAGACACCCTTGTGAAGATACCGAGGTGCTGGTCATTCATGGTGATTGGAGGCCTGCGGACTTGCAGCTATCGGCGACCACCATCCGCAATATAAGCGAGCTCACCCACGACATCGAGTTGATCCGGCCACAGCTTAGCGTACGCATGCCCGGCCCGCCAAAATGGGCCAAATTGCTCCATGTTCTCCAGATTTGCTCCCAGTACCACCTCGACCACCAGCACCGTCAGTATGTGCTACAGTACCTTCTGACGTACTTGAGTATTGATGGAGTCATTGAGGACCTGGCGTCCATGGCATTGGCCCTTGAACTGCTCGTGGAAGACGAATTTGGCGAGGCGGCTATGATGAAGTCGTTGGTGATGCTTTCCACCCACCACCACGATTGCACCGACATCATGGACGTGATCTACCGGGATCATCTTGTGCAGCGCATGTTTGCGGTAATAATCAAGATAATGAATGAACCAGAGAGTCAGCCTACGTACGCAGTATACGGAGCAGGTTACCTCCTAAACAACGTTGCCCGAGCCAGCAGATTCCCGGCCCAGTTACAAGAAATCCAGAAGCTTCTAATAGCACAAACCGGTTTCGATGACAATAGTGAAATTTATCACCTAAAACGGTATTTGGCTGCACTTGTTGACCAAACATTAGCATTCGCATATGCGCCTAGTTAACTTTTTTAAGGTTGTACGGTTACATCGAAGTGAGACAACGTCAACATACGAGCGGAAAACCCACATACGGAACGAAGCGGAATTCATCCACACAGGACGTCCCCCCTCTCTTAAACTACAACTCCACCTACGACAGCATGCTCTGTCTCCTGTCAGCTTTGAAAGTATTCGCTGCCAGCACAACATTCCGTCGCTTCCTCAATTCCAAGAAATAGTTGCCATACTTGCTTCTACCGACTCGATTTATAGCGGGTAATCCCTCAGGCAATAGAGAATAAGGTTCTAGAATAAACCGGATAATCCCTCAGTCAATAGAGAATAAGGTTCTAGGGTGGTGAAAATGTTTCAGCCGGGTTTACCGTCTACACGTATTTTTAGTCAGCTCCGAATGAATGTCTTACGTAATCGGGATGAGCATTAAGTGTGTATGGGGTACCTGCCGGAAGGTATAAAAGCAAGGAGGAAAGTCGGGAGGTATTCCTCGAGGAGGTCCATCAATAGCAGACTACTTTCTAAAGTGGGTAGTTATCAGTGGTCTGGATATTCTTTGGTGTTGATTTTTGGTTTTTTTGTTTTTTTGCAGCATGTTACTTACCGTTCCTCAAAAGTTCCGTAAAGTGTACTACAATTATGTGTACTGGTCACCACTTCCATTACTTACTCCCGGGGAAATGATTTTCTTCAATGCAATTATGATATCATTAATTTCGTTCACTGTCTATTGGAGCTTGGTGTTGCTTCCTCCAATCATCATGCATGCCGTGGAGAACATCTACTATTACATCACCGGCAACTCATTGTCGTTTCAGTTTCTTGCCTCATTACTCATCACTAAAGGTGTATGGAAGAATTATGGTAGCTACAACAGACAGTACGCAAAGGGGAACAATGCTTCAGTGGAGATTGACAATGGCAGCATCAAGAAGCTTAGATCCACTTTAGTTAACTTATTTATTTAGACCTCCCAGGCAAGGGCTGTCCCCATGCCCCGCACTTTACTCTACGACTTATGCTTTAATTCTTCCTATGATTAATTCTGATACTACTTAATGCCCATTCACATGGATTCCCTATTTATTCAGTTGCTTTATACAAACTATTCCTAATTTAATACTTTTTACGTATTCGACTTTTGTAGAGCACCCAGGTCTCGTCGGTAGGTCCGTGGACATACCTCGTGCTTTATGCAATCCCGAAGTTAGTACTTTTTCTGCGTATGACTCTTTGATCCGTCTTGTCGTAGATTCGTGGACATATCTCTTATTTTATACAGTCCCTATACTTTTCCCGTGTTCGAGTTCTTCATCCGAATAATCCCTATACTTTTTCCGTGTTCGAGTTTTTCATCCGAATAATCCCCAATCATTGATTCTAATGCTTTTCCCCATCCTTTCGATTCTTTGTAGACGCACGGCCGTTTCTTCATCGCCTTTCTTGTTTAAACTAAGTATTAAATCCGTACCTGCCTTCTGTACTCTCAACACACTGATTAGAATATCCACTCCGTTCTCCAATTCGACTCCATAGGTGTAGATGGGGGCATTATCAAGAGATTCGTTGCTTGTTGTATGCAATAACTTTGGACCCGTGACTAGGGTCTCAGTCTGCACCAAATCGTCCACGATGTTGCCTATGCACTGATCCATGGGTTTGTCTTCGAGCTCTATCAAATCAACAATCAACGACTCGTCCGAATCCGCTGATGATCCCTCGAATATGAAAACTTCCTGATTGTCAGGAACCTGTCTCATGGTAGACACGTCCACGTATGGTTGCGGCAATTCCACGGTAATTGCTCCTCCATACAAATCAGTCATTTCCTGTTCTATAAATACTATCCTACGTTATTTTTCTATCCTATGATTCTTGGCCTATTCCAATAACTGTTCTATAATTGTTCTATCCGTAACGGTTTTATTGTTTTATATGTCGAAGCGCATCGGGAATTTTATCTCATTTATCTATAATCCTGCGAAAAACAATCGAAAAACTCCTGCACGACGAAAGACTGATTTCATTTATCACCCACCATTTCCACCACCTTCTTCTTCTTCCTTCTCTCCCTTTTATCTACAAACACCCGCTCCCACCACCACCAAGATGGCATCAACGTCATTCTTCAACAAGCGAAAGAGACATTTGATGTTCGCTGTGGTGATGGTGACCATCATTCTCATTATTACCAAAATAACCACGTCCAAGAACTCAGCCAAAAATTTCCAAGAAGTGCTACAAAACATCCCCAACGAGAATCTTTTGGGCATCAGTAAACTATTATCGTCGGAGAATGAGGCAAAACAAGACGAACTATTCAAAAAATTTGAGAAACTTAACCGGAAATTGAACTTGAAGCAAGAAGAACGATTATTGAAGATTGAAAAACAAAATGAATTGATTCTAGAAAACCTTAAGGCCCTCAAAGTCCCTAATCAAGAGCTATCGATTCGTGATAAATTGGTATATTTATATCCTTATGATGCCTCTGTGAAGTTTCCTGCTTATATCTGGCAAACTTGGAAACACGGATTGAATGATGAACGATTTGAGTCTAAATATCGTGATGGTGAATCACAGTGGGCATGGAAAAACCCCGGATTTGTCCATGAATTGTTCAATGACGATACCAGTCACATCATGATCAAATACTTGTACAACAGCATTCCTGAGATCATCGATGCATATGAGAGTTTACCTGAAGTAATCCTCAGAATGGACTTCTTCCGATACTTGATCTTGTTCGCTCGTGGAGGGGTTTATGCTGATATTGATACTTTCCCCTTACAACCCATTCCTAACTGGATTCCTGAAAATGTCAGTCCCAACGAATTAGGGATGATTGTAAGTATTGAATATGATTCAAACTCAGCACACTGGAAACAAGAAGCAGCCAGAAGATTACAATTCGGACAATTCGTCATTCAAGCCAAACCAGGCCATCCTATTTTACGAGAAATCATCGCCCAAATCACCGTGAATACTCTTAAGAAAAAAAGAGATTTGAGAGAATCGTCAGGAAGCCTGCTTGAATCTTTGAAATTAACCGGTAATTCCAATCAAAAATCTTTGCAGATACTTAAATGGACCGGTGGTGGAATCTGGACTGATGTGATCATGACGTATTTCAATGACTACATCAAGAGTTCTATATATCAGCAAATCACTTGGAAGGAATTTCATGATTTGAAAATCCCCAAGTTAGTCGGTGATATACTTATATTGCCAATTTCCTCATTTGCTTCTGATATCGAGATTCCTAAGGATGGTAAGATCGAAAATCCATTGGCATTTGTGAAGCATTACGCCGCCAAGATCTGGAAAACTACATAGACTTATAAATACACACAAACGGCATTACCGAACATGATGTAAGTACATGATTATGCCAAACTTGCAATACAACTAACCTTGGTCTCTGACTATATCAATGGAGATAGAGCTCTTTGGAGATACAATTAACAAGCGAATCACCCTTCATTCGCTTCTCTCAAACAGGAAGGTATCATCGACTATCCTAATCAGTTATCAGCCGACTGTCAACCCTCATTGACAGCAAAACCCTCTCGCATTAGCGAAGTACCTGGTCATTTCCCCAGACTTTTGACATCGTTATATTCGAAATCGCACTAATGAGTCATAGTTTTTCTTATCAAGGCATTTTTTGCAGGTTCCAGCAATTTACCCGCGATTCCCAATCGGGACTCCCGCAGCCATATCGAATTGCAGGTTCGAAATCACTGGTGAAAAATTATTTAAAAACCATTTTCTTTTTTCCTTTTCATATTCCTCCTCCCAATTGAACAGTAATCATGGTTAAGAAAGTATTGTTATTAGGATCCGGGTTCGTTGCCAAACCAACCGTGGATATCTTATCCGCTACCCCAGATGTTGAAGTCACCGTTGCCTGCAGAACCTTATCTAAGGCCCAAGAATTGGCCGGTAAGACTGCCTCTGCCATCAGCTTAGATGTCAACGACGAAGCTGCTTTGGACGCTGCTGTTGCAAACTACGACTTGGTGATCTCATTGATTCCTTACATCTACCATGCCAATGTGGTCAAGGCTGCTATCAAGAACAAGGTCAATGTAGTCACTACTTCTTACATCAGCCCTGCTTTGAAAGAATTAGAACCACAAATCAATGAAGCTGGTATCACAGTGTTGAACGAGATCGGTTTGGATCCAGGTATTGATCACTTGTACGCTATCAAGATCATCGAAGAAGTTCACAACAAAAACGGTAAGATCAAGTCGTTCTTATCTTACTGTGGGGGATTACCAGCTCCTGAATACAGTGACAATCCTTTGGGTTACAAATTCTCCTGGAGTTCCAGAGGAGTTTTGTTGGCCTTAAGAAACTCGGCCAAATACTGGAAAGATGGTGAAATTGTTGATGTTAAATCTGAAGATTTAATGGCCACTGCCCAACCTTACTTCATTTACCCTGGTTTTGCTTTCGTTGCTTACCCAAACAGAGACTCTACTGTTTTCAAGGAGTTATACAAGATCCCTGAAGCTGAAACTGTTATCAGAGGTACTTTAAGATACCAAGGTTTCCCAGAATTCATCAAGGTTTTGGTTGACATTGGCTTCTTGAAAGATGCTGAAAGCGAAAGCTTTTCTGCTGCTATTCCATGGAAAGAAGCCACTGCTCAATTGGTTGGTAGCAAGTCTACTGATGAAAAGGATATCATTGCTAAGATTGAATCTTTAGCTACCTTCAAAGATGACAGCGATAAAGAACGTATTATCACAGGATTGAAATGGTTAGGTTTATTCTCCGATAAGCCAATTTCTCCAAAAGGTAACCCATTGGATACTTTATGTGCTACTTTAGAAGAATTGATGCAATACGAAGAAGGTGAAAAAGATTTGGTTTGTTTACAACACAAGTTCGAAATCGAATGGGCCAACGGTGAAACTGAAATTAGAACCTCTTCTGTTGTTGACTTTGGTGATCCAAATGGCTACTCTTCCATGGCCAAGTTGGTTGGTGTTCCATGTGCTGTTGCTTCTCAAAAGATTTTGGATGGTACTCTCTCCAAGGTCGGATTATTGGCTCCTTACAGTTCTGACATCAACGATCCAATCATGAAGACTTTAGAAGAAGAGTATGGTATTTTCCCTAACGAAAAGACTCTCTAGATTTGAAAATAAATAATTTTTATATGCCAACTTTAGTGATTCTGATGTTATTATTCATGTTGTATTCTATATTCCTCTTTGCCCTATGCCTATATGCTAAATATGTTGCATTCTCTATATGTCGTATTCCTCGTCAGAGTCATCATAACCCACTGTATATTCTTCCTGCAACACGCTGATGTCTTCTATAAGCTCAGCCTTGTCGTCTATGATTGTCATATGCTGAGGTAGTCTACAGTTTGCGACTATAATCAGGTAGGACTTCAACTGGTTCTTGAGGGACGAAGTCTGGGCCATTTCAACCGTGAATGGGGCATTATTTGTAAGAATATCAGGAAAGGTGTCTATGTTCGTGATTTGATTGATAGAATCATTGTTGTAGAATACAGTACTCAGGAATTGTTCATTGGTGTAAGACTGCTTTAATTCCTCTGGTGATTTATGCGAAGATATTATAGATCGGCTCATAAAATTACCTGGCTCATGTGATAAGCTCAAATCTATAGAATCTTGGAGATTGGGATTATTGTAGAGATCCATTGCATCAAGCGGTGTTCTTTCATAGCTGAGTTTAATTTCATTGACAATGTTTCTTCTCGAACACCCTCGGCTTAAGTCATTCTCCATCTGGGACATTGCCACCTGGCGGTCGAGCTGGCAGTTAATTCCCCAAATGGAGTTGATGAGAGTGGCATACACCGACGACAAGTGCCAGTAGTTATTAGCATTGAAGCTGGTATTAATTATGGATGACAGCAGCACATTACTCGAATCAAGAGGAAATAGTAACGAAGAGTTTTTGGAGAGCTCAACAATACTCTTTATTTGTGAAAGTTTGTTAATGGCCCCCCCAGACTGTTTCGAATTAATGAATCCATGCGTCCAGATATTGAATTTATTGATGGTACCATTATTAAAGAACTCATCCTTCAATTGTACTAACATTTCGTTGGAGAATCCTGACCACCCAGAGTTCAAGTCGGCAAATAGATTGAACCCCTGGCACCAATCACAGTTCTCTAGCATCTTGCGGAAATTGTTCTCCATATCCTCCTGGAATTTCTGGTTCCTCTCAAACTCTTCCTTCCCTATGGCAAAATCAGAGAATTTGAGGTTAGGAAAATTCCTATTGGTTCCTGTGGACAGGTTTGGGTTCCAATTCCAGTTGGATAAAGGGAGAGTGGACAGTGGTTTGTATATCAACTTGTTGTAGTCACTCCAATATTTTGTATTGGATATCGATAAGTCAGATTTTTGGGTGGTTTCATTGTTATCTAGCTTCCTTTGAAAATCATTCTTAGCAACCTTCTCTTCAGTTGAAATGACTCTCCCAGAGTCATAACCTACTAGCAGCAATGGATCCGGCACCTTTTCTGTATACTCAAAAGGGGTATAGGATCCCATCCCATTCAGAAAATCGACCAAAATAGCTCGAGGAGAGTAATTGTTCATACCATTGACCCGAAAATTGTTTAAGAAGATGTGATTATCGTACTTTTGACTCCCAGGTTTCGGCTTTTGATACGGAATATGTGATTCTTGTACATTATACAAGTGGGTAGTTACGTGGTTGGCCAACTGAGAACACGAAACATTGATCACCTCGCTCATTCCCTACACTGCTAGATCGTTGGAGATAACAGAAGATGCTAAATGATAATTTTTCAGTAAAATCAATTTTCGGTCACGTGCGAATCAGAAAATGTTAAAGATCTCTAAACTTTCTGGTATTCATCTTGAATATCTAGAGACAATGCCACGATTCTATACCTTTGAGTTATTGCCTTGTTTATAGAAGGGCATCTCAGACAGGCCCAATTTATACTATACTTTGAAGTTGTTAAGTATGTGCTGCACGTACCAATACTAGTAATCCTTCAATATTTAGCTGTAAAACTTATGCATAAACCAAGTGAGCTCAACGTTCCATAACTTGGAGTTTTATGCTGATCTGACATCTAATTTATCTTCTAGGAGTATTACGACAGTCAGGTGTATTCGAAAAATAGGAAAAAAAGTCAAAGTCGAAATTTCGGAATATTCTTCAAATCTCCACCACGAAGCAAATAATTTCGAAGAATTTATACAAGAATAACATCAAAACTTGAAAAATTGAAAAATGACAAATTCACAAAAAATGTTCATATCATTAGAAACAAAGTAATTAGAGAAGGCGTAAGTGTATGGGGATTTTAGGCTTTCTGGGACAATTTTTTGCAACCATTCCCCTACGGAAGAAATTTGAGTTTTATAAGTAGAGATCAATAAAAAGCGCCAAACGTTTACATAAAAAGAATTATACAGAGCGTTGTTTAGAGCTATATTCTTCAAACCTGTAGCCTATCTCTCATCTCCCTTCCTATAGCAAATGACCTGATTGTTGTTTCAGTTCTTCAAAGCCCGCGCACGTGACACACGCGACAAGAATTTCCAACAATAGATTGAGAAAAAAACCTTAACACGTAAGCCTATCTGAGATCTTTATTCACGATCTTCAAACACGTTGCCGATTGGAACCATGTACATAAATTTACTCCTTGTGGCGGTATTGGTGCAAGTGATAGTGGCACTCAATCCGTATGAAGTGTTGGGACTCGACAAGAATGCCAACGAGAAAGATATCAAATCAGCCTATAGACAGTTGAGTAAGAAGTATCACCCAGATAAGAACAATGATGAAGGAGCTCACGAAAAGTTCATTGAAGTTGGAGAAGCATATGAGATCTTGATTGACGAGACCAAAAGATCGAATTACGATCGTTTCGGTAGTGCTGACGCCCCTCAACAACAAGAATTCGATTTTGGTGACATCATCAATCAATTTTTTGGAGGCCAAGGTGGGGCCAGACAAAGAGGTAAACCAAAAGGAGGTGACACTCAGGTCAATTTGCAAGTATCATTGGCTGATTTCTATAAAGGAAAAGACTTAGAATTTGGCTTGGAGATGACTAATATCTGCGAAACATGTGAAGGTAGTGGTAGCAAAGATAAAGAGACTCACACCTGTCCTAAATGTCGAGGTCAAGGTATTATCACCATCAGAAGACAAGTTGGACCGGGAATGATCCAAACCATGCAAACCCACTGTGATGAATGTCAAGGAAAGGGGCATAAGATCACCAATAAGTGTGACCAATGCCATGGAGAAAGAACCTTGAGAAAGGGGAGACGTTATAATGTGTATGTCAGACCCGGGATCAGAAGAGGTGGGGACATTATTCTTGAAGGAGAAGGAGATCAGAATCCTCAGTGGACTCCTGGTAATTTGATCGTCAGACTAGAGGAAAATTTGAAGCATAGTTGGGGATATAATAGAATTGGCAATAATTTGTATCGTACCGAGGCTCTCAGCTTGAAACAAGCGCTCAAGGGGGGCTGGAAGAGAAGTATTCCATTTTTCGATGAAATCGACCACGAAATAGAGCTTTCCAGACCCGAGGGAGTGGTTGTGGCCGATGGAGAGGTAGAGGTGATAAAGGGAAGAGGAATGCCAGTAGATGGGGAGCATGATGACGAATTCGGAGACTTGTTCGTCGAGTATAAGGTTATAATGTTGGGGGAGAAAACCGAAACGGTTCACGATGAGTTGTAAATAGAATAGAGTTGCAAAATGTAAAGTGTCCTGTATAAGTTGTAGGTACGGGCGTGAAGACGATTATGGACTGGTGTACGGGCTGAGACAAAATATTATCGCTGTGCACGGGTTTATCCCTTTGCAGCAATCGGGGCTATCTTCTCGCGTAGGCTTGCGGCTAGTGACAGAATGACTTCGAGACAGCCACCCGGTGCTCATACCAGCAACCGCCCCCTGTGGATCCCCGTCAAAACACCAGGCTGGTTATGGATCTCCGTTATATCACACCCAAGCTCATACGCCGGGGGTCACTTACTCGCCATGGCATTACGGGTTCCCGTGTATGTACGGGTTTTCTCCCATATGCACCCCGCTGCCAGGAAACTTTGAGCTGCATTTTGCATGCACCAACAATCGGGTGGGGGAATCTGGCCATTATTCTAGAGCTTAAAGATCTGTTCCGGGCCAGTTGAAGTTAAACCAGGAGGGCCGAGACTTACTCCAAGTCTATAAACAAGGACTTCTGGGATAGAAGAGGTGTTGAAGCTTCTTGGATCCTTCCCAGGGGCAGTTGATAGCAATGCTCAGCCACCGCAACCATATTTGAGATAGGTCGATTAGCAAATTTAAACCGTTACGATTGCTGCTAACTAAAACAAATGAAAAGTATCCTTTCCTTCGTAGCGCCAGGAATTCTAACCACACTACGAAAGCAACTTTTTTTTTTTTTTTTTTTTTTTTTTTTTTTTTTTTTTTTTTTTTTTTTTTTTTAATTTTTTTTTTTTTTTTTTTTTTTTTCTTGTTCTCCATTTTATTTTTTAAACCGCCTGATTGTTTCTCTTATATAAATAAAGGCACAATTCTCGATTGTCCATTTCATTGGGTTTGATTCTCTCTTCTTTTACAATACTATCGATAATGTCAGCTTATAGAACGCTATCAGCCACTGACTTGAAAGCAGATAAGCTAAATTTCACGGTGAAAGGGTCCTATGACCACACCTTTTTCGGCACCAATTCTCCAAGGAGCTTTTTCTTCATAGATGACAATTTATCCTCTAGCCAAACTTCATTAATATCGTCTCTCGACGCCCCTAGCTGCCCATCCACCCCAGTGCCTGCATCTGTTCCCACCAAACCTGTGATAGACACCAATCCGCCTACCATAGTAGAACTTAAGAACCAATTAAACGGGCTTTTCACGAAAAACAGCTTGAAAAATTGGATGGAAGCTGAGTTGTTTGCTGGATCAAACTTATCAAAATTACATGAAATACTACAAGAATACCGCCTTACTGAGGTTGAATTTGGAAAACTCTCCGATAACGATTTTAATTCGATAATAAATTTACTCGACAGTATAACTGAAACCATGGACACTTTAATCAACCATATTGATTCCTCTAATCACTACTTAAAAGAAAACTACGACTCTATAATTCAAACGTTGAAACTAAAAATTCTCACCAACTTCCGTGTGTTTAAAAACTTTGAAAATTCCAGAAACATGTTGGACGCTTTGATAGCGGCGAAAGAGTTGTTCCAGGACTTGGGCGCTAATAATTATGGTAGTGATTTGGATGCTATAGTCAACGAGTTAATTGATAAAATATTCGATTACAATAGTTTCGTTGAAGACTTAAAGTTTGTAAGAGACAGCAATAATGACTGTGCTGCGATATACGAAAAAATCAAATTCATCAAGACAAACCTATCCGAAGACTCTAAGATCATGAGTGTTGAATGTGGGCAATTTCAAGACTGCTTACACGATTTCCTCATTGGATTCAAGGAGTATACGCACAAAATGGTGAATCGCAAATTATCCAATGGTGAGGTTTTCACATACGAAATTGCATCGTTCGATGATCATATTAAAAGTCAATTGTAGCATTTTTCAATTCTTGGTTAAGGTTTCTATATAGATAAATAAAAATAATGGTTTTATTCATTGATTCTTCTTTTCGACATTAACCTTCTTGAGCCCAAATAACTTTCTGAGAATAATCAAAATTCCGAGTAATAAACTAACAACCGTGATTACACTCACCCTATTAAACGAATCCTGTCCGCTGGGAATGTGCACGGTAAACCTTTCACTTTGAGGATAATGATAGAACACTGTTTCATTGGTAAAGAAGTTTTCGTAGTTACCTCCAATATCCAATTTGTTGCTGAACGGTGAAGTATTCAACAAGTATGCATCTTCCGCAACATCACAAGCCACGAACACCTGCGGAGGTGTTAGAACAGCATCAGAGGAGGTATTTGGTAGTTGATAACGAGAATGTAATACGATTTCGGTGTCATTATTCAATTCAATCAAGTACTCCGTTCCCCATTCGTTAATTTTGTAGCTGGGAAGCTCCAAGTCTGCATTACCGTATCCGGCAACAATGGCCTCGTTCACCTGATACTTATCAAGGAAAAAATTCTTATTTATTGTGAAGTACCCGTACTTTTTACAGTCCTTGATGTCGTCGCCTTGTGGCTGGGGAGAAGCGATCCCGGCAATCGAAATTACTGGGTGCATGCCATTAGGTTTGAGGCTAGTGACTTTCGGCGCGATGATTGCCCGATGTCTTGGTTTGACATGAAATAGCGTCTTGTGTAATAATTCGTCGTCGTAGTGAGAACCATCAAATATAACCCTTACTCCAGAGAGAACCACGTCGTCGACAGAGGAAATGGCATCATCTATGATAAATAGCCCTATTTCCTTATAGTGCCCGCCCCGAGCGTATGTGAATTGGTTCATGTTGCTTACGGTTTTCACCACTAATTTGGAGTCTAGGTTTAAGTCGAAATTGGTGAAGTCGTGGTCCACAGGCACCAGTTTCACTATGTCGTGGTCCCAGTTGATTTCTGGCACTTCATCGTCGTAGTACATCAACGAATTGTGGTTTGTTACCCAGTTTTCCTTCTTCAATGGGATGTGCAAGAGCTCTTGGAGGCCCTTCGAGAGTCCATCATAGAAGTCCTCGATTGCAGATATATCACTCAATTCTGGTACTACGTATATGCTCACTCCTGGTTGGTACCAGTAATCAAATATGCCTAATCCCGGAGTCTTATTGATTTGGATTCTGAGTGTCTTTATATATGAAGTCCATTCGCCTTCATACGCGCTGGTTACCTTATTCTCCACGGTAAATCCTTGCGATTTTCCAATCAAGTCTTCATTGAAGACTACATGTTCCTTGTCCAACGAAGCTATGACATCGTTGTTGTCTTTTCCTGGATTGAATACCGTGATTCTTTGCCTCATTACCAATAGCAAAGTATGTTTGACGATTGGTGTCGTCTTTAGATTTTTTACTGAGACCGCGCAAATTATCACATGCAAATTGCACCCAAAATTTACAGATCGAAAAATATATAAACCTCTAACCCCGGACGAGTCTTTTTTTTTTTTCAATTCTCAACATCCATCCCTATTCTAATACAATGTCGTTCGTAGAATTGGCTCAGAACGAAATTTCCTCGTCAATTGATGATTTGAAGTACTTGGCAGGCAATTACCAGAAATACATTGATTTCAATGATGAACTCCTGTTTGCTATATGCTCTATTGCATTTAACCCGATTTTTTGGAACATTGTAGCCAGATTAGAATTCAATACTCATTTCCTTACCAAAATCACTGGTAGCGCTTACAGAGGCTGCTATCTCTTGGCTTTCACTATTTTCTCCTTGGGTATTTATCGTGACCATGTGTATCATCAAGCGCTTCTTGACCAGCCAACTTTCGAACCATGGTTGAACTCTTACTTGATCAAATCTTTGGCCGTGGCCACCTTTGCCTTTGGAAATGTATTGGTACTCAGCTCCATGTACATGTTAGGAGTAACAGGTACTTATTTGGGAGACTACTTTGGTATCTTGATGAAAGAAAGAGTGGTTGGATTCCCTTTCAGTGTTAATGATAATCCAATGTACAATGGTTCTACTCTTTGTTTTATTGGTACTGCTTTATGGTACGGTAAGCCAACAGGGATTTTCGTTAGTGCCTTCGTATTTGTCATGTACAAAATCGCATTACTCTTCGAAGAGCCATTTACCGCCAAGATCTACGCCAACCGGGAGTTGTACGAAAAGAAAACTGAATAAGAGTGTATCAACCGGGAGTTGTACCAAAAATTATTCAACAAAAGCGGATATGAACCCGGAGTTAAACGAACTCTGAATAAAAGTGTATATAGAATCTTCAACAGACTATAATTGACGGCAAAAATATATAGATATATAGTCAATGAACACTGTAAATGAAATGCTGGTTAAAAGAAGAAAGAAGAAAGCTCTTTCTTTTCATGACAATCATCTTGATTCAAAAACTAAGAGAATTGAAATGTAAGGGAGAGTAAAGAATGCTAGTTGCAGATAGTTGGCAGCAAAGAGTCGACCGACTTGTTTCAGCATCGTACCAACGTCCATTCGTGGTGTTGACACCAATATCAGGCGTCCACCGCGGTAATATATTCCGGTCGAAAAGTTATCCTTATGATATCACGTATGTTGAATTTCCTGTCAATGATATCAAGTATGATTCCTGTTGATGCTAGATCAAATAGATAAACATGTCGTTTCCGGTTTCACAAAATGGCCAACAAGAAAAGGTGCATATTGTGCACAAAGAAGTGAATATCATCAGATGTCATTATCATGCAAATTCAAAGGTATTGGAATAGTTCTGAGACTTGACATACCTTAGACTCAACGACTGGAATTTATCGTTGGTCTTATGGTAATAGAGCCCACTAATGGAGCCCGGGATGATGTTCGAGTTGAAGGATCCATAGTGGTTGGTGTCTACTGAAGCGTCTCCGTCGATGTTCAATACAATGTAGTAGAAACCTTCAAACGACGCGTTGGCAATTTGCTTGATTCTGGAATCAGGTAGCAAGAATTCCTCTTTCCATCTCATGTAGATCATATTACTTGCTTCCTTTCCGTTTTGGATATTCGACAACTTCTTCTTTAGTTGAGCATCATTGAGATCATAAGAACCAGTTAATTTCCTCCAATGGTCCAAGTCGTTCTCAAAGTAAGACCCCCATTGCTTGTTTTCTGTTTTGAATGAATATCTCTTCACCAGGCTTGATTTATAGCATTTGTATGTGTTAATGGGGTTATTGATTATCTCGCCCCGAAAACAGGTGGTTATCACAGGGTTATCATCAGTCAACCCATTAATTTGTAAGAAACCGGTTACTAGGGAGTTTTGAAGATCTATGGTTTTAAACTCGACTTTGATATGGTACTTTGACGAGCTCAGTTGTTGCTCTCCGATGTAGATGGCATTTGGTCGCAAGTACGAGTTGATGAGATGGGGAATGGGCAATGGTTTGTAGGTGAACGGACGATAGGATACGGACCGCGTAGTTCCTTTGTAAGGGTTATTGACAACTGCGCGGTGTTTGCTTGCGAGTAACTGTATGGGGAACGTATCTTGTTCATATTGCGGGTGAGAAGGAGGAGAAGGAAGTGTATCTTCTTCCTTTGGAGGGCTGGAGCTGGCAGAATATGATTCTTCCTTCTGGTAGGTTTCTTCTTCTTGCTCTATAGCCACAGGTGCTGGAGCAACAGGGTGGGCGGGAAAAGCCACATTTTCGTGTATATCTACCAGGTCATGGGCTATTTTTTTATTCTTCAAGTCCGGGGTGAGGACTCTTTCTGTCACGGGCATGTCGACCAATGTAAGGGATAAAGAGGAAGATACGATATATGTAAGAGAACAGAGAAGTAGACGGGAAGAAAAAAGAATATAAAAAAAGTACGTGATGAATTCCTTATCTTCGCACTTGACAAAAAACACCGATCACGGATATAAATGATCCAATCGAGGTGACGAGAAAACCGAAAAACTATCCATGGACTTGAAATCACCCACTACGCCAGTGCATCCCGCAGCCAACGAAGAAGTGAGGTCGTTGCCAACGCTGCCACTTCCGGCAGAGACAATGAACAACATCGACCTCAACCCCGAATTGTACGACGATGACGATGATGAGGTTGCTGAGAACGAAGATGGCAAGCCAGAGGTTACGACATTCACAGTGCCATTTGAAGATGCCTTGCGACTTCTACAACTTCAGTTCAACAATTCAACAACCGTCACAACCGAGTCTCAGCAAAGCAAGCTAATCAACTACATCGACGATAACTTGCTCCAAATCCACCGTAAGTTCATCAAAAACATCACCAACTTCGATAACAACCAGCCCTATACATTAGAACAACTTGTTACCGACCTCAGCAAAGTCGTGGATTTGATCTGGTTCTCCATCAGCCACAAGAATCGTCTTTTTGGCCAACAAAACTACTTCATTACCATTCTCACCGATTTGGAAGATTTTGTCAGCCATTATAGCTTGACCGATATCCCCGGCCACGTCCTCGGCAAAGTTTTCACCTTGTTCCAGTCGCTCGACACCAAACTAAGCTTTCTCATTGACGGATACGACGTCAACGGCAAACTTGAGAAAGTCATCACTACCGATTTGGTGAGAATGGTACCTATAGTGATGAGACTACGTATTGAAGTGATAACGAAGGTCGAGGGAAATGGTCCTAAGGAGTGGTTGGACGTCGAGGTGAGTCGGTTGTTTGAAGGCATAATTGAGCGAAGCGAAACTTGATGGTTGTAAACGATATTACTTAGGAGAAGCCTCTCTTCCATGCCATAACGTATGTCTGTATCTGGTTGCTGCGTTTATCCATATTGGTGTATAAATTTGGTATAAACACCCGTACACCACTCTTAATATTTGCAACCATCGTCACCGGCACTGACATATGATTTTGGAGATGACAATGCTACAGTCCGACAATTGTGTTTAGCTGCTGAAGCCAGATATGGACAGATCAATTGTATATAGTCACAAGAATAATTTTTGGAGCTCGTAAATAGCGAAGACTCTGTGCAAGAGAAAAATGAAAGGATAAGGTTCATATAGAGGCTTTATAGCCATATATCTTTCATAAGATATTTGACGACCTTAGAAGTGTAGAGTTGATCGAATGAGTTATAAACTGGTCATATCGATTACGGTGGAAAGTGACTGGGTAGCTTACTAGAGAGAGAAGTCTGATAGAAAATGGAAAGTTGATAGACTGTAGATGGTGGAGTTTTGTCCGATAGTAGTAATCCATTCTTACAGGATAGAGTATGGTATTTTGATGAAGATAGTGGGTTGGCCGTTGCTAAAGTTATGATTTACTGTATGCATCTCTGATGTCTGTGTCTGATTTATGGCGGAAAATAATATTTGTGCAGACGCACGATTTATTTTTCACATCACCATCACATCTTCTTATCATCAGGATGTGGCCGTTCACGAAGGAGAAATCCTCAGATGACATCGCAGGAGAGTTACCCGACAATTTGAAACAGTTTTTCAATGACAAGAATCCTGATAAAAAAGAGGCTGGTCGTGAGGCGTACTACCAACGAGTACAGGAAGTGTTGGAGCGTCCCCAAGAATATTCATACCAGTTTGACCATTACAAGAAGGAGGAGTCAGTGCAGAAGGTGACAGGAGTCAACTGTGCTGAGATCCAGAATCAAGTGGTTGAGTGTTTCAAAAAGACCGGAGGCTGGTCATTAACGACATATGGGCACTGTGAACAAGAGATGAAGAACGGTAGCCGGTGTGCAGACATACAGAAGGATGCGTTAAAGAGATTACACTACGGTGACTGCTATAGCGAAAAGCAGTGTCTGCAGATAAGACGGGTGGTTGATGAGTTGTTTGTGAGAAATTTTGGCCAGTTTGGCGACAATGTTACAGAAGATAACCAAGCGAAGTTCAATACTGAGCTTGACAGCGTATTTTTCAAAATTTGGAGGTGAAGAAACATAAAGCAGACAGAGAACGAGAGAGAAATAGATCAAGAAAGAAGGAAAGTGATAACAGACAGAAAATAAAAGAAGCCTGCTTCACATAGAAAGTGTCGAGGAATATTCGATAGACGACTGCCTCCACCATCAGTGAAACTCCCGCCTAATGTAAATAGTGTATATTAACAGTTTATCAAGTGATTATAATCATGGTCAGTATCATCTCTTTTCCGACGGCTTCTGGAGGCCCTTCCCGAGGTCCAACCATAGTTTCTCTTTATCGTCATACTTAAGACTTGTGACAAGGCCCGATGTATTGGGGAACACATAGATCTTAGGCTCGTACCCACAGAGCTGGTGGAACTTTTTGATGAGTTGCTTGTACACCCCGGCACCTGTTTGCGGTCCCCATGCAAAGTTTTCTTTCGTAAGCTTGAACCGGACGTTCATTGCCTGGCTCACGTACTTAACCACGATTTCCCAGATCCCCTTACCGATAAAAACAAGATTCTGGCTGCCTGACGTCTTAAACTCGCTAAGTAGTCGGGGAACATTTTGCAATTTTTCAGACATGGTAAGTTCTTGTGCACTTCGTGTACATCGTAGAACCAAATCAGTAAACCCTACGTTGTATTCTATTAGTTTGAAATCATGCTCTGGCTTTGCTTTCCCCTCAAGCAATTCTTTGATCAACGGATCATTGGGGTTGATGGTGTAATCACTCGCTTCTAGAACCCTCTCCAATAGATGACTACGATTGAAAAGTTTCCAGAACAAGTTCGTGAAATGAGCATAATGGTGCTGCTGAAGCGATGACTCGATTCCAGGATTGAACCCAATGAATAGAACCACGATGCCTGGCCGTAAAGATGGCCGTAGGTCCTTCAACTCGACGCGTTCCTTGTGCTGGAGTTTTTTAATCGGCGACCCACCCGCCAGCATTGGACTAGCAACACTGTCTTCGTCCTCATATTTGAACTTCCTTATCTTGTTTTTCAAGCTTTCTGCCATTTTTGTCTGACAGAACACGTTATTTTCTGTCAGATGCAACGCTTTGGGGTGTACGGCTGGAAGATGATTATTTTTTCGGCAACCTGTCAAAGTATTTTCGGTTACCATCTTTTTTTTTTTGTTGGCTATTACCCCAGAATGAGCTACCCGACGGATATAAATGATGCTACCGTTTCTCCTATCGATGTCAACGGTATCAGGCTGGAGTCCACTCCTATTGGGGCCAATTTCAATATTGACAAGACTGATACTCGGCCCATAAATGTTGATTTTGACGAAACGGATGAGAGAACCCCCCGGAAATCTATTTTAAGGAACTCTACCAGCGACTTGACGTTATCGGACTCACTACTTCGTAGGCATCCAAGTCTACGAATGGCCACATCCGATGGGAAGAATATCAACCCAGTGAAAGGTGCCCGGGTGATCTTCTCGCCAACGAAAGATATACTATCGTCCAGCTATGAAGATGGCGAGCTACGAACCCGCCACGAGCGAGCCTCGATGACTGATTCCAGATCACAGACTATGATGAGCTTTGGATTGGACGACAAAGTAGAAGACCATTCCGAAAAAAAGCCTTCCTTTGGCTCTCGTCTTCTTACCGATCCTAAAGTGCCATATGTTCTTTCACTCTATCTCCAACTCGTGATCAATATCGTTGTAATTTCGATCATTTTCTACATGGTGTACACTTTCATAAATACAATCAAAGCAGACATTAATCAGAAGCTTGAGATCTACACCAGGGAGGCCCTCCAAGAGATCTCCCTCTGCTCCAGAGAATACTATCGGAATAAGTGCTCACTCGAAGATGGCAACAAACGGGCCCCGGCACTCGAGCAGACATGCACTAAGTGGAGCAAATGCATGAACAGAGACCCTCAATTGATCGGAAGGTCGAAAATAACTGCCGAGACGGTGGCTGATATCATAAATGGGTTTATGAAGCCAATTACCTGGAAATCACTTATCTTCCTTAATATAATGATATTCGGCAGCTTGGCAGCCACAAACCTTGCCTTTGGAAGCTACAGAAATACCGTGTCTTCCAATGAGGCCGAAGAATTAAAACAGTTGAAGCAGCGGCTTCGAGCTCAGGAAGCAGCTCTTCTTGAGTACCGTTTGGCAGACAAAGCCAATGACACATTATCTCCACTCCAGAGCAAATCTCGCTCCACTGGCACTGATAACTACCTGTGAGGAATATCTCGAATAAGCCTGTCGTAGTTTGAGCTCATATAGGAAGGATGGCGGGGCTTACTTTTCCAAATTACATTTCTGTTGATGTCTATGTGAGTGTTGCCAAATAAGCGCCATGCCCACTGATGTTAATATGGCCACAAGCTGCTTGTCAAACCCTCAAAGCCAAACCACGAATGTAAATAGTTTGCAACGACATATAGGGGAAGTTCGCTGCAACAAGAGTGATAGTGACAGAGTGACAGAGTGACAGAAAGAAAGACAGTGACTCTGACAACGCTAGCGCTGAAGTTTGGAAAGACCTCTATGGGCGTTTTGCACCAATTGACTTGTTCATACTATATAGACTAATTTTAATTTCTGAAACCCCTCTGAAGTTTGCAACCAATGCTCACCCAACTAGGAACTTGTATCCGAACTACTTTTGCGGCAGGATATTTTTGTCTGTCAGGAACATTGAGTCATCCTGGTGTGGAAGGTGCGAGGATTCGGTGCGTGCTGCTCTGATGCGAGCTAGCAGGATTTAGATCGTTTTTTCAAATCTCTCCCTCTGCAGAGAATTGTTAACAATATCTTCATTCTTATGAGTTAGTGTGCAAGTCTACTAGGGAAAGATGACAGAGCCAGTGGCCAATACTGGGATTAAGAAGAGAAAGTATAGTAGAAAAGGGTGTTTGGAATGTAAACGACGGAAAATCAAATGTGATGAAAACCAGCCAGATTGTGGACATTGTGTTCGTATCGAACATGCCTGTGTTTATCCCGATGCCGATGCCCCGAAGAAACCCAGGAAACCGAGAGTTTGTGTGAAAGGCAAGCAGTTTCAGTTTGTAAGTAATGATATCTACTCGAAGGAGCTCCGCAAGATGAAGCTGTCGTATCTCCGAGACGAGGCTGTGAAGGAAGAGACGAATCCTACTCCGTCTTTGGATCCGGTAAATGGCACTGACATGTTGCCGATACCAGGAGACAACGAGGACTTCTTTCTAGACGAGAATATCTTGGATAATGCCACCTCTCTTGTGCATGGGTTGGCTGATTTTGATTTTCTAGACCTAAATCCTGTTTCTGGCGCTCCGGAGTCAAATTCCTTGAAGCCATTCCATTCCAACATCATCCTCAATACTCCACGGAACCAAAACGTGTTCTTCGACGAAAACGAGTTGGAAGCGTATCTCGAAGACAATTCGAAATTTTCCAACCCCGATTTGGAGTCGATGTGGGATAGTATCCCCATCATTGACACTCCGAGACAAAACTTTAAACACGAACAGTCCAATCTCGAGCTCATAGAGAAGATCGTTCTGATCTACAAATTATCCGATCCTGAGATCGCCTATTTCAAGGAAATCACATACACTGACCTCATATTCTACATCTACCCCTACGGCACCAGCGTAGAAGACGACGAGATCATCCGGATTTTGCTTGAGTACATTCTTGGATTCAAGTGCCTTCTCTACGCCATGATAGCGTTGTCAGCGTCGTGCTGCTACACCAAAACCAAAGAACAGATCCACGAAAGTAACTACAAGAAATATTCCACCATTTGTATGAAGCTCTTGGTGGGAGCATTTGGAGACTTGAAAAATAATAAGAACTTGCTCCGTAACATCGAAGGTCTTGTTCTAACTGTGATTATTCTCGCAATGATCTTTGCTGATGTTGCCTGTATGGACTTCAGCAATGTGGGCAACTCATGGACCTCACATCTCAATGGGGCCCGAGACTTGATCAACAAGTACAACAAGGCAAAAAAATTCCACAACCCCAACAAAGATAGCAGTGAATCTCCGGGAATCACCATCGCCAAGCTCTTGTATTTCAACTATGACTGGATTTCGAAGCTCAATACTTCACCCGAGAACCTCAACACCTACGAATTCAGCAACAACAGTATTTTCCTCGACTCCAGCCACTTTGGCTATGCTGAAAACCCCAGCTTCCACAACTCTTTGCGTAAATTGGGGGTTTTGATCTCGACCTCGACCACACTGTCGTGCTTCAACTTGTACCTGACCCTAACGGAGGAAGTGGTTTATGCCATCGAAGAGTTGATCGTGGTCACCAGAAAGACCAAGGCCGGTTGCACTGGGACCGAATACCGTCAAATTGAGCCTATGGAGTTGATGAAGGTCATGAGACTCATTGATGAGGCCTCCAAACAGGAGATCGTCCCTTTGATCAAATCCAGCCCCGATATGAGCATCCCCTTGGCCAGCCCGGCCCACCCAGACTATCCCGATAACGGCCGCAAGGTATACCTCCCGCCGGCGGCCTATGCTGAGGACTACGACGACAACGGGAAGAAGTTTTACTATTCCACCTGCGATGTTTCGCAACAACTGCATGTCTACTTCCTCTACTTCAAAGTGTTGACCACGCCGGGGCTCATGTATTTACCACGAAGACATCCCATGATCAAGGAAACGGTCAAGAAGGTAATTGGACTCATGTACTTCTTGAAGTTGAAAACCAGCCCCCACTACAAGCCCGAAAATGTGTTGTTGGAAAGTGAACACTACTACTTGTCGAAAAAGCTCTTTGACTTCAAAGCAATGATGAACCAGTTGACGTATAGAGTTTGTGCCGAGTTAACTGATGATCTTGATGATTTTGAACGGTTGGAGTTGTATTTCAATGGGTTGCTTAGATTGAGTAATGGGAGTGCAACCTTCGCCTTGGATAGACTAAATGTTGCTAGAGAGCGGGCCATTGAACGCAATGAGAAGAAGAGCACCAACGGGAAATTAGATACTGCCGATTTGTTTGACGAAACCGACCATGTGTATTCGGTGGAAAGTTATCCGGTGTACTAAGTGTAAATAGAATCCTAACTGTAATACTATATTAATACCGCATAAAAGATAGGTAACTCACGATTACACGTTTATTGTGGACTTTTTGATTGTAGATATGCATTTTTGGTGGATTTTGGTTACCGACCAAGCTCCAATCTTGCTGGAGTGTTCTGGTGTATCAAAATGATGTTTTGGGTCTATTTAATGCCTTTATAGATCGCTGGAATGGTAAGAAAACCGCTATGTATTTGAACCTCTATGGCTGCGCTTTGATTTCTATCCCCCTTTCTGATGATCCTTCGAGCAACTTTAGCGCCCTCGTGGCCAGGTCTAGTGCCCTAGGCGGGAATCCGGCCATTTTGGCTACTTCAAAGGCATACGAGCGTTCGCTTATACCGGGCTCCAATGAGTGATTGATGATAAAACCCAACTCATCGTTCTGAGCCACTCGGGTACGATAGTAGCGTATCTTGTTCTGGTCCACACCATCAACGTTTAGTAATGAATGAAGTTCCTTTCCAAAGTGTGTTGCAAAGAGTGTCCTACATTTGTTGACCTCCAACAAGTTAACTAGTGTAGCATATGCTATTGCTAGACCTTCTTTCCCGCTTGTTCCCCGGCCTATTTCGTCGACAATGGCCAAGGACCGGGAAGTAGCATGTTTGAGGATGTTGCTGGTTTCCACCATTTCCACCATAAACGTACTCAAGTCGCTGAAGAGATCGTCTGAGGCCCCGATTCGAGTGAATACCCTGTCGACGATTCCGAGGCTGGCAGCTGTGGCAGGAACGAAACAGCCCATCTGAGCCAATATGACAATGAGGGCATTCTGCCGTAAATATGTGCTTTTCCCACCCATGTTGGGCCCGGAGATGATCCAGAGGTTGCCTTCAGAGCCTACTTTGGTGTCGTTAGGAGTGAACATCTCGCCTGTGGCCTTCAAGCTGGACTCCACCACCGCATGTCGTCCGGCGGTAATGTTGAGTTTTGCCGATTTCACGAGCTTGGGCCGGACCAACTTACATTCCTTGGCTAGCACCGCAAACGATGCTGTCACGTCCAAATAGTCCACCAATTTGCTCACCTGTCTCATTTGGGGAGTTTGCAGCAATGCTTTATCGCGGAGCTCGAGAATGATCTCCCTCTCGATTTGGTGGATGGCCTCGGCTTTTTCTATGAGATCAGTCTGCAATTTAGACCAGTTTGGTGGTTGGTAGATGAGCGATGCTTTACGTTTTTCTCGGACTTCGTGGGGGAAGTTTTCGTAGACGAAGTCTATCAGCTTCTTCTTGCCCGAGATATGAATGACATTGGAAAGCCTTCCGTGCTGGGCCTTTTTGACGATACTCAACTTGGGGTCGAAATCGAGCTGTTGCTTGAGGTCATCCACGATCTGTTGTTCCTGGGCCATGAGTTCATTGAACTGGTTGTGAAGCACTTGCAAGTCGTCTCGGTAGTCGGGCCGCACTGCGAACTGAAATAATGGCTGCAAAATTTTGTCGCGATACCTCTCAACCAGAGAGTTGGAAAACGCAACCATAGAGGACGGCTCAGCTAGATCCAGCTCAGGAGGGTCCAGCTCAGCAGGATCAATCTCAGCAGAGAGCTCGCTGGCCAGCTCTTCCTCCTCGTACAACGTATCTTGGATCTCATGTGCGATATCTACTGGTACGACAAACGAATCCATGAGCTCGATTAACTCTTTGCTATTGACCTGCGATTTCTGGCTGTTCAAGAAATCCTGGATGTTCTGAAGCCTTATGAGCCCCTCGGCCACTGTTTGGAGCTGAGAAACGTAGTTAGTGGATGCAAACGACAACCGTTGGATGGACCTAATAAAATCACCAACCCGGCCAAGATGGGCCCGGAGTTGAATACAGAAGAAGTCATTTCCAAGGAATAAATCTACAAATGCCTGTCTTCTCCGGAGCTCAGTGACATCAAGAATCGGCGACTCGATCCACTGAGTCAACAACCGGTGGCCCGAGGGGCTCACCGTTCGCCGTATGGTTGTAAGCAATGATCCCACCACCGAGGTGCCGTGCCCTGTAAACCGTTCGGTCAATTCCAACGCTTCTCGGGTCCGGGAGTCCATCTGAAGGTAACGGCTATTGAAGTACTGCTGGGGAATATCGATGGACGGGTTGCTTTCGGGGAGGTTCACCTTCACATACGACAAAATCATATTCATTGCTGCTTCTTCTCGTACCGAGAACGACTCGATCTTCTTTCTCGTGGCCCGGATATCTGACTTAAACTGAAGCTTCTGGTCCTTGTAAACGGTCTTATGGTACCGCACAAAGTACTTGCGGAGGTCCTGTAAGTTGGCGAACCACTGTCCGCTCAACAAGTTCTCTGGCTGCAAGTCCTTCGGAAGAATGATCTCGCTGGGATTGATACGGGCAATGTCAGTCACCAAGTCGCCTAGGGTGGTGTGCTGGACGTAGAACTCGCCCACAGAGATATCGATCCACGAGAGGCCCACGGAAGCATCAGGATCGGCCGGGGAGAGTGTATAGTTGGCCGGGAATTGGATGGCTGCCAAAAAGTTATTCTCGTTGTAGTTCAAGAATGTTTCATCCACCAAGGTGCCCGGGGTGATGATTCTGGAGATCTTGCGGTGGATAATGGAGTCAGATGTCCTCACAGTGTCGGGATACTGGTCTACAATTGCTACGTTCACCTCCAAGTCCTGGACCAACATTTTGACGAATTTTTGGAGCTGGAACAACGGAAAGCCTGCCATGGGAATGGCAAAGTTAGACGTCCTTCTCGTAGCCACCTTGAGGTTCAATTGGGGGCCAAAGTGTTCTGCCTGTTCGAAGTACAATTCGTAGAAACTGCCCACTTGCACCAAACACACGCAGCCGGGATTGGCGTCGATGATTCGTCTCATGGACGCATACAATGGCGTGAGACTCTCCTTCTTGGTCCGGCCACCTCTATCCCAGTCGGCAATGGGTCTTGGAACGAAGTCGGTTACGGGTTCTGGGGTTCTGGCAACAGAGGTGAGCCGTTGTCTGGTGATTAGTATGTGTCGTAATAGTCGTAGATGTGAGGAGAGCCGTCGATAGTGGATTCGTGTATATGAAGTTCGAAGTCGTAGCATTGGAGGAGAGCTGGAGGTTGGGCTGACAGGTTAGCAGATGGTTAAAAATTATCGACGCGAAGAAGACGTGTTGAAAGAAAGAAAAGATGCTGCAGAAAAGAAAATACCGTGGTGGTGCGTGAGATCGGAAAAGTGCTGCGAAACAAGATCTGACCCTGCCAAAAATGCAGAGATTTGGACCTCTGCGTAGCTTACAAAGCTCACTACGAAGTCTGCTGCTAATTACTGGTGGCACTAGCATACCGCATGTACTGTAATATTGGTATCGTATTGGTGAGCGGTGTAATGGCGATTCGTAATTTGCAACAGCTGCAGCATAGAGAAATGTCTGCGTACTTTGCATTAGCACAGAAATGTTTGCATGAATCCGTAACCCTAAACTGTTCTATAGCCCTTATTATTTACTAGTTGAAGTACCTTATAACACTCCAGATAACCGACCCACTGATGACTGGAATTGTCAAGTTGTCATCTATGCCATAAATGTCTAAAAACTCTGAAACACTCGAGGCCACCCCAGTTATAATTACCAACATCCAGAGTGGAAGAGTCGATGTTTCTGGATGGTAGAATATATCACCTGGCAAGTCCACAGCATGATGATACTTCGGGAGAAGATATCCATAAAAAAGCCCACAAGACAAACATCCGGTCAAGAAACTGGCCAGAGATCCGGCTAGCGACTTCCCCTGACGGAGCTGAGGGGTGTACTTGCCCCACTCTCGGCCAAAGAACGAGGCAGAAGTGTCTCCCCAGCTGAGCAATAAGCTCGAAACCACACAGAGGTCTTTGGGCATAATATGGGTATTGAAGATTAGCCCAACAAGGAAGTATATAGTTCCGTTGTACTGGTTCATTTCTGACGGTCTCATGATGGGCCCGAAGATTTTAAAGAAAAGTTTGTTCAACGGTTCGTATCTGAACCGTATAAAGTCCACAGAAGTGATGATGATGGCAGCGGTGACGAAGGGAATAGTGAATATGCTGGGATCATACCCGTTTACATAAAGCCAGATGGTGAAAAAACCAGTAAATAGATGGAACAACTTCCTTGGAACTTCGTGTTTTTGGTAGAACTTCCTATATGCTTGGGACCACGAGACAGGGACCTTTTCATATTCATTTCGGTCGTTGAGGACTTCAATCACGCTATCTTGCGCAGAGTCCACTGGAGTGCATTCATCACTATCAACGCTGGCAGTGGTTGATAGTAACGAAGACTTGCTTCTTTCTCGCAACTGTATATCTGTTAATCTATAAGTATCCATGTTTCCCTTTATAATCGCTTTGTTTTGATTGATGCCTGACCTTACTTTTGATGAATTCGAATTATGTTATACCTATTTGGTATGTTAAAGTTATCCAACCGGGTCTATATTTATGATCTCGGCTTATGATCGCACCTATGAAGAAACCTTCTGATTTATATATGTCGGGGAAGCCCTATTTTTGTGCCAGTTTCGTTCACATGTGCTTGGCAGGTTTATGCATTTCTGTTACCCCAACCGATCCATTATAACATTCAACCAATGACTGCGGTGAAACGCCAAGAAGATCAGATGTGCTGCAAAATTCATTTCCTAATCGGGAATTCGACTTCAACAGGCGCCTGAAAAGAAACGTATATAAACCAAGCCGCCGCCGGCCCAACGCGAAGAACGGTGGAGGATGGAAGGTATCGAGTTCGAGAGAGTGAGAGCAAGTGCCATGGTGAGCGAGGCGGGGTTTTTTGTGATTGGAGTCAGCCTCGGAAACGAGGCTGACGCAGGGGAATTACGCAGACAATTTTCCGGAGGATGAATTGATTATATATATTGACGTCTGTCTGCATAGTTGCAGATAGCTAATGGAACTTTTCGCAGGAAGTATCCTCAAGAACCCGGCTATTAGGTACCTTAATGCAGTACTAGCAAGTTACTGGCTCATCGTCAACTCATTCCCCATGCCGCTCGTCTGTTCTACAGTCGTCAACTATCTCGACGCGTTTCTTGATCTCTACATCTTTGGTTGTTAGTCTATATATTACTTGTGGAACACACTGACAGCTCCATAAAGAAAGGCACCACTTAAAACTGGAATGGTAAAGTTATCATCGACCCCGAAAAGAGTAATGATTTCCGAAATACTAGCAATCAACCCACTAAGAGCAGCATATACCGGAAGTGACAAATTGCTTGACTCTGGTGTCCAGAAGATTTCCCCCGGTTTGTTAACACTCTCGTTATACACTGGAATATAATAGGCGTATACGACATAACAGCTGATGACTCCGGTGGCTGCACTAGCCAAACATCCAGCAACAGACTTACCTGGCACCACCTTTGGAGTATATTTACCCCATTGTCTGCCTACAGTTGATGCAGCGGTGTCGGCCCAACTCAATAGTAATACACTCATCAACGAGATGTCCTTTGGAGCCACTGAAAATACTAATACGAGACCCGCCAAAAACCACAAAGTTCCATTGTAGTGGTCGACTTCGGTGTCTCTGATCAAAAACCAGAACTGCTTGACGATTTTCTTATTAAGTTCGGGGTTTTTGAACCGGATGTAATCGTTGGTGAAAATTACTGCGAAGAGCATGGACAACGGCGCAATCAATTGTTTCTGGTTCACTCCAAGAGTATAGAGCCACAACGTGAACACACCTATGTACGAATGCAACGCTTTACGAATGATTTCGTGCTTCATAATGAACGCTTTGACCTTGCCCACTGGCGGTTCTGGGGTAGGGGTTTTGGCGTCGGGTTCGCTATCGCTGTGGGACGGGCTGTTTGTCTTGGTAGATTCCTGAGACTCAAAATTGTCCGTTTCCTTTGCTAGCTCCTCTTGCACGAGGTTGGACACGTCTAAGAAGCTCTCTTCTTCGTAGTCATTGGACCCAGTGGTGGTGTCGTGGAGGAAGTAGGTGGCATCCTCTTCTTCGATATAAGAGCTGTTGATGTCGAGCGCCCTCTTGAACCCGGAGGTCGTAGGTGCATCAGCAGACATAGTTTGGAGGTGAAGGCAGAAGACAATGGATCTTTCTCTGATTAGATCTTTTTATGTTTTCCTTTCTTTTTTTTTTTTTGAGGGCAATGCGATTTGAGTCTGATCTTTTGATGTTTTTTCGCATAGTTTCTTATCGGCAGGAGCGGACTCTAAGTGTTGCCGAGCGCTAGCCGACACTACTGCGAGGCTGCAGACACAGGATGGGTGTCTGCGTTGGCCAGATGTAGACAGATCAGTGTCCGCGCTGAAGTTGAGGCTACTGACGCCAGATCAGTGTCTGCGTTATGTAAGGGACGTAGACCGTGTCTGCACAGTAGTAGAAGTTGTAGACCCCAACTATGCCAACATGTATTAGACTTCGTTGTCATACTGTGGCGGATAAATGATGTGTTGATGGACTAGATCAGGGGAAACGTCAAATGACTGCAAACTGCCTGGACCCTTAAACTATGAAAAGTTCATTGCAGCTCACTACGGTTGAAACCAAATACAAAGATGAGCACAATTTCAAATGTAAGTCAATTTTAGTGAAGTCTGTGTTTGAATCAATTGAATTCGATCACCTCCATATTGAAGACATAAATGGTTTGGCTTCATCAAGTTTCTTTTGTTCAAAGACATCTACGTATTTTTCACTATCTACCCCATAGTGACCTATCTCTTCTCTCCCTTCTATACCTCAGCAAACTCGCTACAACGTCTTAATTCTCATTTATTCTTTACCTTTACTTATAAAAGTGATAAAAGAAATACAAAAAGGGCAAATGCTGCCACCGTCAGAGAAGACATCTTGGGGAATGGAGCAGTGTTTTCCACCAGCTCAAATCGGAAAACGTCAAAGTTATGTTGTCTGTGGTGCCGAGACCGGTGTCCTTCATTTGTTCTTTCATTTCCTAGCTGTGCTTGGACGTGCTTCCGGTGTTTCTGTCCAAACAACCGGCTCTCAGGTACACGATGGGTTCTTCTCGGAGAGCTGGAGATTTGGGAAAGGGAAGTATTTTCAGATACCGCCGACAGTTCTCGGTGCGTAATTGTGATTTTGGCAGGTGCTGTAGGCCTGCTGGCTTTCCTTGACTCTACCAGAAATGGGTTGTGCTTCTTCCCGGCCCTTTGTACGGTTCTTTCTGTCTCAATGGCTTCCTTTGCAGCCTCGTTGGCTATTGCGTAAGGAACATGCTGTACCGCATCAGGATCCGAGTGTGCCATTGCAGGATTTGCTGTTTTGGTGTTCAGTACATTAGATGGCTGAATGGTGCTTATGACCTGGCTGGTCTCAGAGATAAGCTCCTTAGTAGAGGTGGGTTCTGTTTGTAATTTCTCTGGCTTCTCTGGCTTCTCTGGCTCCTCTGGCCCATCAGCCCCCTTATTCTCAACCTCTGGCTCCATAATACTCTTTAATTGGGGATAGACTCTTCTCAAATATTCTAATGTCGATTCGTTGTCCTGCTTGGCAAGGGGATCGATCTTTGGCTCACTTTCCTTGACTTCAGGCTCGATCCACGAGTTTTTGGGTTTGGCATAAACAGCATTCTTTAACAGCTCCTCATCCACTTTGTTATCGTGGTAGTGAAACTGTGGACTCATGAAAATCTTGTTTTCCGGGTTCTTCAGGTTAAGAATCTGCTTTACTGAGGACTGGGTGTTTTTTGCGGGTGCAGGTGAAGTTGGCTGCAAATTTTGCGCACTAGGCGTCCTGGAACTTAAAGAACTATCCGAAGTAGCTGAAGCTGGAGTATCTGATCCTAATGAGATATGTGAGACTACTGAAATAACAGGAGTACCAGATACAACAGATGAAGAAGTGTCAGAGGAAACAGGCACAGTTGTGACAATCTCTGGTGGTTTTATCTCTGTGGACACACTTTGTACTGCATCTGCAGCTGGAGTTGTCACTTGTACAGTTGTTGAGGTCGTCGCTTGTTCAGTTGTTGAGGTCGTCGCTTGTTCAGTTGTTGAGGTCGTCGTTTGTTCAGTTGTTGAGGTCCTCGTTTGTTCAGTTGGTGAGGTCGTCGCTTGTTCAGTTGTTGAGGTCGTCGTTTGTACAGTGGTTGAAGTTATTTCACTCACCGGGGCAGATTCCTGGGAAGATACAGAATTTGAAGACTGCAAGCTAGGGTTGATTCTGGTAACATGGTCGGTGGACAGAGGAGATAAGTCTGCATTGGTGGATGGTTCTGTACTTATAGCGGATGGACTTCCGTCAGTGGACAGAACTTCAGTCGTGGACAGAAATGCATTATTAGTGCTTGTTACTGCCTCGGCAGGTGAAGCCAATGGAGCCTCAGTGAAATTGGTTGCATTTGTGACTGTTGCTGGAATTCTCTTCAAAGGTACAGTGTAGATACCACCTGCGGACACATCCTTCCCTTCCCCTTCTCTGCTCGTACCGTCAGCAATACCCATGGCCTGATAATCACCTTTTTCTGCTTGATCGGCCTGGTTCTTTAAACTCTCTAACAATTTTCTCTCTCTCTCACGTTGTTCCAACTTCTGCTCCAATTCCTTCTTCAAACTCTCTGCGAGTTCCTTCCTTAACTCCTCCTTTTGTTTCTTCACTCTTTCTGCCTCTTTCTGTCTGTCCACCATATTCTGTTTCACTTCCTTCAACACATTCAACAACTGTTGGAACTCCAGCTTGGAAATATCTAAAGTCTCCTTGTCCGTCTTTGTTGTCTCTTTTGTCTCTTCTGGCTTCTTTTCAGCCGTTGTCTGGGGGGGATAATGCGTAATTGTCTTGGTGACAATTGTCGGTGATGGTACCACCAGTGGCTCTTCCATGAGAATCTGCTTGATAGCTTCAAACTTCACCTCATCCTTCTTTAGATTGTAAATGTCTTTGATAATCTTCAAATGATCTTGAAACTTCACAACATTATTAGCATCAGTTTCATTATTCAAACTTGCACTCAAATTGTCCACTTCAGTGGCTGCAAAATTTGTCCTGTCAGCACCAGGATCAGTAACGGCATCTGCTGCTAGACTACTCGTAGCTACACAGCATACCCATAGCATAAGTGCCGCAGGGAGATTCATTCTTAATCAAGATAGTGATTATATAAAAGGGCCTATTTACAAGCTGCATCGCAAACTACTATATCCACAAAAAACTTTTCAAAATCCACAAATCACTCCATAACCCCTCGCCGAGCAAATGACATCACTCCAACTGGCCAATCACCTTAGCAGCGATATCGATGTAAGGCTGGGCTAACGGAGACTCAGGAGCTGCTACCACAATCGGCTTGCCAGCATCCGATTGTCGACAGATTTCTTCGTTCAAAGGAATAGACCCAAGGAGTTGTAGATTATGCTTTTTAGCCTCTCTTGTAGCCCCCTCAGTGCCAAATATATGAGACTCGTGATTACAGTTGGGACAAATGAAATAGCTCATGTTCTGGACTAAGCCGAGAATAGGAATGTTCACCTTGTTAAACATGGTGATTCCTTTCACTGCATCGATTAAAGCAATGTCCTGAGGCGTCGAAACTATGATTGCCCCGCTCACCTTCAACTGCTGACTGATAGTAAGTTGAGTATCACCGGTTCCTGGTGGCATATCCACCACCAAATAGTCAAGATTTGACCACTGGACCTCGAAAAGCAACTGTTGGAGTGCCTTCATCACCATCAACCCTCTCCATACTACTGCGTTCTCAGGTTTGATCAAATACCCCATGGACATTGATTCAATTCCGTAATTCGACAACGGTAAGAGCTTGCCGCTATCGGATATTCTGGGTTCCCCTGAAAGGTGTAGCAAGGTAGGTACAGAAGGACCAAATAAGTCAGCGTCGAGGATACCAACTCGCTTACCTAGCTTCTGTAGGCCTAAAGCCACGTTTATAGATACTGTTGACTTGCCGACACCACCTTTAGCCGAGGACACAAGAAGGATCTTGTTCACTCCAGGGATTTTCTGTTTCACAGGAAGTCCTTTGGACATTCGAGGCATTTCTGGGGCATTGGCGCCGGTTTTGAATCGGGGGAGCCCCAATGGGTTCTCGTGTGCACGTATTGGGGACAGGTTGAAGTTTCTTGAAACATTGAACCAGATCCTGGGACGTTTGAGGGACCTTAAGCATGATGCAGACATTTGGGCCTGGAAAAATAGAGTGGATCTTGTCAGACATTTGACGTGCGCGATGACGTCTGTCTGAAAAGTAGAACCGAAGAGTTAATTGCATACAAAGACAAACTTCAAGAGACAAAATAGCGTATTGCAGTCATTTCCAGACATAGATCTCAAAGCATAGTGCCTATTATTCCTAATAGGTACCTCCATAGCATATAATCAGCTACCTTGGGACAATTACATAGCATAAGAAGATTCCCCATATTGCTAACTACGGTCTCATAAATATCAAATCCCCATGTTTCGAAGGTTTGGATGTCTACTGTCTCGGTGTCGGTACCTGACTTTGCTGGCTACCCCCACTATATTTGCATTATCGACCAAGCTAGCGAAGTCAGCCATTGCCGTGGTCAGGCTCTCAGGACCTCAATGTACCTATGTCTATAGCCAACTCACACGAACGTCCAAAGCGCCAATACCCCGATATAGCAGTGTTCGGCGGCTCTACGGAGAGTCTGGGGTGATGCTAGACGAAGTAGTGACTCTTTTCTTCAAAGGCCCCGCTAGTTATACTGGAGAAGACAGTCTTGAGTTGCATTTGCACGGAGGGACTGCAGTTATACAGGCAGTGCTAGGCGCCATCAAACAACTCCATAGCCCTGATAACGGAGTCAATATAAGGTATGCCGACCATGGTGAGTTCTCTCGGCGGGCGTTTATCAACGGAAGATTTGACTTGACAGAAATAGAAGGTGTCCGAGAGATGATTGATGCTGAGACAGAAACCCAAAGAATTGCTGCATTGTCTTCCACAACAGGACAGACTCGTTTGGCGTTTTCAAATTGGAGGCAGCAGATAGTCAACAACGTAGCTCTTTTGACTACGGTCATTGACTTTGGCGAGGACCACGATATAGACGAAGTAGCGGAGCTATTTGGAACCGTAGACAAGAACATCGATGAGCTAAAGAAGGAGATCAGTCAATACTTGAGTCGAGTGCAGGCATCAGAGGTGCTATTGAAGGGGATCAGAATGACATTGTTGGGCCCTCCAAATGCTGGGAAGTCGTCTTTATTAAACTACATTGCTAACAAAGATGCTGCGATTGTCAGTGAGATTGCAGGAACTACTCGTGATGTCATCGATGTTCCGCTCAGCATCAACGGGTATAAGGTTGTCATTGGAGATACTGCTGGGATACGAGCCACGGCTGATGCCGACACCATAGAGATAGAAGGTATAAAACGGGCCAAGCAAAAGGCTCTTGAAGGAGATTTCACATTGATTGTTCTTCCAGCTGATGTTCATGACAGCAGCATTGGTTACAACGAGTTGTTGGAGCATATTGAGGCATTGAGGGCCAACTCGAAGCGGTTGGTGGTGGTTTTAAACAAGCAGGACCTATTGACGGAGCAGAGTGAGGTTATTATAGACAATTTCAGCAAAAGGTTAAATCTCCCCCACGAACTGTTTCATTTGGTCTCTTGTAAGACAGGATATGGTCTCACACATCTTACAGAGTCGTTTACAGACATCTTCAAACAGATCTCATTGACTGATAGCAGTGACCCTATTCTGATCTCAGAAAGAGCCCTGGATCTCTTGAAGAACGATGTGCTTTATGGCCTAGATCAGTTCAAGGTGTGGAAAGATAACGATGACATAGTGTTGGCTACTGAGAGTTTACGACTGTCAGTAGAAGGAATAGGAAAAGTCACCGGAGATGCTATTGGGGTCGAAGAGATTCTTGGTGTTGTATTTTCCAGCTTTTGTATCGGAAAGTAATGCTTTTTGTACAGTAACCGTATAATAAACAAGATAATATACATATTTTCAATACAGATTCTATTATGTTACATTTATGTTGTATTAAAGGCTTTTGTGGGCCCAACATCACGCCTATTATCAGGACACTACAGTCGCAGACCGCACTATGCACAGTTGGAGATGACAAATAGATTAAATCTTTCAATTTCCCAGTTCAACTTCAATTGTTGAATTTGATGTCTAGTGTGTCTTCCACTAGTTTCCTCACTCTCAAAGTCAATCCCCTTCCTGATGAGTTTACTCAAACTTGGAGCGATCTTCATTTCGAACGCAAGTACATTCAATCCATGGCTCAACTTGACATCATACTGAACAATTAACGAATCTTTACTGTCTGCCTCAAACACTTCTCCACCATTTGTCACTTCATCATCATTGACTAGCAACTTGAATTGGAAATCTTCACTCTCAGACAAGCTGTAAAACGCTTGGCCAGCCACTAGTTCATGGTTCTTCAATTCATGAATTATAGGGTGCAATCCGATTTTTACCGTGACAAACGAATTGGTGTCTGGGGGTAAACTAAGCGAATACGATTGAGAAGAATACCCATTGCATGCAATCTTGGATTCAAACAAGGAGAAAGCGGTGGATGCTGGAAGAGAAGGTATGAGTGCTTGTTTGAGATTGTAAGCATAATGATGGATGGACCCAAGGGTTTTTGATTGTGATTGTTGGAGCACTTGGCTAACATTGGTTATAGGAGAAGAAATCAGGATATCTTGGATGAAAACTTCGTTAGTAGGGAGAACTTTTTTCGTTTTACCCATTTCATTTCTTTGCGTTAATGGAAGATTTCTCTGACTTAGTGGTTCCTGCTTAACTTCTTGCTTAGGAGATTCGGGACCTGTAGTGTCATTAGCGTCTGGTGAGACGAGGCTATCATCACCTACATTACTATCCTCCATCTCGTCTTCAGAGTTGTCTACTATTGGTTCTTCTTCTTTCACGATAGTTTCACTCTTCTTCTTTCTTCCTCTCTTTTTAGGAACCTGTTCTTGTTCTGGTTCCTTCGCTTTGAGGCTTATTTTCACTTTTGGAAGTGGTTCTTTCTTGGTAGGAGGCTTGAGTTTAAGTGTAAGTTTGGTATGGCCATTTTTATGTTCCTCGCTATCGACTTTGGCCTTAAGTTCATTGTACTTTCTTTCAAACAAATCTTTCAAAGAATTAGCATCTTGGTGAATAAGTGACAGGGGGTCGTTGTAAGTCTGCGCATTTTTGAAAATTAAACTGGTTTGATCATAGAAGAGTTGTAAGTTTTCTGATAATGATAAAGAGGGATCGAATAACTTGTTCTTCTTGATGTCTCCCAAGATCTTATTGAAAGATGTTGGGTGAGTGATCACTTTGAAATAATCAGGATACTCTTTACGGTCCACCACATCTAAGAATGGACCACTTATTACGCCTATCTCTGGGAATTCATGATCAATGACATCTTGTAGAATTTCACTGGTAAGGTGAGGTAACGATTCAAAAGTTACCCCTTCATTGGATTTTTCGCTGTAATGGTCAACTTGTTCCACCACGAAATCGTATATTTGCCTGGCATCGCCAACAATCCAGGAATCAGGATCGTTGTATGTCCTTGCATTATCAAGTAGCAATTGGAAATCCTGTACAAATTCTTGGGGATCATCGGACTCGTACACACCCTTGGAAGCCTTCTTCAGGATCTCAGCGATGGAGATGGGGTTCTTCACAATGGTATAATAATCTGGGTACAATTTCTTTGGTGGTAATTTTTGAAACGCTTCAGTTAAATCACGGCCACTGCTTTCATCGCGCAAGTCAGCAATGGCATCAATGGTGGACTGGTAGAAGGTAGCGTAGTCGACTGGAGTAGCTACTTTCTGCCTCTTGGATGCAGCTCCATGATGCGTGTCGTGTCTTTTCTTCGGTGCCATACTGTGCTTAGGAAGAGTAGATGTTTGTTTGGTTGTGTTTTTTCGGCCTGAATTTCTGCCGTTGGTGATTTGCAGGTTACACCACCTGAGTGCAGATTAAACCCTCCAACATGCAATAGACAATTGCAGGTTCTTTTCCACGCAATCTGCACTTCAAATATTGCAACTTTTAAGCGAAAAATCTACTGATTTACTCTTCAACCCGTCTGCCTTCCAGTTTATGCCACTGCCAGCCAACATAACCATACTTTATGGGACTGAGACGGGAAATGCGGAGGACTATGCCCATTTCCTATACAAAAGACTCCAATATCAGCGGTACATTCCTACGCTAACTAGTCTCGATGCTTATCCTCTCAAAAAGTTGGTTACTGATACCGAGTTCTTGATTATCATTTGTTCCACCACCGGTCAAGGGGAACTCCCACGTAATGCCAAAAAGTTCATGAAGTTTATCTTGAGAAAGAAGCTTCCTCATGACCTTTTCAACCACTTACATTTGACCACCTTTGGATTGGGTGATAAATCTTATCCCAAGTTTAACTATGCCATCAAGAAGATACATACGCGTTTAGTTCAGTTGGGGTGCCAGGAATTGTCACCTCGATGTGAGGCCGATGAAATGGCTCCCGAGGGCATTGACGGGTTTTATACCGAATGGGAGTCAGCATTAATAGAGGCTCTATCACGTCATTTTCCTAATTTGGTCCCAATTGATGATCACGTCCTCCTCCCTCCAGAAAACCCGGTAGTGGTTGATGTTGCTGGTGAAAGCATCGTAGGAGATGATAAAAAGATCGCCCTTTCGAGAACAGTGCAAGACCTTCGCTTGGGCTCATTACGTCTGTTTGATCGAATAACAGCACCAGACCATTTCCAAGACGTAAGGCATGTAGTGATCGAATCACAAGATCTCGATTATGTTCCTGGTGATACGGTGGCACTCTATCCCGCCAACAGCTCACGTCATGTTGAATTGCTTTTTGAGCTGCAACCGCATTGGCTTCCATTCGCTGACAAGCCTCTTATAATCAAGGGACAAGAGCCTGATGTGGTCGGGGGATTGATTTCCAGTGAAAACCTTACGTTAAGAACACTAATCACCCATCATTTGGACTTAGTAGCTATTCCCAACCGATCATTTTTCATGACATTATGGCACTTCACCGATGAGTCTACTGAAGACGGTGCCCGAGAAAAAGAAAAATTATGGGAATTTAGCCGATTTGAAGATAGTGAGGAACTCTATAATTATGCTAATCGACCCAGACGACTGATTTTGGAATGCATCATGGAGTTTGAGAAAAATACTAAGATCCCAGTAGAGTACGTTTACGACTTGTTCCCGAAAATCAAACCACGGCTCTTTCTGATTGCCTCCCAGCCTGCCTCCACTACTGTAGAGCTTGCGGTTGCAATCGTCGAGTATAGAACCAAGCTCAGAAGAATTAGAAGAGGTTTGTGTACTACTTGGTTGAAGAGCCTTGCTATAGATGAAACCATTGTATTCTCGATTCACAAATCAAATTTGAATTTCCATCAGAACGTGCCGGTTTTGATGATAGCCCCAGGAACGGGTATAGCACCAATGAAATCTTTAATCGAGGCGCTGCCATTGGACCGGAAGCTTTATTTGTTCTTTGGTAATAGAAATAGAGACAAAGATTATTTATTTGGAAAGAAATGGGGAAATTACCCTCAGTTACAGGTGTTTCCTTGTTTTTCCCGAGATGGTGATAAGATAAAGTATGTTCAACATAGTCTTTTCGCAAATTATCAGCTTGTGGGAGATTTGATCATAAACGAGAATGCTGTAGTGTTTTTATGTGGATCTAGTGGGAAGATGCCGCGAGAGGTGAGAATTACGTTGATCGAGATTTTGGCAAAGCATAGTCTTGGGGAAAAGGAAGCACAGAGGCTCATTTCAGAGATGGAGGACAATGGGAGATATATTCAGGAAACATGGTAGGACTATGGGAGCGAAGAAGAGACTGTTGTGGCGAAGATGATAATTTATTATAAATACACTTGTACATATTGTAAAAGCGACCGAAGCACACGAAGCGAACGAGCTGTAAAGCCAGAGCGAAGGAGTACTTTCAAAATATTGAAACGGAGCATATAAATGTAATATAATTAACTTAAGAGACTGTAATCATCATGGCTATGATGTCATTTTATGTATGCATATGAAATACTTCCATGTTACTGAATTGGTATTACCTAGCTATGATTCTTGTTCTACTGAAAATCATTAGATATATTGTATCAAATTATGCATAAATGCGTCAAAGAGTGAATATACGAAAAAAAAAATGAAAAAGCTGCAAAAAAAAGACAAATCGTTGGAAGATGACACTCTAGTAACTGAAAAAGATAAATGTAGTCGAAACAAAAAAGCATGCTGATCATTCTTGCTGTACATGTCTTGCAACAGATACGCCACTTGAGACTATAACACTACAGTCTAGAGAGCTTCAGATCTGGCAGTAGCTAATCAGACCTGAGATACAGAAAAAGAAAACGCTTTGAAGAGAAGGTGATAAATGCATTAACTGTATATGTGCCATATCTTTTATCTGATCATGGGAAAAGGTTGCACTTATGGTTAATAGCCTGAAAAAAGATATTCACTTCTCTTCTGACTACGTTGCGGCTGGATATTCCTCGACAATGGACCACTTCTTCTTTCTAGCTGTGAGTTTTTCATCTCTAGAAATAGTGCATTAGACTTCTCTGGAAATTATTGTACCCCTTTCCTTTCAGCTCTAGTATGCCACTTTGGGTTGTCTTCATCTTCCATCTTTCGCAGCCGGTTCATTTCTGATTCGTTTTCGCGAATTATCTTGAATTTTTTTTTTTTATCAAACGCGTACTTCTTCTGTTCTTTCACTCCCAATACATTACTCATTCCCCCTACAGCTATCGATGTCATTGTGGGTTGATAAATACCGTCCAAAGAGCTTGGACCAATTGGACTATCATGACAGTATCACGCGTAATCTCAAGGCTTTGGCAAGCACTGGTGATTTTCCTCACTTGTTAGTGTATGGTCCTCCAGGAAGTGGAAAGAAGACAAGAATTTACGCTACGTTGAACGAATTGTTCGGGGCACAAGTTGAAAAACTAAAGATTGACGTGAAAACCTTCACTACTTCTTCTAACAGAAAACTAGAATTCAACGTGTTGAGTTCTCCTTATCATTTGGAAATCACCCCCTCCGATATGGGGAATAATGATCGGGTAGTTATTCAAGATTTACTCAAAGACGTGGCATCCACAGAGCAAGTTGACTTCCAGCATGGAAAATCTAATCTAAAACATCGATTCAAAGTTGTCATTATCAACGAAGCCGATTCCTTGAGCAGAGATGCCCAAGCAGCATTGAGAAGAACTATGGAAAAGTACTCTTCCAACATCAGATTAATCATGATCTCCAACACCACCTCCAACATCATTGCCCCCATCAAGTCCAGAACATTACTAGTTAGAATTCCTGCCCCGAGCGTCAATGATATCGGCAAGATTCTCGAAAGAATCGCCAACAAGGAGTCGATAAAATTCTCTGATAACAACACCACTGCTTACTTTGAAACCTTAGCCGCAGACTGTGACCGAAACCTCAGAAAGTCGTTGCTAGCTTTTGAAACCATCTCCATGCAAAACGAAACCATCCAGACATCGTCCAAGAGCTTTGTTACTCTCGATTGGGAAGAGATCATTAAGAATTTGGCTCGTTCTATTATTTCTAGTAAAACCGTGGCTAACTTAGCCAAAATCAGAGTAGTTTTCTATGAACTTCTTTCTCATTGCATTCCGGCAAGACTTATATTAAAGACATTGGTGTTTGATTTGGTGCAATTGCTCCAGTCACAGCCTGTTGCTGTGATTTCGTTAGTGCAGTTGGCTGCTGTGTTTGATGAACGGTTGAGTTTAGGACAGAAGAGTATATTTCATTTGGAGGGGTTTGCGGCCAAGGCCATGCTTGCGTTGTCGTAAGTTCATCAGCTTGTATGAGTCTTTTCTTGGAAAACAGCTCTTAAATACTGCCGTTTGACGAGAAACCCATACTGCTGCTATCATTATTCACATTCAGCTTGCCTAAACTCCTATTGTATAAATATCGCCCTTTACTACATACCATCGTACGAAGTATCCCTTGTAATCTACTATTTTTCAACAATGTACAAACTCTACACTTCTCAGTATCATTATATATTCCTTTAAACAATAAAAACCCGTACCGATGTCACAGTTAATCTCTAAGTTTGCACTTTATGGTCTCCACTCTGTTTGGAGTCACTTTGTGGTGGTTGATCAGGGCCAACGATATCCTCATAACGAGGAGGTTCTGGTTCATTAGCAGTAGTCTCTGGAGGCTCAACCTTTGAAATCGACAAATCCTGATGAGGAGGTTCAGCAACAGCTGGTTGTTGCTCTAAGTCTGGTTGTCCAACTGGATTAGCTTCGAGATCATCTTCATTCCCAATGACTATATAGCCTTCTCTTCCTTCAGAAGCCTTATCAAACCCGATCAAAACGAAGTAAACAGAGAAAATCACTCCTGGAAAGTGACCCAAGAGAGTCAAGACCACAGAAATCCAGAACTCGGTGGTTAAAATGGTGAAATTGGGTTCGGTAAGCAAGTAAATAGGTAAGGGAGGAATGAATAACCCCATTGCCACCAAGAGCACCCTCTGCAAGGTGTTTGGCTTTTCGCTATCAATGAATACGGCCATAATCTGCTTTGATCCGGATAAGTTGCTGCCGATGTCAGAATATAACGTATAGAACGCTTAACACCGTAGGTATGGAACGTAAACGTACAACAGGAGGTGTAAGGAACCCCAAAAATCCTTGACAGCAAACCAGATGCGAGAGAAGCAGGTGCACCCTTTTTTTGGGTTTTTCTGGTGATTGGATTTGTATGGAGCATTTTTGCGAGTGCATTTTTGGATACATTTTTCTCCTGTTATCTACACCTTTTTATCAGATAATCAGCATTTAGTAGTCACCGCACTATGGATTATATAAAGAAGGCCATATATGGCCCTGATCCCAAAGAGCAGGTATGTATCATAATGAAAAGAATGAAAAAGAAGCAAGCAACTAACTAGGCAGATGAGGAAGATAAATCAATTACTTCGGAAGAACAAGAGGGAATTGGATCGTTCCATGAACCAACTACAACCACTAAAGAAGAAGACGGAGTCGTTAATCAAGAAATCGGTCAAGGCAAAGGACTATAAGTCGGCGAAAATTTATGCTAAAGAATTGATAAATGTCAATAAGCAGTACAACAAGTTATACACCTCCAAGACGAGAATAGACAGTATAACCATGTCCATCAACGAACAGTGGTCCATGAACAAACTCACGCAGTCGATGCAGTTATCGACTGGGGTCATGAAGGATGTCAACCAATTGGTCAATCTTGGGGTGGTTCTGGGAACTATGCAAGAACTCTCCAAAGAATTGTTGAAGGCCGGCATAATCAATGAAATGATGGACGATATGGTGGATTTAGATGTAGACGACGAACTCGAGGAAGAATCGCAAGAGGAAGTGAACAAGATCATCGAGAGCTTGACAGAAGATAAGTTTTCCAAGATCGACCATGACGTGCCTACTACCAGTGTTGAGGTTGAGGAACCAGAAATTTCATTACACGACGACGAAGATAGAGAAGCGTTGGACGAAATGAGAGACAGGCTCAAGGCTCTCCAAGAATAAGTCCCAGCGAGGTAATAACGGAAGGGCGCAGACAGAGATAGGCCCAATACTGGCTACAAATTTTTACTAGTGCTGCAAGCATCTCTGAATACCTCTATAATTTCATGAATCTTCCGTACTTTTGGACTCACAGCAGTTCACCTCGGGGTACGTTTTCAGTAGTCCTTTATTACTTAAGGGTCCAATAGCGATGTGGTGCGGCATTTCACATTCATTTCATGTTGTATTATATTCCTACTAGTTAATACTTTTTGGGTAGAACAACTCCTCCCTTTGGCGTCTTCTTTTCATTATCGCATACATTATTAATAGTTGTATAGTTCTAACTAAAGATTTAAGACTATTGCGAGTCCAATCACAATGGACAATATGGCAATCTGTAATTTGGAACCAGAAGAATCTTCTTCATAAACAAAGTGGTGATGGTTTCTTTCACCTCCCTTTTCAGTTTTTGTATAAGCAAACGATTCATTCGATTTATTTTTATGAGCTGTCTTATTGAAACCAATAGAATCTCTTACCGGGAAATCTTGGGGCTGGACCTTTTCACTTTTGAAGAGATTGTGAGTATTTTGAGATGCTCTACCAACAAGAAGACTAGGGTCCACTTGATGGTGATCTTTACCAACACTAAATGGTAAGAACCAGAATTTTTTCTTTTTTTCATCATCACACTCGTCTTCTGAATCTTCCTCCTCTCCCTTTTTGAGATTAAAATGAACCCCCGCATCAACATGGATGTTCTGCTTCTCGATTCCAGCAATTGAGGTCTCGAAGGAAACGGGAGTTCCAGTTGAGGCAGTCGATGTGCCAGGAGTGATAGTGTCAGATGGAACAGCACCCAGCTGTAGTTCTGCATTCCCGTGCTTGATTTCCGGCCTCTGATCTTCTAATTCTTCATAAACTGGCACCTCTGCGGCTTCAGGTGTCAGTGGTTTTTCTTCGTTCTCTTGTTGTGCACCATCAACAGTTCCTTCTGCCAATAGCTCCTCTACCAACTCAAAAGGCGAAACACCGATCTCAGCGACATTTTTGGCCTCTTCTTGAACACTTGTAGCTTCGAATTGGGTGGGGATGGACTCCCCAGCATCAGGCACTCTTTCCTTTTCTTCTTCATGGCGTTGAAGAAAATCGACAATATCCTTCAAATACTGTATATCCTTGTATTCATCCAACGAGCTTTCTGCTGCCGATGCCACTCCTAGTGCCATGGCACTCAATACCATAATTCTTCCACTGTAAACCATTGTCGTGTGTGTTATTAGCAAGAATAAGTGGTGTTTTTTTTGGGGTTTGCTGCTAAAAAATGGCTGCGAAATCCACAAAATGTGCACTTCGTACAAAATGACAAGAAAGCAAAAAAGTGCATTGATATTTAAAATAAACTATGTAAACCTAACCATACGATAAAGAATCGCTATAACGTAAATAAAACCATTAAGCGAAGATGATGGCTGCTAGTAACCCAATTACCAAGCCGCTGATACCGTTGTAGTTGAACCGCAGCATTCCAAAACTCGTGAACTTAAACACCCCCAGGATGTTGGAATAGTTGGAGAGGTTGCTAAGGGTGAAGCTTTTCTTCAAACTACGACTATGGTTTCTGTAACGGTGTCCAAGAGGACGGTGGGTGTGGTTGCCATGGGGGGTGCCATTGGTGTGGGCAGCTCCAGTAGAGTAGATGCAAGTATCATAATCACTATATCTATCACTGTAGTTTCCCTCATCATCACTGTCCGAATTATCCAGGCAAGAAGATTCATCATCGTCTTCATCATCATCACAATAGTCCTGAGCACCCACTTGTCCTTGTTCTTCTTCCTCTTCTTCTTCGGAAGAACCTCCGAAGAGTTTACTGAGGAAACCAGAGATATTAACGTCGACATTAACGTCGAGATTTGCATCAGTGAAGTTTTTTCCAATTACTCCAACAGCTGGATGTTCAGTGCTAGGAACTTCATTTGTTTTCATCACTTTGCGAGCACGCATGTTTGCTTTAGTCAAAAGCTCTCCCTGATCAACACTAAACTTCTTGGTAGATTTCTTCAATTGTTTCTTGCTCGCCTCGACCGTCTTCTTGTATGGTAAAATGACATTGGCGAGTTTCAACCAAAGTAGGGAAAGTTTGGAGTCCATTTCCGTCCGCTCCTCAGCCCCGGAGAGGAATTCACTAAGAACCTTACGGGCATCATGATTGCCGGTCAAGCCTTTTGCTGACGAAACAGTCTTCATACTGCTGTTAAGTAACCTCTCTCTAAGGTCTTCATTGTCTGCACGGACCATTTGATACAAATTGACCAAGGGAGCAAATCCCGAATTGGCCCTTTGGGACAACTCCGTTGACGAAATAGGGGAACTGTTTGCCGTGAACATCACTAACAATAAAGCCATAAATACGCTGAAAGCTTGCATTTTGAAGTATAGCTATGTGCACTGTTGGTTAGTGTAGTACTTAGATGAGACTTTCAATTTTTGTAGACAGAAGCAGCCAATCCACAGAAACCTCCAAAATCCTCGGTCCACCAAACTGCTCAGTGGTGTACACCCGTATCCCCTCAGATGATAAGAGCATGTTATTGGCAGTGTCTAGAGCCAATTTGTGGACTACCTACAGCGTCTCAGTCTTGCTGTTTCATTGATTCTCGTTACTCTCATTGGCTGGCGTTGAATTCATTGATTTCTCTTCTCGTTCCTTCTCTTTACTCCAAGTTTCTTCTCCTCTCTTCTTTTCTCGTTGCTTCATGGCTCCTTCTCTGTTTTTTTCCTCTTGCTTCCTTCATGCTTATCCTTCTACCTCTTTTTAAGCTTCGCGTCTAGTTCTTTCGACCACGAGTCTAATTCCTTCGTAAACAGCTTGATCTTCTCGACCTGCGCCTCTATTTCGTCCACCTGTTGCTGGTATGTCCGAAACTCCCTGTTCAACTTCTGGAATTTATCAGCGTTCTTTTCCAACTCGTTTAGACTTTGCTCCAACTTTATATAGTTGAGCGATTGGTTGGTGTTGAGGTTCTCAAGGAGGTTTAAGTCAATGACAGACACGTCGGTGTCTGATTCAATGAGCTTGGATGTGATGTTGAGCGAGTTATGAACAAGTTTGTTGGTGTCTTTCAGGGCCATTGCGGTGGGAAGAGGTTATGACTATCAAATTTGATACCGCATTCATCTCGCAAGCGCACATTTATGCGACCTTCTTCGATCTAGTTTCCTCAACATCTGACTTACACTGTCTACGGCCTACGGTCACGGTCTACGGTATACGGTTTACTGGTTTAATGGCGGTTATGGTAGATGGTTGTAAATTATATATACAAGAAGGCCAGGGCCCTAGTTCAGCCTATTTAACGGATGATGGTGTTCTTTGGAAATTTATACGGCCCAGGGCCTTTTAAAACGCTTGAGGCATTGATATTACTCACAGTTAGCGTCCTCTGAATAGTTTATACTCCGGTAACTTCGAAGACTGGATGTTGGCCCATTTCTTTGGTGGGTTCTTATTATACTCCTCCACGTAATCTATTGGTTCTGGTTTATCTATGCATCTGTTGATGCTGACTCTTGGCTTAGAATTTCTATCAATAATCTCACAGATTCCTGGTAACTTCTGGGCTGCTTTTCTCAATCCTTCCTTAGCAACTCTTTCGTGGACTTTACCTCCGATTTCAAACAAAATTTTTCCTGTAGGTATACGTGCTGCCCAGTGGTCAAAAGCACCTTTACCTTTACCCATTCTGGTCTGGTTCCCCTTGATACAGACGGGTATATCACACACAAATCTAGTAATCAACTTTCCTCCCTGAGGTCTGATTTCTCTCTTGATAACCTTATCTGCTTCCTGGAGTTGCGTAGCAGTCATACGAATACCGTTGGACTTTAATCTCAAGCCGTACTGACCAAATTCCATGGTGCTACCTTTGAGCGAACCTCCGGTTCTAACAGTAACTCTTCCTTTGAATGCCTTTCTGATTCTGTTGAACCGTGGTGCATACTCATGTTTGAATCTCTTGGCCCCGCCCATCATCGGAAAGCCTCCAACTGACGGTCTGAATAACGACGTCACCTGCCCGAATACAGGCATCAAACCAACTGATCTACCCAATCCAAGCATTGTGTGTCTGCGTATAAAAAAGATAACTCGGTAGTTGAAATCGAAAAAAACTTGATGAAAAATTATTTGCGTTGGTGCACGGACTTGCGTCAGAATAATTGGTGTACGGGTGTTTAATTTGCTATATACATTTTAACGAATTTCGACTGCGAAAAACTTCACCAAGTCGTCTTCCACCCTTTTATGAATGTCGTTGATCTCTTCACGGGTCAAGTTCCTATCCATGGATTGATAATTAACCCGGTAGCACTGGGATCTTCTCCCTGTTTTTGGGTGGGTGAATTCGTCCACTACAGTGACGTTCTCCACTAGATCTTTACCATGTTCACGAACCACTTCCATAACGTCGTTGACATGAAGCAGAGAGTCAGAGCTCAACCAGAATGAAACGTCTCTGGAGATTCCTGGGTACTTGGAGTATGGCTGGAACGTAGTAATGCGTCCTTGTTTGAATTGGTTAGCAAAACGCTCATCTAAGGTCCAAAACAACCTAATGTCAGGAATACCAAATAGTAACATGGCAATTCTATCCAAACCTATCCCAAAAGCCCAACTAAACTTATTGGTAGGAAGGTCAGCATTCTTTAACACCTGTTGTTGAACAATTCCACTTCCGCAACACTCTAACCACTCACCTTTCCACCATACTTCAATCTCCCATGACGGAGAAGTCCAAGGGAAGTAGGCCTCGACCCATCTGACTTTCAATGGTTCGTTTAAGTAGTCCTCGGTAGAACCAGCTAATTTTGCTGATTCTCTTGCTCTCTCAAATACCTGGTTTACTAAATACTCCACCGTCTTCTTGAGATGAATGCTAGCCAACTTCACTTGAGTGTCCGTCATGTATGCCTGCTTCGGGTTCTCAGAGTTAGAAGGGTTCTCTCTGAAGGGGTCTTCAACAATGATACTTGTAGATGGAATAGCAGCAATGTCTTTCATCATGTTCTCCTCGAGATTGGGGTCATCTTGAGACCACATTCTGGCACCCTCCAATTGGTGGAAACCAGGGTAGTGGGTTCGGTCAATTTCGTCCTTTCTATAAACATCAGCAGTAATTAAGTATCCCGGGGTATTAATGTCCTGGAAACATTCGTGCTCGTGAGCCGAAGTATGTGTTCTGAGTAAATGTTGCTTGTTAAGGTAGTAGGTGTCTGATCTGGATCTTCCTGGATGATCCTGAGGAAATCCTAACACATCAAAGTTTTGAAAAGTCGTCACTGTGGGTTTGAAGTTATCATAAAACTGGTATCCCATGCCTCGGAAACTGGTCTCCACAAGATCCTTCAAGATCCCAATGGGGTGATCCGGGTTTTGGTGCAATCTTCTCTTGGTTAACTCCAAAATGAAGGGAGGAATGTTGGTCCACTCGTCTGTTTTGTAGGTTTTACCGTCAAGAGTGATTTCGTCGGGGTACTTCTGAGAATAGCACCTGACGCTTCTCACGGGCCATTGAGACCGAAGCAAGAGCGTTCTGACGGTGGTTATCGACTTGAACATTGGCTGGCTGAAGTGAAAAATTAATCAAATGTCCGGGTTTTTGGACCGGATAATCTTCAGTTTTTTGTGGTGTACGGGTGAGGCATTTGGGTTGTTCTACAGCGAGAATTACTTAAGTAGTCTTCCGTATTAAATACACAGCTTATTGGTCTATAAATGATTGAGCCTTGAATGCGATTGGGGAAAAAAGTCGTCACGTCAGTTGGATGACGGTCTATAAAGAGGAATTGAAGTCATAGTTGAATATTGGCATCAGAGAAGCTTACGCTTTGGCAGAAAGTCTCAAGAAGTGGGTAGGACATTCGTAACCAGATGGGTTCTTTTCCAAGTAGTCCTGGTGATAGTCTTCACCATCGACCCATACTTGAATTTTTTCTATTTGAGTGACAATGCGATGATTTGGGTACCAGGTTTTTTGCATTTCTTCCTTCACTTGCTTGACGACTTCGATGTCTTCGTCATCATGAGGGTAGATGGCTGATCTGTATTGAGTCCCTACATCTGGACCTTGGGCGTTGACGGTGGTAGGATCATGGATTCTGAAGAAGATTTCAATGATCTCTTTGAGCGAGACTTGCGAGGGTTCATACGAAATTTGCACTGCTTCAGCAAAGTCAGTAGCACCACCGCAAACTTTCTTGTAATTAATTGGGACGGTGGCAGGATTCCCGTTGGCGTAACCAACTTTGGCATCAACTAATCTTTTACCCTGGAAATGCTTTCTGAACACTTTTTCGACCCCCCAGAAACATCCGGCAGCCACAGTTATCAATTTACTAGTGGAAGTGGTTCGAAGCGTAGGAGACGTGGTACTAGCAGAAGCAGTCATTATTGGAATTGAAGTTTATAAGGAAAACAATAACGAAGAAAGAAGCAATGACTGTGATTTGTAAGCTTTATTTCAGCCCTGGTTGAGGAAAAAAAAAAAAACTCCTCTCGTATCAGTCACATGACTTAGCGTGATTTCGGGGATGGCTGTTATGTCATTTTTGGGTCAGTTTTGCAGCCACCACTACTCAACTCAAACTGTAACGCTTGAAGCTTCTCTTCTTTTTAGCTCTTTCGCTTGAAGCCAAAGAAGCCTCTCTTCTTTTCTTTCGTTTCGCTACTGCTGTTAGTTGCGACACTCACAACCGATTGCTTTCTCTCAGTATTTCCCGAGCTGCCATTGCTAAATGACCCAAGCCTGCTTTCACGTTTCTTCAATCCCCCAACCCAGGTCTTCTTTTCTGGTTTTCCTGACTCCTCTCCGTCTTCAACCTCGGGAATTACAGTGTCGGGACCGGGAGCAGTAAGACTATTGATACTACTTGTTCTCATTGATGAAGTCCTCGATAATGAACGAGGTAAATGGAAGGTGGATTCGGGTTTATCCTTCTCCTTTTCAGACTCTTTTCCACTGGAATCGAATTTGAAGTTTTTCTTGAAAACTGATGTTTTCCTCATGGGTGTGGCCTGGTTGTTGGACCCACTTATGTTATTGTCCGATACGTTGATTTGGGCCGGCACGAACTCCTTCACACTGACGGTATCAAGAGACGAAGAATCCGATGTTTTATGGCCAAATGCGTTGACATTGCTGATTAAAGTATCCTCTGGTCCATCGGCTTTGGTCGAGGCATTGGATGAGCTCTTTCTGGTGGAATGAATGGACACATTGACCTCATCTGCCGCTGCTTTTTGCACTAATGTATAATCACTTCCGTTGTGTATAGAGGACAAGTTCATGCCGAAGTCGATGCCGGTTTCCTTGTTAACGGTGTCACATTTTTGATAGAACAATATGTATGCACTTGCCAACCCGGGACCATTACCGAAGAATCTCATCACATAAGCATCGTCGACAATTTCCACTGTTTCATCGTCAAACAACAACCAGAGACCAGCTTTGCACTTACACAACGAGATGTAATGACCATGCATAGGTCCCCCTCCAATGTGTACCACTAGAGCGTAAAGCTCAAAAAGTGTGAAATTGTCATTTTCGTCAGCTTGTGGAGATTCATCGTCAGACTTCGAGTCGGTTGTATTGAACAATCTTAATTTAAACGGATACGAAATTGAGTCGAATAATTTGACCATTCTATCCGCAGTTTCGTCGTATTTGAATCGTTTGAAATTGATGACCAAAACCTCTGGAAGTTTCTTCAATTTGATAGTTTTTGTAGCCTCTTGTAATGAGGAACAAGTATTACAGTAGAACTTATTTTGGCGAGTCAAAGTTTCCAGCTTGGAAAAGTTGTTCAACGAGTACGTTAACGAGTAGGAACTATCGCCCGGAGGGATATCGATGGATAAATCAAGAAAAGTCTCTTCTCTGGAACTGATGGTTTCACACGATAAACACTTTGTTTCATTAGTGATTAACCCTTGGAATAAGTTTGTGCACCAGTTGTTTTCTGGACCCAATTCCAAGTTAAGACATTCGATGGTTTCATTGATTAAATAATTGCAAAATTCGTGGGCATCGTGATGCATGTTATTCTGTCTGAACAAAAAGTTCTTTTCTTTTAATTTGGTGATGAAATGAATTGGCGAAACCACCCCGATTTGACTCTTATTTTCCACCATACTCTCGAATACATCTTTCAATGCATACAACAACGCCGATTCGTCTGTTTGTTGCGAGGGAAGCTGTAATGAATGGTCGAGGTTGATGATGGGACCATTGATCAATGCCGACCGCTTTCTCTGGTCGATAGAAGGGCTCGGGTTGAACGGGTTGATGGGGGTTGCTAAAAACAATTCGGGCCGGGGGATTCCCACCACCACAAGGCACGATTGCGAGGTTATGGGCCCAACGGTGTCGTCTTTTTTCACTGGGGAAGGTGGAGAAGTTGTGGTTGTGGTTGTGGGCTGGTCGTTGTTTAAGAGTGTTGATGATGACTGGGAATAGTTGTTTCGTATGGCCGAACTGGAGGTAGCCACTGTAGGTCTTGTGACCATGATTTCGAGGTTTTGGAAGTCTGGGTTTTTCTTGATGAGAATACGTTGTTCTGTTGACAATGCTTCACAGTTTTTTGCATCGGATAGCACCGATTTTTTAAGCTGGTTGTAGTTGGCAATTTCATCGTTTATTGCTGCGGTGGTGCTATTGGAGCTCCCGTTCAACGAATTGAACTTGATACCGAAAAGAGACCCTTTCCTGGCGGACTTGGGTCTTTCCAGACCGTTTCCATTGCTTGTACTGCCCGAGTTGGAGGCGGCCGAGCCGTTGGTGGTGGCATCATTTGCGTTATTGGGGCTATCGCTGATTTTCCCTCCTTCTTTCACTCTTTTCGCCACTAGTTGCTCGTACTTCATGGTGAAATTATGGGGCTTGACCCCGGTCAACACCAACTTCGGATCATGCTTTGTCATGTTGTGTTTGATGAGCTGGGTGCGGAATTTGTCGGAGTAGTAGAGACATTGTAGAATGGAGTTACAGTAGCAGGTATTACCAAAATTCTCCATTCCAAAGATCTTGTTGGACCCATCGCCAAACGGCAAGGTGTCCGTGTATGAAACCGACTGGTTGATTCGGCTCTTGGTCATTGCTGTCTATTATAAAGATGAAAACGGTGTCGGACTTTTGCTATAGAGTAATCTATGAGGGTATCGATAGGGATGTGGCGAAGGGAGTTTTAGCGAGACACGGGATGTGATGGAATAATTATATGTACATGAAAGCGCCCTCGATAAGGCTTTTGGTAGATGATATGGCGAAATTGTTTGACGTAGGAAAGAAGAAGATTTGTCAAGCATTCTCCTATTCTTGGTACAGAACCGACACAGAAACAGTATGGGACCATATCACGTGAAAGTCACGTGAGAGCTAAGGAAGGGAAACCAGGCAACGGAGAACGATAAAGACAGAGGCCGATAAAGACACAGAAACTGTCGATATCAGGGGGGGAGGGGGGAAGACGGGGACTGGCGGTACGAGAGATAGAACGACGTTTGTTGGGCTTGTTGGTGGAGAGAAGGCGCCGTTGGCGGAGCATCTTTTCCCCAGCCGAGCTCCGCTCAGCGGAGCTCAGCGGAGCTCAGCGGAGTGGGGTCGGCAATGCAAGCAAACGCGGGCGCCAAAGCAGCCAAAACCGGGGTGCGGCTCGGTGTGGGGCAGCGAGAGAACGTGCGGTGGGCGAATGTTTGGGCGGAGGATAAGGCCGAGTGATAGGCGAGATTAGGCGGACGGACGTGGGCGCCGCACGGCATACAATAGGTTGAGTACTCGTTTAGTATACACAATAAATATAGTTCTGGTTTAGGGGTGGTTGCCAGTGGGTGCAAGTTGAGTTGTCGATGTCGGAATTCATTCAGTTTCTTCTATCATTGCACCGTTTCTTCTATCTTCGGACCACTTCTCGCACCGTTTCTTCTATCTTCACTTCTCGCACCAGTTTCCTCCATCTTCGCACCACATCTCGCACCCCTCACTCCGTCTCTTCAATGGTTCTGGTTGAGGATTCGGGCAGCGTATTCGGCAAAATTCTCTCGACTATTCACCCGCTCATGTAAATCAGGCTGGCAAAACACCGCCAACGTGTTTCGGGCAATGTTTGCAAGCTTCGTTCCTTTGACGTAGTGAGGCACCGCCTTGAGTTTTCCCCCAGAGATCTCCTCAAGGGCAGACCCCGTCTGGAACGCTAAACAATCCCCAGGAATATTCACCTTGACAATCTCGTCTCCACGACTCCGAATATACAACCCTGCTTGCGGGTCTGGCGACGAGTCCAAGCTGTGAGTTAGCCCCTGCGATTCGTCAAGGAAAAGGGCCGACGTTAGCCCCGTCAAACATGAGTGATCGAGGTGCTCTCCACACCAATCGTCGTCAGACGCCGATTCTCCTTGCATCGGGTAGTAGTGTAGTAACCGTGCTTTGGTAGTGGTGGAATTCTTGACAATTGTATTCAAGTAGTTTGCCGGATATTCACCATCGATAGTACTAATGTACTTATCACAGTTGGAAGCTACTACTTCAGCAACATCGATGATAAGATTACATAATTCCTTACAGGAGACTTCAAACGTCTCGAATCCAGTAACATCGGGCCATAAGTTGGCAGTGGTGTACGTTTTGAACTCCTCGAATTGCTCACACACTTCTGGTGGGGGGCCCTCTAACTTGGCATCCTTATGGAAGGCACAATTGATGTAATACGACCCTTTGTTGTAATCAGGTTGTCCACTTGATGCCAAAATCTCCTTCCCACATGACCAACCCGCAAGCCAGCACGATTCGGCCGACTCCAACTTCAATAGTTCATCTTGGGGCAAGTTGGCGAGCCTGGAAGCACTCTTCAATACCTGGAGCCTGAGTTCATGAAATCGTTGCGGGAGTCCCTTGACTATGATGATCCCTAGAGAATCAGGTCCGAACGCCCTGTTAAGAACCTCAGCATCGATACCTTTTTTGAGCTCATCTAGAGATACAATAACTGCGGAGTCCATGTTTGACAGCTGCAGAATGACAGATTTTTCAAAAAGAAAAAAATCTCAAAAATATTTTTCAACCAAAATTTCACAACCGAGATCTTACAACCGAGATCTTAGCCGAGATCTTTCAACCAAAAAAAGAATATCCTGGAACCTGTGCAGCAAAAACTAGCTAGAACGGGCGTTGGAATAAGCAGAACGCAGGCAGAGACTTCTTGTTGAAAGTTGGAGGAAAAAAAAAACTAGCCCGACGCGGGGGTCGAACCCGCAGCCTTTTGATATCCTTTTAAATTTATGGTTTAAAAGTCAAACGCTCTAGCCATTGAGCTAGCCAGGCCAATATCTAGCTAAAAAAATCTTGGGATTACTATAACTTTTTTCATATTTCTTGCCAAAATACCCGTATATCTGCTATGTTCTCTATCCAGCCGAAGAGTAAATTCTATGATGTCTTATTATCTAAAACAATAGAGAGTAAAACCCAATGAAAAAATTTTGCTCCCTTACGGGCATTTGAATCTACCTTCTTCCCCACAACCCTCAGGAGTTTTCACTAACCTTTAGTTTCCCCTGTCTTACATTTGTTGTATATATTATCTGATATTCAATATATATCGTAAAAAAAAAAAGAAATCTTAAAATAGTTTATTCACCTACTTCTTTCCCTGTCTACCTGATTTTGGCTAGGTGTATTGATATTTGCCAGAAGAATATCCCCTATGAGTCTCTATCCCCAATCTCTATGTATACGGTCTGAAGCATATTATCCAGGACCAGGAGAGACTTCTTTTCCCTACATTATTGCTAGCTCCAAAAATCAACCTAGATCCCCAGTGTCTCCCTCAAATTTAGATCCTTCAATATCTCCAGCAACTTGACATTCAAGATTTCTCGTATAGGACCCATGATTTGACAACCACTCCAACCAAATCGCTCGTTGTTTGGTATACCCATGCACTCTCTACCCGGAGGCTATCTCAGAGCATTCGTCTGGTATCTTAAGACAAAACCAACAAAGTCCTAGTGTCAGTAGTACCCAGATGCAGAGATTTCCGCATCTTGTAGTTTAGATGTCCCGTATCTTTCATTCTCAGTGTTCACGCCGTGCTCTGTAACGTCAAACTGATGTTCTTACCGTTTCAACCCCCCCTTGCTGACTCCTATTCTCGCTGTTTCTCTCTGTTTAACTTGCTCTCATTATGTCACTTCTGTCAATATGCAACCTCGGGATAATCTTTTTTCTTTTTTTTTTTTGCATCACGGGGAAAGAGTGCGCAGTTAATTTAGTGATCTCAAAACTTCTCCCCTTTTCCTGTCAAATTACCTCCAATTCACCGATCCCAAACAATCATGAATCAATGGAGCATATCCAGAGTACTCGCATCGTTCGTGTTGCTTGTGCAATTAGCTGTTGCTGCTAATCCAGGCACAGTGTTAGATTTGAAAAACCATGGAGCTGTCTGTGGTTACGTGAAGTATAATGCCAAAAGTAAGAAGGAGGCGGCTGTTAGTTTATACATTAAAAACATCGCTGGAACTGATGAATCCAAATTTGACGACTTGAAGATCCCCACCTTTATCTTCCGTTATCTTCATATCGCCAATTTTTCTAATATTCCTCCAATTCAAAAATTCGACAATGAATACAGAGCAAGATTCGACAAGGACGCTCCTAAAATGCCCATTGCCGACAATAAATTCGAACTCAAATTAGAAAATGGCTATACTTCTATTGATGAACAGAAACTTTATAACGATTACGTCACTCCTGAAAATAGTGATGGCTCTGATAGCAAGCATGTTGATGTCATTTTCCCAGTGAAAGAAGACGGGTTTTACTGTGTTTATATCGTACCACCTACTGATATCGGATTGACCAACATACAAATTCCTGTGAAGTTCTCCAATTCTTACGGTTACTTGCCATACTTGAGATACGTTATTTACTCCCAATTGAAATATGGTATTATCATCGCCTTGGGTTTAGCCGCTCTTTTGTTCCATGCTATTTTGAAATACAGAGTAGGAGATGACTTCAAAAATTTGAATAACATTTCATTGATCTCCAAAGCAGTGATTTTCTACGTTCTTATCCCCCGGATTATGTTATGGATCTTCACCTCCATCAGCGAAGGTTTAACCAATCTTTTCTCTCCCTCCGATAGTCCTTCTCGTATGCTCAGTCTCATCAACTTAGTTGATCGGTGGGCTATTCAAGCCCTCAACATCTTCGAAAGTTATTGTCTTCTCTTGTTCGCTATGGGTTACGGTGTAATGTACTATCAAAAAGGTAGTTCAAGAAATTATAGAAAATTCCCCACCAAACTTTCAAAGTTAGCAAGTCGTCTTTTCTTCGGCCACCTTTTGGTTGGAACCATTAGCTTGATTTATAACGAAATCGCTGCATCCTTTGACGTGGTGGCAGGAGGAGACGCTTCTGGTGCTGAACTAGTTGATAATACTTCCCCAAAAACTGTTTCGCTCGTATTAACTGGAATTTCAGGAGCCTTTGCATTCGTGTGGTTTGCCCTTACATTTGTTTTCTACTTCAAAACCAAGAAAACCATTGCCAGTTTCGCCCCAGTAACCACCAATGCTGCCGAAGATGCTGCTATTGCAAATTCCAAAATCATTCATTCTTTTAGACGTTCGATTCTTATTATTTTCTTAATCCCTCTAATCTTGGGGGTTGCAATGGTTATAATAACCGGTTATCGTCTCTCAGACTCATTTGATAAACTTGGTTTCACTCCTGGGGTAGAAAGAGTACCAAATTCCTATATGTTTTTCGAAACTGAAGAGTGGTTATACAGCAATTCTTGTATGTTGCTGCTTATGTTTTGGGCTGCCTCTGGAAGCGAGCTCTTGACTATCTTGGGAATTTACTTGATTTGGATCAAGGATAACAATGGTTTGGCTGCTGATGAAAAAGATTATGATGGCATTGCTGATTTTGAAATCAGCGATGAAGAATTATAGATATTTCAGCAATGAATAATCCTAGATAGTTTTATGTTTATTCTGCTTAATTGGGATACGTTTCTGCGAATCTGTGCCAATTCTCTCTATATATAAGGATCAGTACTGTTTTTTCCTCGCTAATATATGTGGTTTGTATCTTCTTCGTAAGAACATATTGTTCTGTTTCTACGTCTCACTTCAAAAGACTTTTATTCTACCTCCTCCGGTCTCAATATTTAACTAGGGAGGTATATGGTCAATCTGTTTCTGAATCAAAATTTGCAACCAGTTTTACACGATAAAATGGAAATTCAATCACTTATTGTATCTACTTAAAGCCTTTTATACTTGGCTTCATTACCGTAACGCCATTACCGTTAAGCAAATTCGTACTGTGCAAGCCTGGCATTGGTTCTCATACCACGAATACCAATTTCCTTCACAGTGCTATCAATATACTTCAAATCATCGTCGGACAACTCAACGATTTTTCCGAAGTTTCGGTCAATCTTCTCCGTAGTACTTCCACTTGGAATTGGGATGATTTTCGGTAAATTCTGGATACCTTCATACTCGGGCAATTGAGACAATTTAATGATCCACGATAATGCCAACGATTCTAAAGTTGTCTTCTTTTCGTTATGGGCAAAATCATACAATTTCTTCACCAACACCATGTTATGTTTGAAATTTTCAGGTTGGAACTTCTCGATATGGGTTCTGACATCACCTGGTTTAAGGCTATCAAGGAAAGTGTCAGCAGTCTCAACACAATAGTCAGTTAAAAACCCTCTAGCAATAGGAGAGTAGGCAATAATGGGGATTTGTTGCTTAGCCAATTCGGCCAAAACCCCATTATGGATCAAGTCAGGAGTCAAGATGATAATTCCAACTCTACAAAACTTACGGGGAAAACTTTTGACGCCTTTTGGATTGATTCGACACCAACTTCAGAGAGTGAGAGTCCGTCAAGCTTACCGGCTTTGACATATTCAGCAATATACCCAACCGTGTCTTCATAAGGAACATTGAAGTCTCTTCTAGCAATCTCATAAAGGATTTTGGGTCTTTTTGGCAGATTTGGGGCAGGGAAATATTGCAAGATGTTATCAATTGACTTGCAAATGCCTTCCTTATCTCCCTGGGGGCTGAAAGTTTCAATGTTGAAACCTCCTTTGATGGAAATCACCAATTTTTCATTGATATTGTCGTCATTTTCTTCGATGTATTGCTTGAGCAACTTCAAATTAATGTCATTGGGTCCGTAAAATTCACCTCCATTCAAGAACGTTACCCCGAACTTATCAACAACATGCTTGATTGATTCGATAGCCTTGTCAGTTGCCACCGGGTTTGCGGTCCACGTCAAACTCATGGTACCATACCCGAGTTTATCATGTAGGGGAATTGGTTTATATTCTGTCATTGCTGGTGATTATCATCCCATTGAGTGGAACTAGCTCTGTATTTATATGGTTTATCGTCGCCACGGGCTACAGGCAGCAACTCACAGAGCAATCTAAAGAATACGGAAACATTTACCAATTGGGAAATTCTCAAGTGTTCACTACCGAGTTTGGTATCTTTCTATGCGTCTACAAGGTTTGGTGGCAAATAGGAAACTAGTTGGACAAAGAATAGGGGTTAGGACTTAAGCAATAATTTACGGCCGAAGAAACGGTTTTGAAGGCTTGGGTTAATTTTGCACCAGTTGGTGGTCGATTTTAACTCAAGTAACCCAAATAAGATCTGAAACCCGGAAGTATGAGAGGGGCTATTTGCTATCTCAAGTAACCAGAATAGCATCTAAACCCGAAAATATGAGATGGGGCTTTTGCCGTTTCACCTCTGATAATGGTTGAAATCCTTTGCAAGTGAAACTATTCTTTGCCTCATTTGTAATAGAATCGAAATACCCTGTGAATTTGACCTTTGCTTCTTGCCTAAGTCAACCATGGTCCAATTCATCTGACTTTCAAGGTATTGAACAGAGTCCATTTTTCATCGCTCTCTACTGAAACTTAATTCGTCTCTCGTTTTATTCTATTTATCAGTGGTGAATATTAATACAAACACTAAATGCAACCCATACTCTTCATGCTAGTTCACTTTATTTCAAATATCCAGCTGTTCGTAGTACCGGCTCAATTCCTGGGCTTCTATGTCAATTTCATCTAATCTGTCGTAAATTACCAGACCAGTGTCTCTTGGGGCAATATAACATGCCACATGAAATTCGTTTATTCCACCAATAGTCTCATCTCTTGCAAAAAGCTCGTTTTTAGCTTGTCTTTCTTTAGATCGAGGTTTTGCAGCCATCGCAGACATATACGAAAAACTTACGTCAGTGACTGCACTCAAAAAAAATTTAGATCCCTGATCTTTCTTTCTAAGCAACTTGAACACTTCTTTGGGTATCTCAGAAGGCTCTCGGCAAGTATCGGCCAACTCTTCAATTTCTTCTCGTGCAAGATCGAGTCCCTTATCGGAGATGTATTTTTCTATCATCTGGCGAGCGTAATTTCTTCTCCCATCATCTACTTGACTCTCGATCATTATTGTTAAAGAGGAACGGGTCAGAGACGTGACTGAAACTTTTTTATTAAAGAACTGCTGAAAAATTTCCTTGTCTAAACCCCTTATTAACAGTAGGTCTATTTCCTCTCTTCCTCCAATGGTTGTGAACTGGTATGTCCTATTAATGATACTCTCCCACAGACTTCTGTGATTGATATCAAGGGATTGGTAATTACCTTTCAACGGCTCAATGCTGTAGGTTAAATTGCAGGGAATTCCTTCCTCTTTACTCACTGCAGTCAAGCTGTCCAAGAAAGGATCTATTATTGTCTCTTGAAAATCAGATTCACTAAGATTGCTAATTTCGGTTGCCCAGTCACGAAGAAAATATTCGATTTGCAGCTTCAAGTACCCTGGCCTATTACTTCCACTGACTACAGAAATCTGCACACCAATCATCTTTCTAAGAACCATCATTCCGGAGAAAACTCCATACCCCAACTGTCTTTTTCCCCGTAGTTCTTCTTGAGCTTTAGTGGATAATAAATACTCAATCAAAGCAGCTAATGACCTCTCAACGGCATTCTTCCTAAGACCTATTTGTATGTAGTAAAGGATCAAATTAAGAGGATCTTCCTTAGTATTCTGCATCAGATAAGAAAAGTTCAGTCCTTTCTCGATAACGTAACTAGACGGCTCCAATAATGACAAAGAGTTTTTCTCCATTAGAACAGTTTCATGTTTCGTAAATGAGTTAACAATCCTCGACATTCTCGAGATCTGTGTCTCAGACAAATGCCCGTTAATTAATATACTGGTGTACTTTAAGTCAGTCAACATTTTATGTGAAATCTCAATCAATTCATCTTCCGTGACTTCATCAATAGCATCAATTCTTTCGTCAATCAGCCAAGTGTTTTCTTCTAGAAAAACATATGAAGCAGCTACCAATTTCTCTAGCCCGGAATTATTGAGAATCTGCTTATACTGGTTTCTTATTGCCATCCGAGCCTTTTTTATTGTATCATATCCTACAGCTGCCATGCACTTCAATCGATGAATGACCTCCTCTATGACTTCTTTACAGAATTCCTCGAACCCGTATACGAGCCCAGTGATGGATATAGTTATGGAAGAAGTACTGTTTAATGTTGGAAAGATCCCCCATAAATACCCTAGGAGCTCTCCGGGATACAACTTGAACCTGAGGGATTCACCCAATATGAAACAAACAATCTCAAGTAGTATGCAATTTTTCACCGTTGGCTGTATAGAAAAACTTTGAGTTTTGAAAGAGAGGGAGATTTTTTTCGCAGCCATTTCTTCCTGATACCAGAGCTCGTGTATACGGGTAAAATCAATAAGACGGGGAGAAGAAACCTCAGGTTTACTATGAGCTTTTGAAAATGCCTCTGGGAGCTTCGTCCTCAACTGTTCCTTGATATGCTGTAGATCGAAGTTGGGAAGAAACTTGTTTGGTTTCGGAATCATTAAACAAGTATCAGATGGGGACAAAGAAGGTGTCTTCAAGCGAAGAATCCGATACTCGAACTTGAAGAAAGGATCTGTGATCACTGACGAAGACCCAGCAGGCTCACATAAATATGGGATACTACTCAGGGAGCCTATCACCACTAGATTGAAGTTTGACATGGAAAAAATCCGCTTAGAAACTTCGATGAAGGCATTGAGACTTGAAGATATCCATTCAGAGTGCCCGTGGTCATAGTCACTCCACGAGCAAACTCCATGGACGAAATTGGATCTCCCAAGCACTTCAATGTTACATTGGGCTCTCTCTGCAAGCGTTGAAGTCTCATCTAAAGCTGAACCGTTCTTATCTGAGTAGAGATACGCTATTCGCTCGGTGGCTTCCATATCAGCGATATACCTTGCAATCTCACTAAGCGGTTGGCTTAATACAACCTTATAAATATACTGAAAGATAATGGAATTGACAGCTTGTAAGCATTTCTCTCCCTTTCTCGTAGTTGTGATGTCTATTATGAGACAGGACTCATTGTGAGTTAGATATTGGCATGAGACATAGATTTCGGTTGCAAAATCCCGATTAATAAGATGCAGGCAAAGGGTCCCTTCAGATTCATCCCCGAGTATGCTAACCCATACCCTGGTGAAATGAGGTGGTACCGAAGATGGAATTCGAAATAGTAACCGGACTAGGCTATCTTTTTTTGACTCTATGAACAAACACTTTCCAAGATGTGAACTGGGTATGGCCTGCTCAGGGTAGTGATATGCGGATTCCAAAATATTGGGAGAGTAATTAATATCCAAGCACTCGATGCTGTTAAGTGATTTTGTCATAGTCCCTGCTGATACTGAACTTCTGAAGCTGTGTCTAGATTCAGATGAGGTTGGGGATGAGCTCAGGGAAGAACACATTGAATTGAAGTGTTTTATGGCTAGTTTCTGTAAATGATTCACTGATTGTGGACCTCTGAGCACTAGGGTCATTTTATCAACAACAAAGTGGGAGTGAAAGTATGCAATCAATTGTTTCCTAAGATTCATCTTTTTCACTTTCGCTTCCGCTAAAAGTGTTTGTATATTTCCAGTGCCAAATTTGCTGAACGGATGATTTTTATTTGCAAGCAATCTAGTAGAATGATAGAGTACCTTATTCAAAATTGCAATGTTTTCCGTATATTCTTCATTCACTGCGATAATTTCTGAGTTTATATGCCGTTTGTCGAAAAGAGGGTTCTTGAAGAAGGAAGCAAAAATCGAGAGAATGTCGTCGAAATTCAAGTCAGAAGTGTTTTTCACCGACAAAGAAGGCACCTCAAAATAAAAACATGTTTGCTCCCCAGTAGTATAGGCATTTGTGCTGCCACCACACGATTGTATGGCGTGATGATAGGAGTTGGGATCAGGGTACTGCTTTGTTCCAGTGAATAGCATATGTTCACAGAGATGAGCGAGACCTGGAATCTCGGGAGGATCATTATGGGACCCAGTAGCAACGCATACGGCAGCAGAACAAACCAATTCGGTAGGATCAGATACTAAGAAGGTAGTGAGACCATTAGGAAGTTTGAGAAGCTTGTAGTCTCGAGAACTGTGGGACAATGGCACCAGAAACTCAGTACAGAGGGTTTTGACTGCCAAAAAGGATTGCGTCATGGAGTTTGATGAAGAAATCAAGTTCAAACCATGAAACTCCGTGCTTGTTCATCCTTATGTGTCCTGCTGTAAAATGGTTCCAAAACTTTCCTCATTGGGCTCTCACAACCGAGTCGAACAAAAAAACAAGCTTGCGATACCGAGAGTCGAACCCGGGTCTGCTCGGTGAAAGCGAACTGTGCTAAGCCGTTACACTAAAATAAGTATTTAAACACCCGTACCTCATGCATATCAATCAAATGTATCAACCAACACACAATCGTACCCCTAGAAGGCTTATGGATGAGGCTTATGGATGATGTGTATTCGTATCTCTGGACGACTCATAAACACTCGTTTGTTTAGCAGCCTTTGAAGGCATGGCATGGCAGAAATTGATATGCTGCAATTGTTATGCGAAGAATTATCGCCTGTGTCTTAAGACACTATTTCCATTTTAGTCCATGTTGTTTACTGGTGCCTACGTGACAACATTCTGACGTCCCTTGGGTTATTACCCTTTACCCACACTGAAGGTATATGGACCTAGAAATTGTTGGCCGAAATGAGATTGCCCTGCATGTAAACGTGCATCGAGATTTCACGTGACGTTATCTGGCACCTATTTGGACCCACCAAATTACCTCTCAAATACATCCTAAACGACATCTCGTAGCTATGTGGATCGTATGTGGAGCATCTTCGCGCCTCTTCTGCCCCGGGTACCCTATTTTCTGCTAAAAACGAGCTTGGACCGGTGATTATTAGGCCAAAAAACTCCCTGCTTATCTGATTGGATGAGTGTTGTAATTTATATGCAGGATCATCCCCTCTTGATCACACATTAAAAAATCTATCATCCCACGCCAGTCTTTGCTATCACAACAGATTATCACCGAAACGGCCCTTTCAAATAAAACTTGACCATTTCTTTTGCTTAATCAGGCATTTTTCCGACCTATCCATTAAATTCAGACATCCTAACGATTCAACCTGCAATATTGAAAGAAATCCTTACATTTTTTTTTGCTTGTTTTCTCACTTCTCCTAATTTAATGATACTAACAATAAACCATGTCGAATCCTTATATTTACAATAATTATCAACAGTCGAGTTACTCTCCTCCATTACAAAATGGCTCGTTGAATAATACCAGTCCCACGTTCAACTACGTGGGTGCCAATAACGGGTCTCTCGATAGTAGTTCCACCACTTCCTCGTTGGGAAGCTCGTTATCCAGTACCACGTCATCGATGTCGTCGTCAGCTGCCTCAAATTATTCATTCCATACACCTAGATTGAGATATTACTTATCAAAATCATTTGATATCGAAGATGATTTGGAGTTCTGTCCAGATATCCCGGAGAATTTACCTACTGGATTATACCACGCCAACTACAGTCCCCCTCAAAAGAAATTCAATCCATACACTGCGTCTGTGTTTTCTCCAACTGCTACGCATGGAGGCATGGCCGTACATGAACATCCTTCCAGTCCTAGCACTCCTAATTCGCCTCGAGTCCACACTCCAAGAATTAAAAAACCCTTGGAGATCGTAAACCCTCAAACCAAACTCAGGGTAGGATCTCCAGCCACTCACAAATGAAGGGTCATAATGAGTAACGAATAGATTTTACTAAACCATAAACAGAAATAAACTAAAACAAAAAAAAAAAATGACGATTAATGACCCGAATCATCAAGTATGGTTCATGATCATGTTATATTTGGCTGCTTTCTTCGTGTCTTTGCTCTGGGTGTAGATTATTGTATATTATTGCATCGGATCCTCTCTATAGAGAATAAAACATATATTTAGTAATGCTGTAGTGCCTAGTGTTTACGCAAATGGGGTGACAGGGGAGCGGAGGACCAAGGCTGTAGATTTGCGTTATCCAAAGCTGTCTAGTTTGAAGATATAGTGGTTAGTCATAAGGAGAGAATAACTGACAGCGATGAGCTTGGAAATTTTGTAGTTTCTTTTGATGACTGCATGCTGCATAAGTAACTTGACTACCAACAATGCTAACATACTATACATTAACTGTGTCAACTCATCAGCTGTGATGTCATATCTGTCATTTCACTACATGTGTCATCATCTGTGATGTCTACTCATTAACTGTATCTACTCAACTTTGTCTACTCATTAACTATGTCTACTCAACTGTATCTACTCAACTGTATCTACTAAACTGTATCTACTCAATTCTATCTACTCATTATCTGCATATACCTCTATTTGCCCGCCACCTCTTCGACCGCAGATGACAAGCGCTTTACTGACGAGCATGACGTGGTGATGCCCCTCGCTTCTCCATTCATACATTCACAACTACTTCCGTCTCTTATGGCTGCAAACTACCTGAAGCCAGCCCAGGGTCAAACCCTCAAAAATTCCGTCGATTGGGCTCAATTCCGCACTCTTCCAAGCTCCCAATTAGGCAAGTCAGACAGATAGTTCCCCCCGGCGCACCTCGCACCCAAACCGGCAGGTCAAAAACCAATCTATGCGCCGCCGTCCCAATTAGGAAAGTGGATGCACTGGAGTGGTCTCATCTCAAATTATTTGGTGCCAACAACCCGATAAAAGATAAAATGCCGATAACTTAACTCAACTTTGGGGTATTTCCTTTTGTACTTGTATTCCTCCTTTGATAGGTAAGTCGATCCAATTTTAAAATTTTTTTTCCTTCACCCGTTCGTAAGTTTAGTAGGTATAAATATAATTACAAATCCTTGGTTCTTCGTTTTTATCTTTCTCTTTCTCTTTCTCTCTTTCATTTCTATACCGCATCATGTCTGCACCAAAGATTCACCCATTTGATTCTGCTAGGGATCACGAAATCAGATTAACTGCCAAGTTAGTCAAAGATGCCCACCAAGCATCGGAAGATGTCCATTTCGTCCAAATCGACAGATTAGATCCTCCAAAGGATAAAATGATCAAATACTTGGAAGCTGAAAAATATGGCTTACCTTTACCTCAAATTCCAAGAGTTTTCTACGCTTACTACTACACCAACAAAACTGAATTCAACAAGGCTTTGGTGAACACCACTTACGGTCATGTCATCACCAAAACTGCATTGCCAAAGGGAACTGTTGGTCCATTCTTGGGTGATGATGTTGAAGAATTAGAAAACCTCGTTAACAACCACCCAATTGTGTTGGCTGAAATTGAAAAATTGAAGTTGCCAAAGGGTTACCTGGTTAGAAACGATCCATGGATTTATGCTACCGATGATCCAAATGAAAAGAGACCTTTGATTCAATTTTTCATGTACGTGTTGGCTGGTAATGGTCACTCTGAATCAAACCATTACTCTTTACCATTAAAGTTCTCTCCTGTTTTCGAAGCCTTCACCAAGAAATTCGTGAGAATCGACTACTTACCTGGTGGTTTTGATGAACAAACCACTCCAACTTTCGCATGGCAACAAGTTCCTTGTGTGGAATACCACCCTGACTTGAATGGAGAAGAAACTCCTCGTGATGTTAAACCATTGCTTATTTCTCAACCAGAAGGTCCTTCTTTCACCGTCGATGGTTCTAAAGTCAAATGGCAAGGATGGGAATTCAGAGTCGCTTTCACTGCTAGAGAAGGTTTCGCAGTCTACGATGGTTACTTCAAAGGTAGACAAGTCTTCTACAGAATCTCTTTATCTGAGATGACTGTTCCTTACGGTGATCCAAGAGCTCCATACCACAGAAAACAAGCCTTCGATTTGGGTGACTGTGGTTTCGGGGTCAATGGTAACAGATTGAACTTGGGTTGTGACTGTCTTGGTGTTATCAAGTACTTGGATGGTTACGGTATCCACGCTAATGGTGAACCATTTGTTATTCCAAACACTGTTTGTATGCACGAACAAGATAACGGGTTATTATACAAGCATGTCAACTACAGAACCCAAAATGCTGTTGTTGCTCGTAAGCGTGAGTTCGTTGTGCAAACCATTGCTACTGTTGCTAACTACGAATATATTGTCAATCTTAAATTCGTCACTGATGGTTCGATCGATATCGAAGCCAGAGCCACCGGTATTCTTTCCACCATGCCAATCGACGAAGGTGTTACCGTTCCATGGGGTACTATCGTTGGTCCTAACGTTATGGCTGCTTACCATCAACATATTCTTTCTTTCAGAATTGACCCTGCTGTCGATGGTCACAAGAACTCCGTGGTGTTTGATGATACTGAGAAATTACCAAGACATCCAACTAAAAACCCATACGGAGTTGGTTTCGTTTCCAAACGTAGCTTTGTTGAAAAAGCTGGTCACATTGATCAATCTCCTTTCACCAACAGAACTTATAAGATCATTAATGAAAATGTCATTAACCCAATCTCCAAGACCCCTGTTGGTTATAAGGTTATGATGCCAGCTAGACAAATGATCTTGGCTGATCCAGACTCTTTCAACGTTAAGAGAGCCAAATTCGCTACTGAACAAATTTGGGTCACTAAATACAGAGATAATGAATTATACGCTGCTGGTGAATTCACCAATCAATCCCAATCTGACACTGGTATTGGTATCTGGGCTAACGGTGTTGACCCTGTCAGAAATGAAGATTGTGTTGTTTGGGCTACCTTGGGATTCACCCATATCCCAAGAGTGGAAGATTTCCCTGTCATGCCGGTTGAAACTCATAACATTCATTTGGTCCCATTCAATTTCTTTGATAGAAACCCTGCTTTGGACATTCCTCAAGCCAACAATACATTTAACAAATCTACTTTAGCCAAAACAGACTTATCTGCTGAAACTAAAGCATGCTGCAAAACCAATTTATAACTTCGTTCGAATTTTGTGTGAGTGACAATAAATTAATCTTATCCGAACAGAATGTAAACTTTATAGTAATATTATTTAGACTGATTTACCCGGAATACATGTAGAGAACCTTAAAGTAAAAAAAATTACGATTGGTTTATCCGAATTGCATGTAGTGGACCTTTTGGTCATAAAATTACAACTAATTTATCCGAACCGAAGGTAGTCATCCTTATAGTGATAGAATTACGACTGACTGTCTGCGGTGAAACGCAAAATTTGGCACCTCAGAAGTTACTTGCAGAAAGACGTTATGGTGTGTCGCACTTGAGAGTGGCCTGGTATTCGACCGAAAATGGAAATAATGTCATCTCGTTTCCATAAATTACTCATTTATTTTTTTATATTTAGTATCTGCGTCTATCTTGGCAACTAATTTCTTCGACGCAGGTCCTCTTAAATAAGGTGTTTTATGACCTATTGTGCGAGGCCGTGCACAAAACCTTAAGTAATCTCAGGACTTCAAATGATAACCCTTATACTGACGGAGACCCCAAAATGTATAATATTTGTGAGCTCTGCTATTGAACATTCCCCTTTTCAAGCTTCTCTAGTTTGTCGTTCTCGTTGTCTAAGCTCTCTGGAGCTGTCATCTTTATTTTGAGATGATCTTCTATTTTCTTCTCATGCATGGATCACCAAAAAATATCTTATGTTCTGAGATGTTTTTCTCAAAAAATTTCTTTTTTTTAGCACTTGTGCATGACAGACCTTTTGATGTACCATGAGAACCATCATTCCACCGACTGTAATATTTGCATCGAATGAAACGCATATATCTGAATTGAATAGAAGTATATAAACAAAATGGATTCTTTTCATTATCGTTCAAATTCCAAAATAACCATGCTATCGAAAAAATGCTACATTGGAATTTTTACATAATATTCATAAACCTAATACTATCCTCAGTATTGGCAGTTCATATCACCGAAGACACAATTGATGTGGGGCCGGTGACCATTCCAACAGGTGATGTCACTATCGACGCAGGAGTATTCTGGTCAATTATTAACAATGAATTGACAGATATTGCTGGTAACTTCTACAACAATGGTGGATTCTACATAACCTCTACCGACGAAGACCTTGAATTACAAGCCTATCTTTCGAGCCCCGTGTTCGAAAATACCGGTCTTTTGAGTTTCAATGCTATCAACACTAATATGGCATCCAGATACACTATTATCTCCAACACCTTCCTTAATACGGGAGAGATGTACTTTGCTGCTTCTGGGGACTCACTTACTGAAGCCAATGCCGAAAATATCGGAATTGTGGTTGAAATTTCCAGTACCACATTCACCAATACCGGTCTAATGACCTTCGATGGGAATGAAGCAACATTAACGTCGTTTTTCACCGTGAGAATTACCATTTTCTCCAACTCGGGTCAAATGTATTTCTCAGCCTCTGCTGGGGCTGTTGGTAATCCAACCATGGCCATCACCGGTTCCCTTTGGGAGAATACAGGGTTAATTATTTTTGAGGAGTCCGATAAGACCGACACCTTCCTTTATTTAGGTACCGATCCGGGTCAAGTCACTAATAATGGTCAAATTTGTTTAATAAACATGGCCTACCAACAAACAACAGTATTTTACGGTTCTGGTTGTATTGATGTTGGTGTTAGCAGTAGTGTCTGGACTGCACAAACACACTTAGACTTCTCAGAAGATCAAACTGTTTTCCTTAGTACTTCAACATCGTCTTTCAAAGCGGCAGTTAATGGTGAGACTGAAAGCTTTATCGTTGCTGGATGGGGTAATGGAAATATCATTGGTCTTGAAGTTCCAATCAGTGATTTTGACTATGCTGATGGAGTCTTGTCGTTGACTTCTTCTGAGGACGGTTTAATCTTCTACTTCAATATCGGCTCCGGTTATGATATAGATAATATGTCGTTGGTAAGCACTAATTTTGGAATTGGTGATGAAATTGAAGACGGTGGAATTGTGTATTCCCTTCCTCCTCCAGATACTTCCAGACCTTCCGCTTGTCTGGATTGTACTATTATTCCTGACAGCCCTGAATTTCCTGATGTTTCATCCTCGTCGTCTTCGGCTGTTCCCTCATCAACAGCTTCGAGTTCAGAGTCTACGTCAGATATTGCAACATCTTCAAACGTTGAATCCTCCGCCACTTCAGAATCTGAACAATCAACCGAATCTTCAACCTCAAATACATCTTCCGAAGTAGATACTTCGTTCTCTGAATCCTCATCTACTGAAGTATCTTCTGCTGAACTTTCTTCTACTGAAGCATCATCCACTGAAGTATCATCTACTGAGGTTTCTTCTACTGAGGTTTCTTCCACTGAAGTTTCTTCCACTGAAGTTTCTTCCACTGAAGTTTCTTCCACTGAAGTTTCTTCCACTGAAGTTTCTTCCACGGAAGCTTCTTCTGAATCTTCATCTACTGAAACTTCTTCTGAATCCTCATCTACTGAAGCATCTTCTGAATCCTCATCCACTGAAGTTTCTTCTGAATCCTCATCTACTGAAGTATCTTCCACTGAAGCATCTTCTGAATCTTCGTCCACTGGAGTATCATCTACTGAATCCTCGTCCACTGAATCGTCATCTACTGAAGTTTCTTCCACTGAAGCACCTTCTGAATCTTCATCCACTGAAGTTTCTTCTGAATCCTCATCTACTGAAGTATCTTCCACTGAAGCTTCTTCTGAATCTTCATCCACTGAAGCTTCTTCTGAATCCTCATCTACTGAAGCATCATCTACTGGAGTTTCTTCCACTGAAGTTTCTTCCACTGAAGCACCTTCCACTGAAGCACCTTCCACTGAAGCATCTTCTGAATCTTCATCTACTGAAGCTTCTTCTGAATCCTCATCTACTGAAGCATCATCTACTGGAGTTTCTTCTACTGAAGCCTCTTCTACTGGAGTGTCATCTACTGGATCCTCGTTCACTGAATCGTCATCTACTGAAGTTTCCTCTACTGAGGTTTCTTCCACTGAAGCTTCATCTACTGAAGTATCATCTTCTGAATCCTCAGAATTCTCTTCTTCAATTGAGTCATCGAATTATATGTCTTCGACATTTGAAGCTTCCTCCGCCGAATCTACTGTGTTATCCTCAACTTCAGAATCATCATCAGACCCCGCTTCCACCACTGGGGCTTCTTCCGAGACTTCTTCAGCTTTAGAATCATCAATTGCTTCTTCTACTGAGGCTTCTTCCGAGACTTCTTTAACTCCAGAAACTTCAGAATCAGCTTCAACTACTCAGACTTACTCTTACATTTCTTCAACTTCTGGATCATCATCAGAATATACTTCTGCTACTGACAGCTCTTCTGAATCGTCTTCAGAATACCCTTCAACTATTGAATCTTCATCAACTTCAGAATCATCATCAGGATATCCTTCCAGCACTGAGGAGTCGATTAGTTTTGGTACCACAACAACTTCAGTATCATCAACAGAGTCGTCTGCAATATCATCAACAATGCTGTCTCCCTCAACTGAAGCTTCCTCTACATCTCAAACTTCATCTGCTATAGACACAACTACAGATCCAGCTTCCACTGCTCAATCATCCTCTAACGGAGCATCATCAGAGTTATCTCTCAACAGTGAATCATCAGCCTCTTCGACAACAGTTTCCTCCAGAAGCGAACCATTATCTACTGACTCATCCACTACTGACTCATCCACGACTGAAATGTCATCGGAATCATCATCCACTGCATCGACTACTTCGTCGAGCGGAATATCATCAGAAGTGGCCCAACCAACTGAAACATCTACAACATCGGCTTTAGATTCCTCATCTGCTTATGATCCCTCTTCAACTATTGATCCGAACACAACTGAGACCTCAGCTGTAGTTTCTTCTGCCATAGCATCCTCATATTCTGAGTCTTCAGGTAGCCAGGGAATCTCCTCGGTACCTGACTCTTCATCCGAAGGCTCTTTCACATCTTTGAGCTCAGAATCTAGCAAAATAGTTACCTCAACATTATCATCTACTTCTTCTCCACAAGTTTCAACCGACCTGCTCCCTTCATCCACTTCTGATTCACTACCAGAATTTGATTCAACAACAACCTCTTCATCAGCTTCTTCATCAACTGATCCAGCTGCTACATCAGAATCATCTAAGGACATGTCATCGACAAGAGCTTCTTCTTCATTAGAATTTTCATCAATTGATTCGTCAACTTCATCAAATGTCGACCCAGTCTTATCTCCTTCCACCACTTTGATTCCAACCACTAGTCTGGAAGCCGCAACTGCCCCATCAGAAATGACATCAACGACTGACCCTATATCATCACAGTCTAGCTCTCTGTCTACTAGAGTCTCTTCCGCTGTATTGTCATCGTCAGACCGTTCTTCAAGCCCAATATCAACATCTTCAAAAGACCCATTGTTGCCTTCGTCCGGTAGTAAATCTTCATCCAGAGCAACTTACTCGACTGACCCCTCTGATTCGACCTTTTCATCTACCCCCAACACCATTGCTCCTGTCTCGACATCAACAGACATCATTGTCAAGCCCTCGTCCAGCAGTGACTCTACCTCCACTTCCATGGTTCCACAACCTACTGATGATGCTTCTGCTACCACTGCTACCAACGCTGGTACTGACACATCTTCGATCTTGCCTATTGTCACCCCTAATCAGAGCATACCTTCAAGCACATCAGATTCAACCGACAACAATCTGTCTACTCACAGAACTTCATCATCGTCTTCGTCCACCGCTGTGCTTTCTCAAACTACGGCAACTGACAAAACGGATTCCGATCCTGATAACACTATTGAAGTCCCAACAACAACATCTACCCTGGATGATTTGAATGCTTCAACGTCCACAAATAACCCACCAAGATCATCTCTATCTACTGACGGTAACAGTGAAAACAGAGTTACAACACTGGCATCTTTTTCGCAGCCCACGACAATCGCATCGGCGTCAGATTCTACTGACACTGCCGACAACTCTGACAATGGCTCTAAATCTGGCTCCGATGATTCTGGTTCTGGTTCTGGTTCTGGTTCTGCGTCTGATGGCATCGATTCACCCAATCTAACAGACTACTTCTCGACCTCATTCATCAATACCTTCACTGCCAGTACAAACACTGTTTCCATCTTCGAAGGAATTGCCGGCTCGGAGAAAGCTAATTCTGTACTTATCAATATGGCCTTGATGTTGGCTGTAATCACATGGTGAACAAATTTTCCTAATTAAACGTCAGTCTTTTGAATGACGTTGAACATAGCAGTGTAACATAGAACTTAATTGAATAGACCATTTATAGAACGAATAGAAATTTATTTAAATCACCAGTAGAAGCAATAGAAGTTATAGAGCATAGCAAATCATTCGTGGAATCGAAGTACTCTGTTCTTAGAATGCAAAAACTATAGCGCAGAATATTTTACGCCTGAAAAGAGGAGAAAATGGTATCATTTTCACCCGATTTCTTCCTGTCCCTTGATTATCATGTTAATTAAGTGTCGTACGAGGGATTTTGACTACATTTGCATCCACATGTGGCTACGGTGTCTATTATTGACCAATTGCTATTACATTCTTGTTACATTTTAGAAAAAGCTAAAATTTCGTTAAAATTGCGAAAAAATCCATAAAATCACTCACATTTTCTTACCACCTGTTTTAAGGAGACACTAATTAAGAATTTTCCAGAAAATTTGATCTTCCATATTATTTAACGGTTATCAGTTTCATAACCCCATACGGCACCTCCGAAACTACAGCTTTTAGTCAAAGCGCAAAATTATTATTTCAAACAAGGCTCGACAGCGACACCTCAACTTAAAAGTCGAACCTTATTTGCTCTATAATCGAACCTTATTTACTCTGAAGGCTAACAATTCTCACCACACAGAATATTTGCATTTCACATTCTAATCACACTATTGTGTCCAAAAATGTCTAGTAGAGTCAAAGAGAGCCTTTTGACCCCTTAGGAGGTATGATCTGAGGCACATGTTTTTTTGCACTTATTGTTATTAGATATATTAGGAATAATCAATACAGATATATTAAGATCACATCTATACAGATATATTAGGATCTTTTGAAGAATTCGCCAAAGTTTGGATCACAGAATGTGTAGTAGTTGTTCTTTGTCATTTTTCTGAATCTCTTTCCAAAGATAATCATAAAAATGAAACTACCATTAATTACAAGCGATAACATGAACATCAACCAGGTAGTAACAACCAAGCCATTTCTGTCTAACCAAGGTTGAATGGCGAAGGTGAAACCACAGCCAATCATGTTTCTAATAAATAACATTATAACCAAACCCTCACTGGCCAATTTTGGATAACTATCAATAGCATACGTTAAGGAAATAGGACCAGTACTGGACATTGAGAAACCAAGCAAACCTTGGCCAAGAACAACAGCGATAGGCCAAGGGGCATGATTTTCCGAAGCAAGTCCATAAGCGAGTAATCCACCAGCATTGAGGACGGTAGGTACAATCATAGCCCAAAGTCTGAATTCTGGTTCCATAATACCGTTGTTACGTTTAGCCAATTTGATAGATAACCAATCAACCATTTTACCCCCGTAGAACATACCAACGATACTACCAACGAAAGGAGCCAAGTTGGTCAAACCAGTGCTAGAGGTGGAGAAGCCGTAATATTCAGAGAAAATTTGGGATTGAGTGGTTGCCAAAAGCGATAACCACATCATTTGGGCACCATATACAATACCACCCCACACAATGGGTGGGAAGATGACCATTAAAAAGGGTCTGCTGAAGATGGTGAACCAAGATCTTGGATCATTAAATTCTACTTCAAAAAGTTTCATTCTTTGCCAGTATGTTCTTTTAGGAATTGAATAATCAACACTAGAGTCATCATCTTCCTCTAAGTATTCTCCTGTGATGTTCATTTCTTTTGAAGTAATTACACCACTTTTCAATGCTTCAATTTCAGTTTCATGTGATTTGATCTGTTGAATCACTTCCTTTTCATTGGTGACATCTTCACGGTAGAAGGTAGTATCTTCCATGATGAAGATTTGAACAATGAACATAACTCCTGAGATCAAGGCCAAAATCCAGAATCCTCTTTTGAAGTCGGTGTTGTTACCAACGTATCCACTAATAGTAGGCCCGATGTCACAACCAGCGTAAAGGGCGAAAATCAACATGGACAACTTGGAGGCTCTTTCATGAAGGAAGAACACATCGGTTGAGGAAATCTCCACCAAGGAATCAACTGGAGCAGCACTCAAACCGACAAAAGCCATGGCGGCGAAGAGATATTGCACATTTTTGGTGGTGGCTCCAATAGCGTTACCAACCACCGATAATAAGGAGCACATCAAATACACGAATCTTCTGCCTAGTTTCATGGCCGTTGGTTGAAGGAGAACACAACCAACACCCAAGAATAAGAAACAAATGGCAGAGGAAATGTTTAATTGATTAAAGTCGGTGTTTAAATCTTCCACCATGACTGTCCAATAAGGGCCGTTCCAGTTGGAACTGAGGGCCAAGATGAAACTCCAAAACCATAGAAACCCGAATTGGAGGTTTTTCTTCAACCGCGACCATCTTAAAGGGTCATTAGGATTGGAGCTTGGAGGAGGAATCAAAATGATGTCTTTTTGTCCTGACAACTTCTTCACATGTAACACATTGAGAACATCAATCAAATGCACAGTTCCAGGCACAATGTCATTCTGGTCAACAGAATCGTGAGTGGAGTTAGCTTCTTCTAGCGAATTGGTGGCGCTCGAGCCTTTTTCTAGTTTGTGAGCCTCAGTCATAGCCGTATGCGTTGGGGTATCATGGAACACAATTGGAGCAATCTGTGCAGTATATATAGTGATTGCCTTTTTTGCATCCGTTATCGTACCCGCTAACAGTCCCCGCGAAGGCGGCTGATGCCGAATTAGGCAACTTGACACTTCTGACTTGTTTTTAGTTGTGAGTGCAGTCGTATATGCATGTCTAAAAAAGAAGTCTAAGAACTTAACCTGTATGGGGGTGATTGTAGGTTACCGGGTGCCGATATGGAGAAATGCTGTATTGTTTTATGCAAGCCATTTTCTTACTGATAAGGGAGTCTCGGTCATTTGACGAGATTAGTGCGAGCATTAGCGGGAATTTGGCTTATCGCTGAACACAAAATGGAACAATAAACTTATTATTGTGAGATAGGTCTAGCCGTGTACGTTAATCTAATGTTACATTGATCATATAACTGACCGGGCGGTAGCGGGACCGGGTATTTACAAGGCATAATAGCGAAATTAGCTCACCATATGATGCAGGGTGTTTTTCTGAAATCAAGATGAGGAATGGTACGCAAATTCCTCCCAACTAAGAGAAGAAAGAACAGACAATAAAAAGCACGAGCTGCAATTAACTGCCTGATGCGTATATCCGTTTTCAGTGACTGGCTGAACCGACACAGTTTTGTGAATTCATAGCTTTGTGAATTGAAGATAAGGTTGTTGAGAGAAGCTTGACTTCGGGTGGATGCAAATGACTTGATTAGCAGCTGGTGTACGGACCACGACCATGGGTGCTAATATTTTTTGAGCGCACTTGAGCTGCAATTAACTGCCTGATGTGTATATCCGTTTTCTGTGACTGGCTGAACCGACATAGTTTTGTGAATTCATAGCTTTGTGAATCGAAGATTAGGTTGTTGAGAGAAGCTTGACTTCGGGTGGATGCAAATGATTTATGTGACTGCTGGATGCAAATGACTTGATTAGCAGCTGGTGTACGGACCACACCATGGGTGCTAATATTTTTTGAGCGCACTTTTCAAGGAATGTTTTGAGAAATGGGACCAAAACAGAAAAATGTAACTACTCTTAAATTGGATCTACTTTTTTCTTCTGTAAGCAATGTCAACTCCACAAGACTCAGGTACGTAATACTCCTTTCACATATCACCGAGCACACTAACACCCATAGACCAATTGCGGGGCTCATCCTCAGATAAACGCCAGGCCAAAGGGCGCTTTGGCTGGGTCAAGCGATTAATGCAGGGACAAGGAAGACAAGGACTTCCCAATCATGCCTACGATCAACGACAGAACCATGTCAGAAGAAGACGAAGTAATAGCACTCCTCATAGAACCCGGGATAACGGCGGTGTGACTACAAATCCGCATAATGAAATGAATCGAGCTAATTCAGAGTTACAATTTGAAAACGACACTCCTAACGTGAAGATAGTAGAGTTCGATGACGGACTCACCAAGCCAGACCCGTCGTACTATAGTGACATTGACAGTGATCAGATCGATAATTCTAGTGATGACACCAGGAATCGAGGAACTTCAATACTTAGTGATCAAATAACCACCCACTCCGATAATCTAAGTACAATTCCTCTCAAATCAATTATGTCAGCACCCTCTTCGAAATCACCGTCGGTGTTGAGTGGGGATAATCACCACGACAATAGCTCCTACGTGGCATCTACAGCGGAAACTTCGCTCGCTCCTAGCGTCCATACCGCAACGACTCACAATTACACATTATACCCTGGAAATGCAAGTCTACACAGTAACCATCCTTCGATTAATCAAAATCCAGAGCAAAGCAGAGACCGTGATCGGGACAGTACGCGAGAACGTGACAGTGAGTCGATTATTACCTTGGCTAGTTCTACAAGAAGAGTACGGAGAAGAAGTCTTGATACGAACTGCAGTACCGCGGGAATCCCCCCTGCTAGTATAATGGAAAGGTTATCTGTTCATCCCAATGCTGCCAATAGCTCGACGTATGCTATGAGTATTCACAATAGCAATGATCGAGGAGAGAATCAATCGGAAATTGACAACCAGCACTCTCCTTAGCTTAACGGAGTATATTTATTTATGAGGTAAGAAATAGGTTTTAGTTTTATAATTTAATGGAATTTGCATTTGCGTATAAATTTTTCTCCATCGTAATCTGAACCGTCTACGGCCGCTGTCTTTCTGGCTAGTTATACAATTCTACTATGTATATTTCTCCGAGCATAAGTATATAATGCTACTAAAAGAGCTACTTCATCTCGAGAAGCTAATCCAATAAATTAATGGAGTTTTCAAGGCCCAAATTAATTGGAACAGTTGATAATATTCGAAGGTTGACAGTTTCATGCCATATACGGTCATCCTAGCAGCCAACATTTCGATCAATCCGCTCCTGAACATTTCAGAATTTAAGCTAAAACGGTATGCCATTGTGGAGAGCAGATTTAATAGCTGTTTTTGGAATCCGTTCTCTTTTTGCTATTGGCTGAAGTCTTCGACTTCGAGTTTCCTTTTAGAAATCTTGGAGTAGTAGTTTTTTTTTTTATCTCTCTCCAACAGGAGGAAGATAGACATTCACTTCTAATTTCCATAGGATCAGGAATACTATGGTCACCATATAGATAATTCCAGTAATATTTAGTTATTATTTCGAGAAATACCTTTCGGTTTGAATCGCTCAAATATTTGAATTCGCTAGTACCATGAAGCATGAGTCCCGATCTTTCTAAGAAATCTTTCATCAGAGGATCCAATTCGTTCATAACTTGATTAGAAGTACACATAGATGGTAGCAGGTCGTGATCAGTTCCTTCGTTTTGTGCTTTATATGTTTTCACGAAAGCTTCTTCGAAAAGAAGTATGAAAGATTTCTTTTCAAAGGACATTAGATGTTTATAAAGCACATTTAAAGTAGCTGTTTCATTCAAGCAGCTTATCCATTCTTTGAGTTTTCCTTCAGATTTGATCAATTGTAATAGTTTTATTGGATAGTGAACACAAAAGAAATCTGTACTGACAGGCCGTATGTTATCAGGTTAAAGTGCCACTTTCCTTTTGTAGGAAAACTATCTTTGGTGAAATATCTACCTTCTTCAGGAAAAGTCTGACAATAATCACGAACTGCCTTGACCCATTTAATTAGAGTTTCAGCTTCTCTAGTTAATATAGGTAAGCCTTTGAAAAAGAGCTAGTAATGTTGCATGGCTATTTTGTCAGTTTTGTTAAGCAATGCTTCCAAATTACCTTTTAAATGTTTGCTAACATTCATCGGAAGAGCCCTTCTTGGACCAACTTTATTGATACCACGGAAAGAGATCCTTTTTCCTTGATCATAATCTAGGTGAAGTTTTGATAATTTCTGTTCGAGTTCATCAGCACTTTCTTCATCAGTAATTTCTTAATCAGAACTTGTTGACAGAGCATAGCCAAAGCTTCTTCGATCTCTAATTGATTTCTTGCTTCCTTCTTGAAGCGTTTTCTTAGACACTGTAAATAGCTTTAGATTAGTATAGTATTTGACTTTTAATCTGTTGAGTTAGTTACGCAGTCAGTAACGGTTTTGCAATTTAGCGTTACACAGTTGGATAAATGCATTACCTTCAGTGAAAGATAATATGCCGAAGTAGTATGGAGATTTAAACGGTATATTGTTTATCACTCTCTGGCTTCAATAATTCTATTCTTAATAATCTGGAAACAATTTGCTCTATTTATTTAATTCTGCTTCCCCATTAATTTCCTTCACATGCTCCCTTTTTATATATCTTTCTGCTCATTTGTTCTCCTCGGAAGATTCCAATGTCAACTTGCATACGAAAAGGGGTAGAAGGTGATCTACCATATTGCCAAACTTGGCTCAATTTTAAATAGTCGTACACCTACGTTTTATGGCTAGCCATTATAACTTAACGAACTAACAAACTCTGAAGAGACTAAATTCAAATTATATCTTCAAATCTCCAAACCTGATCTTGGTCTGATATCTCGTCCAAGAGAAAACATTTCAATCTACTAACTGTCCATATAGTCTTAAGTCGCGAGTCATATTAGCTATGGTGTAATAATCATTCATATTCTTCCGTATCACAGCATTCTCAGCTTCACTTCGGTATCCATTACTCCCTCCAATGAGCTCCCTCCGGTATTTTAACTCATGAACTCTAGCCCGAGTGCGCATTTATTCGCTTTCATTGATTCAATTTCCTTAGATTTGCATAGTCAATGAATAATTGCAACCATTGGATAGGTGATGCGGAAGTCGGTACAGGTCGTGTTTTACTCAACAGTCCCCTTGATGTAAAGTACTCTGTTTTAAATTCTCTAAAGGAAAGGGATGAGGATGATCTAATATCTACAAAGATACAACAGAATCTTTAATATTAGATACTGGTACAAATGTTTCTATCGTAAAGTCAAGAAGCTTGTTAAATGAAAATCATCTACCTAATTCTACATCACGTGATAGAACATTTGATTGATTCACAAAACCCCCGCCGTACGGATAAAAACAAACAAAAACAAACAAAGGAAGCTAAAAAAAAAAAAAAGTACATTTAAATTTCTCGATCATATCAGCAATCCACCATTATCAACATAATAAACTGACTGAAACCCCCCAAAGAGAGGCCAGGAAACCGACAAATACACGAGAAATACCAGGTTTGAATCCTCGTCTTCTAGATCCGTTCGATTTTCCGTCACTTTTTTCTTGTCCTGAACCCCACTGAACATCCCGTTTCCAAATTGGACAACCCCCTCTCGAAGGGTAATTGCCAATAAAAAATGGGAACTTTCAGCAATAACGACAATTCCGTGGAAATCGACATATACGTACAAAAATTGTCCAATTACATACGAAGAAATGAAGATGCCCTTGCCAACGGATTGTTATGTTTCTCCAAGAACAGAAACCCCAATAAAGTTAAACCATTACGATTGAGTTTCTCCATTCATCATCTTTATTGTATAGCGGAGAAAATAGAATCATCGCCATTAGGTGTGGATGTAGGACCATTGAATATCAAACTCGACAGCCCTAATCATGAACCAACCTTTATATCATTCATGGCCAATAATGCCAGATCATCGAAGCATTTCGAAAGTGACGCCAAATCCATAACTTCCATAAATTCTATGAAATCAATTGTCCTGTCAGCCTCCGTTTACTGGAGAAATTTTACTTTTAGCAAAGATCCCAAGATCGTTAATAAAGATTTACGTTATCTTTACTCATCTTTCACCAAAATTCCTTGTTTGATTTTAACCCCCAAAACAAAAATTGGTAGTATAAGTGGATACGAAGAATACCCATGTGATACTTCAGTACCGATTAAAATGTTTAAGAACTTGCAAGTTTTGGAAATAATCGATTATGAACCCAATGAGATATTTGGATGGAATACTTTAAGTGAACAATTGAGAATATTGATTATAAGGAACTCTAAAATTAGTGATATTACAGAAGTTTTATTCACTTTGGTGATTGATGACGAAAACGGCCGGTCCTCATTTAATAATCATAAACAACTGAAGAAGAATGATTGGTTACATGAAAATCATAAATTCAACCTGAATTCGAATTTTTCTAACAATGATCATGAACCTATTATAAAATATAGACGAGAACGTGCATCAACAACGGCATTTTCGGGTACGACAGGTTTGTTGCCGAAAGATTTTATCAATGACCTAAAATTCGGCTCTAATGAGAAATCTTACCAAAGTGAAAATAAATGGTCATTTCTCAAGCAGTTGACCGTTTCTGAAACTTCAATAACTTCAATTCCTAGTTACATATTTAAACCTTTGAACAATCTCGTCAAATTAAACTTGTCTGGAAATTTGCTCCAAGAATTACCTGATGGTTTAGATCAATTGACTAACATAAAATACCTAAATTTTGCCGATAATTACATTACCAACTTGAGAAGCTTGCCAAAAAACTTGAAGTATTTGTCAACCCTTAATTTCAACAATAACAAGTTGGAAGACATTAAAGGAATTGAAAATTTAGTGGCCATTGAAAAGATCGATTTCCGAAGAAATCAGTTGAAAACAGTGGAGTGTTTAAAACCCATAGTTTTGCTCTTCATAAAAAATTCAGATAAATTCAATCATATTTACTTATCCGGCAATGGATTGCCTAAAAACTACAGAATCGACATTTTCAATTTGTTCAATGGGGTGAAGTATAAAAACAGCATGAAAATTGACGATTCTCGTCCCGGGTACTTTGAAAGTGCTCTTCTCTTTGATGCCGAAGGAGCATTTAAGTTCTTACAAAAGTATCTTGATTCAGATAAAGATAAAAATGGCGATGATCCCAACGAAATATTAGGAGAGGATAGTGATTCTCCTCCTCCTGTACAAAGTGCTCGATCTCGACTTCAGGCAATTGGCAAAGGTCATAATAGAGGTAGTAAGTCAACTAGTGACATTAATGAAATATTAGATCCATTGTCTTCCCTCAACCTCTCCAATGCCTTAAACTCCAATAGCCGAAGATCTACCATTATCACGAAAACTATCCTTTCTCAAGTGGATACTCCATCAAGCACCTCTCCAAGTAGTATCACATCCACAACTCCCGCTCAACTCAAACTCCCATCACCTCTTGGTAATAATCAAAATCTAAGCAATCAACTGAACTTCGAAGCCCCAGCGTTCGTGACCACAAAATCTGCTCCTGCCTCCAACATCATACGACATTCATTCAACCTTCCACCGTCACCCTCTAATTTACAATCAAGATCCCTTAAACATTCAACCACTATGAATCAATTAGATCTTGAATCAATGAATAACCCTGCTCCAAGTGTAATGACCCCTGTTCAGGTTCAGGTTGAAGGATTTCAATAACAATAATATATTTATTTTAATCCCCTAATTATTTGTCACTCCTTGCATTATTTCTTTGTAAATGGTATACATTACTTTTTTGCAGCCTTTGCAGAAAATCGGAATACCGGATCTGAGTCCGCGTCCCGAATTCAGGGATCACATCCGGTCTAAATTAGCCGCCCTATAAATTTACAATATAAATAACACCCGCTGTTGTCTGATTACATTTTTTTTTTGCATCTCACTTCTTTCTTATATACGGAATAGCTCTTTAATTCAAAAACATGAAAATTGTCGATTGCGTACCGTTACTTTTAACAATTCATGCTGTACTGGCTCAGTTTGGCCAAATGAAAGGGGAAGAGAATATTGTTCTCGGTCACAATTCGACACCACCTTCTTCGCCTCCATATCTCGAGAAAAGAGGCTATCATGAAGAACTGCCTTTGATCTATGTAGCTGATGATGATCATCCTTCTGATCACTATTGGACAAGACCTTACTTTCCTACTCGTCAGTAATACCTTTAGATGATTACTTTTCTTTTTTTTGCAACAATTAATAATGTATCAGTATACTAACATTCATAGCTATTGGTGGTCGGATTGATCGAATTTGGCAAAAAGCGTACGATAAGGCAAGAAAAATAGTTGAAAAAATGTCTATTCCAGAAAAAGTGAACTTGACTACTGGAACTGGTTGGGGATCTGGTCCCTGTGTTGGTAACACCGGCTCAGTCCCCCGATTAGGAATCCCGAATTTGTGTCTTCAAGATGGCCCCAACGGGGTGAGATTCACTGATTTTGTCACCCATTTTCCCTCTGCATTGGCAGCAGGTTCTACTTTCAACAAAGAACTCATCTACTTGAGAGGAAAAGCCATTGGTAGAGAACACCACAAAAAGGGTGTTCATATCATGTTAGGCCCATCTATTGGGCCAATTGGTTTGAAGGCCAAAGGAGGAAGAAATTGGGAATCCTTTGGTGCGGATCCTTACTTACAAGGTGTTGGTGGTGCTGCAACTGTTGAAGGTATTCAAGACGAAGGAGTTTTAGCAACCGTCGGTCATTTCGTTGGTAATGAACAAGAGCATTTCAGGCAATTGGGAGAATGGGATGACAATGGCTGGGACTGCCTTGAAGACGCAGTTAGCTCCAACATTGGTGACAGAGCTATGCATGAAGTTTATCTATGGCCATTTGCTGATACTGTGAGGTCAGGTGCTGGTGCAGTAATGTGTGCTCGTAGTCAAGTTAATAACACTTACGCTTGTGAAAACTCATATTTAATGAATAATCTCTTGAAAGAAGAGTTAGGCTTTCAGGGATTCGTTGTATCAGATTGGGGAGCTCAGCATTCAGGAGTTTATTCCGCGTTATCTGGTCTCGATATGACGATGCCAGGTGAAATTTTTGATGATTGGTTGACAGGTAAGTCTTATTGGGGTCCTCTTTTAACCAAAGCCGTCTATAATTACACTTTTCCTCAGTGGCGTTTAAATGATATGGCAACAAGAATTTTAGCTCCTTTCTTCGCTATAGATAGCATTTCATTGCCATCGGAAAATGAGTTACCTAATTTCAGTTCCTGGACTCACCATACGTATGGACAGCAATATCCCTTCCAACATTACGGTTCAATTAATCAACAAAACTGGCATGTTGATGCTCGATCTCAATTCAGTGATGAAACTGCTCTCAATGTTGCAAGAGAGGCAATTGTCCTCTTGAAAAACCAAGCACAAAACTTGCCAATTTCAAAAGAAGATGGAATTAGAAGATTACTCATCGCTGGTGTTGGAGCAGCAGCTGATGCAAAAGGATTCAATTGCAAGGATCAAAGGTGTGTTGATGGTGTCTTAACGTCAGGTTGGGGTTCCGCTGCTGTTAATAATCCTTATGTCATCACCCCTTATGAGGCAATAGCAAAGAGAGCTAGAGACTTAGGGATGGTCATCGACTTCACCACAGATGTCTGGGAATTAGATCATGTTGACGAACTAGCTGATTATGCTGATATGGCAATTGTTGTGGTAAATTCTAATTCCGGAGAAGGATACATAGAGGTAGACGATAATTATGGAGACAGACAGAATTTGTCTCTCTGGCATAATGGAGATGAACTCATAGAACATATCTCAGACAGATGTCGAAAGACAGTCGTTGTGGTTAACTCTGTGGGACCAGTGGACTTGGAAAAGTGGATTGAACATGAGCATGTTGTTGCTGTTGTTCAAACAGCACCATTAGGTCAATTCGTGGGGGAAGCAATTGCTGAAGTGTTGTTTGGGGAGGTAAATCCCTCAGGAAGGCTTCCATTCACCATTGCAAAGAAGAAGCTGCATTACATTCCCATCTTAGAGGATTTGTCAGAGGATAAAGAGCCACAGGATATTTTTGATAGAGATATTTATCTTGATTACAAGTTTTTTGATAAGCACAATATCAAACCAAGATTTGAGTTTGGGTTTGGATTGTCTTATACAAAATTTAAGGTCTATGATCTATCAATTAAGGAAATAACACCGCCCACTGAATACTTGCCATACCCTGAAGAATATTTACCGGTTCTTCATGCAGTTGAAGACGATGTATGCGACCCAGAAGATGCGTTATTCCCCCATGAAGAATTTGACCCTGTTCCAGGTTGTATTTATCCATATCTTTACAATGAGAATGTGAAAAACTTAGAAGATGGAGAAAAATTTGATTATCCAAAAGGATACAATCCTGATCAGAAGGATTCTCCTCCATTAAGTGGAGGTGGATTAGGAGGTAATCCAGCCTTATGGGAACTTTTGTATAAAGTAACTGCAGAGGTCAGCAACGAGGGTAAGTATGAGGGAGGCTATGTAAGTCAACTATACATTGAGTTTCCAGGTACTATTGTGCCTTCTCCTCCAAAAAATTTAAGGGGATTTGATAAAATTTTCCTCCCACCGGGAAAATCTGGTAAGGTTGAATTCAATGTATTAAGAAGAGATTTGAGTATCTGGGACACAGAGTCACAACAATGGATAATTCAAACCGGAACCTATAAAATTTATCTCGCTACTTCCAGTAGGAAGATTGAATTATGTGGTGAAATCGATATTGGATGTTGAGGCTGTGGGTCTAGTGTACCTTATCAGTTGGTCGGCATCAGAAGCCCCGATTGAACCTATCTTTCGAGTTGCTTTACAAGAGAAAAATATCTAGACCATACTATTTTGAAACAATAGTGGTAACTCAAACTCAAAATTGATAGGTGGGATCCTGTGAAGAAATCAGCTTTCCCGATTATGGCTATAAAGGATTTTGTTCTGAATTATCAGAATTGAGATCTACTGCTCGCTTTTTCTTAAGTAATTTTCTAGATTTTAAATACAAATGTAAATGATCGGATATTCCTCTCGTCCACAAAGGAGTATTATCCGTTGCATATTGAGAAAGGCATGTCAAACTAGTGACACATTATGACATGTTCGAGACACACGTTGTTTGAATACAGCAATAATTACAGGACAAAGTAAACTTCCACCTGTATTTTTACCGGAATGCTTAGTGGTATCATCCATTGTTGTCAAAGGTTTATAGCGTGTTTTCAATATTAAATTAGTAAACCGTGTTGATGATGTCTGCCTCTCTTTGAATTATTCAAAAGACTAGACCGGTTTACCTGAAGCTATTATTATTGTTTGAACCTTATTGTAGAGATCAGATAATGTAACCCTGATATTGTGTCACAAAACTTTGACATCTACAGCAGTTGCCAAATTCCGCCACATGAAAAGAACTTTTTAACCAAAACTTTAAAATGCTTCAACAAAGATAACTTTGATTTCATGGAGCCCAATAATCTACAGAGCTTCAGGAGCTGATGGGAAAGGATTCGTGCCTTATTCATTGAGTAGGAAGCACCTTGAAGAATTAGATCTAAGCAGTAAGCAAAAGAGGTGATTTAGAGGGGGTGGCTTGGAGAAGATTGATACAAAGTAAATACACAAGCCATATTCTCATTGACTTTCAATTCACATGATGTAATTACACCATGGCGCAAGCTTCATGCTACTAGCATCCCTACAAGCCATTTACTCGACACACCTGAGCTGATGAAATTATGGTAGAGTCAATTTCTACGTCACTATTGTTTTTGCGACCTCAACTCCAGGTGGTTGCAGCACTTCCAACGAATGGCACCATTGCGCATCTCGGAACAAAGTTACGGGATACTTTTGTATGGCTGGTTTTACGTTGCATCTACAAATTTGTAATATTCAGCGTATTGTTGCATAATTTCAACTGCCAGGGTGAAAATATATAATCCATCTTTCCAACGCTGTGCTGGAAGACAGAATTTATCCTTTTAGGCGAGATGCATTCTTACTTTTTTTCAGTTTTGTGTTAGAGCAACTTTTCCGGAACGGATACGGAAGAAGTCAGTCTCGAACCTGCCCTTACCACTCCCAACAGGGTTGATTAGATTTGATGATGATGAGCACTGTAATGATACAGTCGCCAAGAAGATACTAGCAAGTTGCTAAATATTATACCCCTTGCTTCTCTTTTGACAGTTTTTTCTTACCTGCATGTACTACACAAATAGGGCACATATCAAAGAATCAACGTAACCACATAGCACGGAGTGCCAACCAGAGTGACAAGAACTCAGTGTTTTTAACGCAACTGTGGATTCGCTGGCAAACTTTTGCTTGGCGCATGTCTCATGAAACTACTTCGCCATAGTGTGCTCGATTATTCTTCATTGCTGTGGACATCTTTTGACAGTTATACGAACTAAATGCCCATAACAAGCATCACCATATCTATCTATTATCATGTAGGTGTCAGATTAATACCATCAAAGCCGTGATATTAATCAGCAAAATCAATTGTGTAGATGAAATTTCACGAAATAAGGTTTCCTAAGTTATTCCGGAAGATGTGCTTTACCGTAGTCAAAATGCGCGAAAAATGTAGAGTAAAGTACGTCGAAAGCATGTTTTCTCCTAAAGTTTACCTACTTGACAAGTTCTATCTTCAATTTCTTGACCTCATAGGTCCTGTAAGAGGCCAAACAAATTTTGTGTAACAAACAAGGCTAGCCAACGTTCACCATTACTTGGATTACGTTGCCTACAAAGTGACAAGAAACAGAAGAGCTCAAAATTCTTGGGTAGCTTCCTAGATAAGTACTTGAAGACCAAATGAGATTGCAATGCCTGGAGGGAATTTCTGCCAAGTCTTAAGCTGATAACGTCACTAAGTATGTTCACGTGCGATAAGCTTGACCCGGGTGTTTCCTGCTGTCAGCAAAAGTCTTGTCACGGGCCTTCACGCTTCATAATCTCTACTACATGTGACTGTGTTTGTGTCCAGAGTAAGTCCATAATAAACCATCCTATCAGGGAGCAACCTTAATTTCCAGAGAGCCGTCCGATCTAAAATCCGAAAGGGTTTTATAATATCTTGCCATGTGTTACGACTGTTGAGATACATAATAAACCGTTTCTCATATGCCTCAAAATGTATCTCATGGAAAAATTCACTATTTTTTCTGCTATGCATGTATTTTTTTAAGAAATTGCACATATCTGAATCAGGGAACAAGGGTTATCACTGATACGAAGGAGTCAGAAGCCAGACTTCTTCTTTGCATCAAAAATCCCTTTCCTACTTTCTCCGATAACTGTGATATCAACTCAATGATTCTTCAGAATTCTTTTTCAGTCCGTGCCAGCCAGGCATTTGAAATACGCATTATTGACCGCAACTTAGACCCACTGGCATTTCTGCTATTATTCGAAGTTAACTTTCACCGCAGTAGCCACATCGTGTACACAAGCCCACACTTTCAACCTAAAGTGGTTACTAATGGTTGTGCCTGTCACTTTTGTATCATTTTTCTTCTTCCTATATTTTTCCGGATTTCTCATCTTTGCAACTGCGAAATTGTAGAGAGAACAGAGAATTTCAAAGGACCGTTATCAGAAACCCTTGAAAGCCAAGGAGGTCTGTAAATATTTGACAACAATTAAGCGACATGCATCTGCAGAATCATGGCAGTTTAAAGATATGATATCTCTACCTTTTTGACTTGGACAAACTGTATGCATTATGGATTAATTAAATCAAAGTCAGCTGTGCATATTCCGATGCATGAGGAATATGAATTGATGCCGCAAAATCTGCACAATAAACCTTATTTGCTTGACATCCGTTTGCACAGTCCCTCTTCTTCTCGTGTGAATTCCTTTTGTTCTTTTTTTATTAGCTATTTTGCAATTCTTCGGATATCCACTATCGCTTGCATTTGAGGATATGAATGTGATTTAAATAGGACTCCAATTCTCGTTGTAAAGATTATAATGTTTTTTATATCTTGAATATCTTATCACTTCACTCTTATCTCTTTTATTTATTGTTTAACTTTTATAATTTATTTCATTTGAAGTCCAACTAGACTTCAGCCTCAACTAATAGAAACTCATTTTCATTTCACTATTCATAGATCATGGCTAAATACTCAGAGTCTAAAATTAACTGTGTCGAGAATAGTCCCAGCAGCCAAAGCACTGCTTCCACTTTCGACTATATAGCTTCAAGGAGCCATGACCTTGAGAAACAACACAAAAAGAATCATGTTACTATCCGCCAAAAAGAAGTTGATGCTGATAATCTCATGGAAAAGCTAGGTGATTCTCATATGAATATCTTACCTAGAAAGAAGTTGATCATTTGTTTAAGTGCTCTAGCTTTGAGTATGGTCATCTCCTTTGCCGATCAGCAGGGGATCACTGTCGCTATGGCACAAATTGGGGAAGAGTTACATGCAGAAACAACTATTAACTGGGCAGGTACCGCCTCATTGTTGGCCAACACTGCTTGTCAGGTTTTGTTTGGAAGATTGTCTGATATTTTTGGTCGTAAAAAGATTCTCTTAGGATGCTTGGCCATCTTAATTATTTCTGATATTGCTTGTGGAGTTGCTAAAACCGGTTTACAATTTTTCATTTTCAGAGCCGGAGCTGGTATAGGTAATGGAGGAATATCGTCGTTGGGAATGGTGATATTAAGCGATATAGTCACCTTAAAACAACGAGGTAAATATCAAGGTATCCTTGGAGCATCTGTCGGGGTTGGAAATGCTGTTGGTCCTGTGATATTTGCAGCCTTTATCAAAAAGGGTAGTTGGAGATACTTCTATTACTTTTTGGCACCATTAGGCTTCTTGGTGTTAGTGGTTATGTATTTCTTGATTGAAGAACGTCCTAAGGATAAAGAAGATCCATTATCTCGTGCTGATAAGTTCAAAAAGATTGACTATTTTGGAACTTTATTATCAACATCTAGTATTACCTTATTGTTGGTAGCTATCAGTGGTGGAGGTTCCAGTTATCCATGGGGAAGCCCTCTAATCATTACTTTGTTCGTTGTTGGTGGTGTGTTGTTCATCGCATTCATATTATGTGAATGGAAGATTCCGAAATTACCTATGGTGCCATTGAGATTATTTAAAAGTCCATCATTGTGCATGATTTTAATATCCAATTTCTTTTTCGGTATGACTTACTTCAGTTTCATGTACTACCTTCCATATTATTTCCAAATCATTAAATCGAAAAACTCTATCGGGACGTCGGTATTTGTTATTCCATTGGTGATGGGCCAAGCAGTTATGTCTATTGTTTCAGGTCAAATCATCTCACATACCGGCCATTACATCTACGTTATATATGCTGGTTTCGCTATGTGGTTATTGAGCTGTGGCTTGGTGTTAATTTGGGATAAACACACTTCCGATGGCATTAATGTTCTCATCTTGTTGATCATGGGAACCGGTGTAGGGTTCACCTTTCAACCAACCATGGTTGCTGCTCAAGCACAAGCTAAGAAAGCTGATCGGGCTGTTGTCATTTCCACAAGAAATGTTCTCAGATCCTTTGGTGGGGCCGTTGGGATTGCTGTTGGATCTACTACTGTTAGCAATAGTTTCTTGGACGAAATCAAAAGTTATAAAAAACATAATCCAACCAATATCCCTGACAGCTACCTTTCATACTTGGAAGATCATATCTATAGCACAATTAAAACTAATGGATTGAACCCGGAACAAGTTGATGCGGTGAGAAACATGTTCCTTAAATCATTGAGAAATTACTATTATTTGATTATTCCTTTCATGGCTGTTTGTCTCATCAGTTCATTCTTCATCAAAGATAGAGGTTTGCAATGTATTGACGAGCTGCCAGAACCAAAGAAGCAAAAACCGGTTGACAACTCATGTGCAACCTCGATCACTGTGGTTCAAAATGGAATTTCTCATGATTCTGATAATGAGAAAAAATAGATTTCATTAGTTAGACTTTTTTTTATAGAATATAATTGTGTTCTTTGCATGAAATGTAGAAAAAAAAAACCTGCAAACTTGTGGGGTCGGAATAGTTAGTATTTCCGAGGGGAACTTTATCGACCAACCCCCGGTAATGATGCGCACATCCGAAAAAGTCTTGTTTACAACACACAAGCAAATAGGTGCTACTTACGCTGCAGCTTAATTGTCTTTCATATTGTAGGCAAAATCGACAGCCCGAAGAACATGACACGGTCCGAATCGCTAGCGGAGAAGTATGAGAGGTCAAAACGTGGGAAATTACGAGATTCTGACATTTATATACCGAAATATAAACCTAACTCTTATGAAGATGATCTTATAGATTTCACATACAAGCCTAAAGCATCCTTTGTGCCATCTCCAAAATATCCACCATCTATTGAAAGACCCAACAGGGTATCATATACAGCTACCTCAGATAAACTAAATAAAGGATCTACAAGCATACCATATTTGAGTGAAATAAAGGTCAATTCCAACAAACCTCTATCCCCGATAAAAAGAGTCAGATTCACGCCCTCCAGAATACGACCGGCCCAGATCTATAAAGTTCTCAACTCGGAGGCTTCTGCTCCCACAGCCAGAAGTATACTATACGGAAGTAGATATAACTCCAAATCATCCCGCAACTCTGTTTCGGTGTTGAATCCACAGAAACGAGGGTTGTTCAATAGACTACGAAAGTTTCTTACTAATTTGACCGTAAATGGAGGCAGCACAGGTAGTTCTGACTTTGAATTGTTGTCTAATTCAGCCAAGGATTTGTTGCATATCAATTTACCAGCGAAAAGGGTTAACTTCAATGATGAAGTAATGCCAAGAGAGAAGGAAAGAGTAAGCACTTCAACTCCACTAAGAACGCCCATACGGCGGGAGGAGCATGATTATGCTGGAGATCATGATCTTGTAGATGAAACTATAAGGTTGAATAGTGAATTACAGAAGAAGAAAGAGATTCAGCAGCGAGTAAATGTACTTTTGGATAAAATTGAAGAGGAAAAGCTGAATTTCCGATCATTAACAGCAAACTATGAGCACGAAATCAGCAGTTTAAAAGCAGAATACGAGAATAAACTACGCAGCATGAAATCGAGAATACTGCAACTAGAAAAAGATGCAGATGTTCGGAACAAACATCTAGAACAGGCTAAAATCCAGGAAATAAGAACGGAAATATTAAAGGAACATGAAGCATTCTTGATAAGGCAAAGAAGAAAGGAAGAGGAATTAGAATTCAAACAGCAAATGCTTAATTCAGAGTATGAAAGATTGAAGGAAGAAAAATCGGAAAATGAAAATTTAAGAGATGCCATTGATCGGAAAAATCAGCAATTGATAACCAGTATTAAGCAACGTAGGTCTGATCTAAAACATGAATTGTTCAATAAACTTGAATCAAATAAGAAAGAATTCGAAGCAGAATTTCAGCTCTTACAGCAACAAAAATTGTCCATTGAATCCAATATCGATAGCCATGAAACCGATTTCGTCGAGTTCAATGAAAGAGTGCAAAAAATGTCTGAGGAGATTCTTCATAAGAAACAAAACTACAGTCTCCAGGAAGTGACATTTTTGAAGGGGTTGGAACATTTGTTGGACACTTTGGCCAAAGTGGAAGAGAAGAATAGGCTAGGTAGTCGATATAATCATCAATATGTTTTAATCGATGCCAAGTTGAAGGATTATTCTATTTTTTTCCAAAATTTCCTATCAGTTTTCAACACAAATTCTACAGGATACCTCGAAGTTTACAATCAGGATAACTTAAATGGCATCAAGCTGTCATTTCAAAAACTCACTTTGAATTTAAAGAAGAAGTTCCTGAAGAAAAATAGTCGTCTTAAACAACTTGACAATGATATTGCAAGATTTCAGATCAAGCTAAGCAACGGTGATATTCCTGCAAAGCTGGGTGATTTTGATTTTGAAAAAGTCTTAATTTCGTTCCAAACGAGGTTTGAAGTTCTTGAGGAATTGAGAACTATAAATCATTTGCTTATGGAACTCTCATCTTTATGTAAGGAATTGACAAATATTAGTATCATCATCCAAGATAATCTTGACAAGACTGATGACATTATATGAGGCCACCATGATTTCAACTACACAAGAAGTATTCATATTCCCCCCATATCACCTAGTATAACTGTGGTTTTAGTTTTTGCAGAGCCGTATATAAAATACACTCGCTATCCACGAAGGTATCTTAGTAGAATTCTTTACATCAATTTGACTAGGAAGGGCATTTGCACTTGTTTCTACTACTTTTCTAAGTCTCCATACAGCTTTAATATCAAATGTGGTATCGACTCCATAATAGTTTGGAAGATAAACACCCGTGCACCATTTATTTTGTATACACGCGACGCGTTATTTTGACTACAATCCATACTTTTCTACTCATCAGTCTTTTCCTCAGTTCTTTGTATACTCATGTTGAATGCACATTCGTTACCGGTGAATATTCAGCCGTCGAACTTACGGCCGATAGCTTACCGGATCTTGTCAAAAAAACACGGCTTAAACATCCAAACTGATGCGCTAAGCATACTAACTAGCAGTGTTGTGCTGAGATTTGGCTCTGAATGGAAAAGTGCGGCATCCCAGCAGTTCCTCGAAGAAATTGCTAAGGTTTGGAAACATCAAGGAAGAGGATTATTCATCGATGGCGATGGCTTGAACCAGGTTATCAAGGAGATTGCAAGTAAAGAGAAAAAATCGTCTGGAAGATTTGAGGTTATAGAAAAAGCAGGAAGATCTGACACTATAGTAGATATTTATGAAGACACGCCCGAAGATGAAGGGGGTGAATTGGATTGGAGGAACTTTTTCAAGATCATAACTCCGGAAACCCAGCCAAATTTCCAATTTGACAAGACAAGAAAACAGTTCCATTTAATTCCCACATCAGAGCTACCGACTTTCAAGAACAACTTGACTAGCTCCATTGAGTATTTCAACAGTAGATATCACCTTTTACGTGACCGATTATCGAGAAATAACAATTTTCTGAAAACTTCATTTTCCAGCATTTCTAAATTGAATAATGCCATTACTAATAAGAACATGTCATACGAAATAACATTGATAAAGAACATGCTAGGTCGAGATGGATCAAAATTCATATTATTCGGTTTAATATCGAAGAACATCAATGGAGACTTCATACTCGAAGATTCTTCCGATCATATCGAACTCAATCTTAGCCAAACCTACAAAACGGAAGGATCGTTCTATTGTCCTGGAATGTTTGTCATAGTAGAAGGTATTTATTCTGCATCTGGAGGTTCTATGGCGAGTGACGGGAACGTAATTAGTGGATGTTTCCATGTGAGTAACATCGGACAGCCTCCTGTTGAAAGAAGAGAAATTAGTATGGAAAATTATGGGAATTTAGACTTCATGGGGATCAATAAAGATAATGAGGGCTCTAAATCGAGCAATAACTTACCGATTAAAATCGATAAATCTTTCAAAAAACAATTAGTGCATTTGGAAAAGTCACTAACGAATCATAAGTTTATCATACTTGGAGGAGATTGTCATTTAGATGATATCAGAGTATTGAATGGATTGAAGAAGTTGTTTAATAAAATTGAAAGCACGTTGGTTGATGGATTTGATGATGATGATGATAATGTCACGATACGTAAGCCTTTGGCTTTGGTGATGGTAGGATCTTTTATTTCCCAGCCTATAACCGGTACCAACTCTTCTGTCTCTTCAATGAGAAATTCAGAATTGTACAAGCATAACTTTGATAATTTAAGTGATATTTTGGCAGGGTTCCCCAATATCATTAAAACTACAAAATTTATATTAATTCCTGGTTCTAATGATCCCTGGCAATCTACATATTCTTTAGGAGGGTCAAGTCTCAATGTTCTTCCTCAAAGACCCATATCAAAACTTTTCATCACCAGATTAGAAAGACTACTCCCTAAAGGTAATTTAATTCTTGGTTGGAACCCATCACGAATCAACTATCTATCGCAGGAAATACTTCTTTTTAAGGACGATCTTATGAACAAGTTCAAAAGGAATGACATGGTGTTTGAGGCCGAGGCTGAGGCCGAGATAGAGGCAGAAAAGAGAGAGACGAGAGAATTGAATATTGGAAACATCAACACCAACCAACCACATGTCTCTCTCAAAATCAAACAAGCCAGAAAGTTGGTGAAAACACTTCTTGACCAAGGTAATATATCGCCATTCTTGAAAGACTTGCGGCTAGTGAACACCAACTACAACACCGTATTGAGAATAGAGCCTCCTCCTACGTCTTTGGTGTTGCTAGACTCCAATTTTGAGAATTTTGAAGTTACTTATAATGGATGCAAAGTCATCAACATTTCGAAACTTATTGGCAGCGACAACAACAAAAAGTTGAACTATGCAGAGTATTATCCCAGCGCCAAGAAGTACGAATTCAAGGAATTGTACTTTTAGAATGGTTGCAAACGGAATTGAAGAAGTTCTGGTACCGAGAAGTGTAGTATATAGATTATAATAACGGAGGTCTATAGAGTAGCTCATTATAAATGCAATGATTTATGGAGCGGGCCTTACAGAAATAACTTACGTAGTTGCAAGATCAAAAAGCTTTGTCGAAAACCATGATCCCACTAGTTGTAAGCTATTATATTATTCTCTTTCACGTGAATTAGAGATGTTCATAACGTCCAAATATTTCGAGGTTAGCACGAATCATCCACAAGAGTCAAGCTGATGTTGCTCATATTCATCCTCAAAAGAGTACAACAATAAAAGGAAAGCAATTAAGTACATACCTACTCTCATTAATCTTTCGTCCACCATCTAATTGCAACCATATTGCAAGTGATGCAAAATTGTGCAAGTCGTGCTTTACCCAAGAATCCTAATTTATTGATCCATAATTCTTAAGGTCTTCTGTATGTGCATATGTATTTCAGTGATTGTCAATGTTCTATAGAGAAATGGTCCGAGGTGATACGTGAGTTGCTTTTCCAATTGTTTGGTAACTAATTTCATTTTGGTATATGGAATTAGGAAGAATAAAGTAAACCGTAAAAATGTACGGGTTGACTCATATATAAGCCCGTGCACCTAGATATCGCAGACATATTTACAACTAGCGATCCACTTCAGTTGTCTCGTCAAACATCCAATTGACACTATGGCAGACACTGTATCGTTAGTGAAGGAAAAGCATATTGAGTACGTTCAGAACCTCGACTCTAAAGTAACCAAGCAGTCGTATGAGTACTGGTTGCTGGAGCATTTGCGTATGAATGGGCTCTACTGGGGAGTAGTCGCCATTAATATGTTGAAGTCCCCCGATGCTCTTCCCTTAGATGGGCTAGTGAAGTATGTCGTTGACTGCTACGACGAAGAACAAGGAGGTTTTGCGTCATATCCCCTCCATGATGCCCATATTCTATCGACGTTGTCGGCAATTCAGATTCTTTCCATCTACGGTCAGTTGGACGTACTAAACGATAAGAAGGCCCTGATTGTAGCGTATATCAAAGGACTACAGAACGCTGACGGGTCGTTCAATGGGGACAAGTTTGGTGAAGTTGACACTAGATTTGTCTACACTGCCATCTCCTCACTCTCGATACTAGGAGAATTGACGGAAGAAGTGGTATCGCCAGCAGTTGATTTCATCATGAAATGTGAGAACTTCGACGGAGGATTTGGTATGTTACCGGGTGCCGAGAGCCATGCAGCCCACTGTTTTGTTTGTTTGGCGACATTGGCTATCACAGGACAATTAGACAGATTAACGAATTTAGATAAAACTGCTAGTTGGTTGAGTGAACGACAAGTTTTACCTAGTGGAGGATTCAATGGGAGACCGGAGAAATTGCCTGACGTTTGTTATAGTTGGTGGGTTCTTTCGAGTTTATCAATTTTGAACAAGCAGAATTGGATTGATTCTCAAAAACTCGAACACTTTATTCTTCATTGCCAGGATACGGATAAAGGAGGTATAAGTGATCGTCCTGACAACCAGACAGACGTTTTTCATACATGTTTTGGGTTGGCGGGGTTGAGTTTGATAGGCTTTCAACAGTATGATTTGGATGCCATTGACCCAGTTTATTGTATGCCAATAAAGATCACAAAAGAGTTCATAAAGTGGAGGAGGTAAGTGGTTTGGTACAAAGCGGAAGAAGTAAGTGGTTTGTTGCCAGGGCTTCTCATGAAGAGGTTCACGATTGTTTTCTGAAACCGACAGAACGTCGTCTAAGCATTTTGCGGTACAAAAAATGTTCGGCACTTTGTTCAGATGGCACTTATTTCATGAAGGGTTATTCACCGCATGAACGTAATAGCGACAATGGAGTATCGAAACGAAAATATAATACAGGAGAAACGGACAAACACACAAGAACAATGCAGGAGAGCAATGTGCAACAATAGGTGAAAGACTCGGTAATATAAAGTTTTCGAAAGGTTAAATCTCCTGGTCTCAACCAGAGATGCATGAATTATTACCAATTTCAATACTTCGATTTGAGTTTATTGTGTGACGCAAGTCCGAAAAAAGCATTTCCACTGAGAAGGTAAAAATATGCGGCACAATGAGTACTTCATGAGAAACACTGAAATTTTCCAATGGAATCAGCGTGGTTAGGTTTGTTTGACGGTAATGATATGCCTTATGAGGTAGAGTGAAGCTCATCTTCACCTCGAGTCGGATGCACCAGCGGGATGCTAAATGTATTTTTCTCGCCAGAAAAAAAATATTCTGCACCTGCGGCGCCTCGAAAAGCGATTATTGTCGGTGTGATAAGGCTTGTTTTCATCGTCTGGCGAATGGTTAAGTTTATTTTTCATCAAATGGGGTCATCATGTGAACTTATTGGAGACAGCACATAAGTTTGTTGAGGAGATCAAAGGTGGGGAAAACCTTAATTTAGGGTTTGTGGTTAGTTTTGCGGAATACAGTTAAGAAACGACCCTGGTCAACGCAGTGTTCCGACTACCAGCATTTTTCCAACGTCGCTATACAGCAACACTATACAAGCAGATGCAAAGAATGTCTGATCAATGTTTTATTCAGGTCCTTCACATGTGAAACAGGGGTGGCACTGTAAAACAGGGTACAAAAGGAGTTTATTGTTTACCAGTGACAGATGGTCTATAATTAGATCTTCTCGCTGTTTGAGGAAGAACAAGACTGAAACAATCGGGGGTGATCAATATCATACGCCATTGTGATCAAAAAGGTGCCTTGTTTCATTAACAAACAAAGCCGTATTCTATTTCTAAAAGGAGGGTTGACCAGCTATTATAAGTTATGTACCGTAATCTCTAAACAGGTAAGTTGAAGAGCTTGTTGTCCTTCATATTGGTTTAATTATATTCTCTATCTTATTATATTATTTTTTAGTATTTAGTTCATCCTATGCCATCTGTACAATGCATCCTGCATGGTTATGTGTAGCGTCTAGATGCGAATCCATGCTAGTGCAGAAAAAATATATAAGCCAATCTGGGACCTTCAAGAAAAAGAAAAAAATAGCATTTAGAGAAAAAAAGCACCTAACCACCTGATAAAAAATGTTGAAAATCATGACGATCGAATTCCCCTCTATAGTGATGTAGATGTAAATGAATCAGATAGATTCTACTTCAATTCACAAGTTGTAACCTAGGGTTGACGGGTTTAAGGTATCTCCTTATGAAAATGCCTAACAAAAGAAATATGCGAATTACTGGGAAAAGACTACATCTATTGAGTCTTGTTTAAGAGAAGAAAAAATATTTTTTATGACTGCAGATCTCCGTCTTTGGCCTCTGCGCCATTTTTAAAAGTCAGAATCTCCCAGGGCCTCCGGCCGCGTAACTTAGGTTATACTTAAGCCCGATATTTGTAGCGAAATTGTAGCAGAAATTCAAGCGCAATTTTACAAATGTTTCGGCCGAGATCTGGAGTTAATCCTTTTCATGGTAACTAGTTGCTGCGTCTACGAGAAAAAAGAGTTCCCCTGCAACATGCACAATTCCTCAGGGTTTTGAGGCTTATCAATAAGCATCTTATGCTTCCAAAAGACCAATACCACCCTGGCTTAGGTCAGCGCAAATGTTAAGGAGACATGTATTGCAGACGTTTTTTTTGGGTTACACACTTCAGTATTGCTGCTATTTTGCGAAATTATTTACCATAAAAGTCTATTTTGCATATAGCTAAATCCGGGCTGTGTTATCCGGTACACTTTAAGTTGATGTCTGTAAATCAGATCGGGAATCTGGGGTATATAGGTGACTGTAAGAGGTCATGACTCCCAATTGTCTGAATTAATACGGGAAGACCACCGCTTTGTTGGTAAGCTACTTATTGCTAACCAAGACAATAAAGTTTTTTGCTCTCAACTCTTCTTATTGCCGACCTTTATGCGCATCGGTGCGTTCACTTGCCTCTTCAATGACTAAAAAAGTTTATTGCCGATTTTCATTGCCATGTCATAACCGATCTTGTTGTTTCACTAAAACAATATTTTGTGTCGCCCTGAGCTTGTTTTCTCGGTGAAATTATGTCTGTTTGTTGAAAGTTAATGCAAGGAAAAATTTTTGTCAGGCTTTTGTCTTTTTGTCTGCTTGATACATACATGTTTATTTTGAAATTGGCTACTGTTCAATTGGAGAGCACTATTATATGTAAGAGAAGTAATTCACATTTTAATCTATGCACCGGTCTACAACTGTCAGTCCGAGATGTTTTAAAATCATCACATATACCTTTATAAATACCAGAATATAAAGTAGAATCATTAATTGTGTGTGCCCTGAGCGAGAGAAGAAGTGAATTTGGTCATGACATTGGTACACATTGGGAGCCAATCATGCAATGAGCTGTTAGTTTATGTAAATCAGTTTAAAATGTAACTAATTGAGTGGTGAGACTTCTTATTATACTTCCCCTTGGGGAGTTCGAGTTCTGTAGTTCCAGAGATACTTCCTCCATTAGTCCCGCTAATAATTCTCCTCCATCTGAATTGGCAAGCATTTGGTGTACGATCGTGGAAGAAACTAGAAATATCCCTCCATCCCAACTTCTGCACCTCCTTCAACTCTCGTAATAGTTTGTCCTCTTTAGGTGTCCATGTAGATGATTGCTTCGACTTCCTGCGTTCATAACCGTAGGAAGATGAAGGCAAACCGTTGGCGATGGCTGCTGCTTGTTCGTTGGCGCCATAAGCGGCTTGGTAGTAAGCTACGTAATGAGGAGGGGGAGCTTGTTGGGCATGATGATACTGATATCCTGGTTGAGGAAATTGCTGAAGAGGGGCATATTGTTGAGGAACATAATACTGTTGTTGGCGTTCGGGTAGATGTTGTTGTGCATGAGGTGGTAATGATTGATAATGGATTTGGGAATACATAGGGGAATTGGTTTGGCCATTGGCAACAGGGGGCTGCTGGGGCTGGTAGTAGTTTGAAGATGACGATGACAAAGACGAGTTACTGGATAAAAGGCTGTCACTGCTTGGTTTGTAGGAGGAATAATGAGAGTTCACAACTGAACCTGAAGAAGGGGTGTGGTTGTAGTTAAGTAGACTAGTCATTCTGGAATCGTTGGATGTGGTAGTCTGATTTGTGTAAGAAGAAGATTTGGGTTCACCAAGATTCTTATTTGGGGTGAATGGTTTGTCACCAGTGGTACTAATAGTATTTGAATACAAGATGACGGAGGGTGAAAAGGATAATGGTTTCTCTTGCTTAATAGAAAAAAAAAAATAATGAATGCAACTTGTGGCTGGGTTAATAGTACATTAAAGCAGTTAGGACGAGGTAAATAGGAAAATTTAGAACAGTAATTAAGAGAGAAGGAAGAAGGAAGAAAAAAAGGAAAAGGAAAAAAAAGCCCTGACTACTCCCAAATGGGAGGATAGTGAAGTGTTTAAATATTTATTGAATATGTTTCAAAATGATCCAGGTATTTTCTTTTTTATTTTTTTATTTTATTTTATTTTTTTGATATTAAGAAATCCCTTTCAAGCACAAGGTACTAAATGTAGCGGATAATTGATTTTTAATACAGAACATGCATGAAGAAAATAAAAAAATAGCAGTTTCGCTAATAATTTGAGTTAGTAGCCAATTGCAGAAGTGTTCTGATTTGTAAGATTGTGATGCAAGAAGTAGAAGCAGATAATGCAGTATTGCATCGCATATTTTCGCAGCACATTGCATACTTCTGCGTGAATTCTTAATATCTGCGTGATAAAAACGAGCTAGACGTCCCAATTAGTCTTTTCTCTTTTTCAAAAAAAGACTAATCTGGAAACAAAAGCTTGAAGTGACTATAGTAACAACTGGGATTTAAATGGATGCGGTTAGACTTGGTCTTTCTTAATACAGCCAACAAAGTCAAATGCAGACAATTGCTTAGCGGGTGCTTTAAATAGGCTTTTTTTTCCCTGAAAAACATGTTTGAAAGGCAAATGGATGATTCGAAAAAATGCAGGCAGCATAAAATAAGGAAAACGGTGCCCTAACAGACAAATGTATGGAAACCTACTTACGGAATCCATTCAACGAAATGGATATTTTTTGTTTCATCATACATTGACATCTTCATCGAAGGCATTAATACAGACTTTGATACCCAGTGGATGCCATCATCAGTCTCGAAACCAATTCAATAAACCGTACATTCTCGGTGATATGACGAAATGTGATCACAAATTCCCAACAATAATTCCCTTCGCTAAAAATAAAAAAATTTTAATCTTCATGAAGGATAAGCTGGCACTGCTTTAACTACTACGATTGAGATTGATGTGCGTTCAATTCGTCAAGCCGTCCTTGCCAATATAACATGTAATCTCATGACTTTATTGATGAAGGGCTGTGTTTATTCAGAACAGGGCCAAAGAATACCGGATAAAATGAGCCGCGAAATAAACTTTCTAGCCACATAGCTTTTGTGTTAAATAGCGGATTGTCACAGAAGACAGGCCACTCGCATTAAATCTCATAACATGTAGCCGAGAAGATCCCCTGTACTCATTACATGTGAGCAATGAAGTCTCAATCTTTCAATGGAAGGAAGGGAAGCTCTATAAAGGCCTTTTATATTCCGACGAAAAGCATGACTAGCAAGATTGAATTGAAAAGAGGCTTTATTTAAGGTGAAGTCGCACGCAGTGTTCAAGCACAAAACAAATCAATGGAATGTTCATTCCAAATTTTGTTGACGTGTGGAAGGTGCAAGTTGAAGGGCTTTTGCTCGCTCCTTTCTTTTAAATTAATTCGAAGATCTTAAAGGCGTTTTGGGTGCTTTGAGGCTAAAAAATATTTATTATGTGAATCTTTTTTTTTATTCCAGTTCTGTGTTGCATTTGTTTTTTTTGTTAGGTGACAATTGAGCATCATCCACCATGATTGAAATACAGGGTCGAAACATATGTACCTGAGCAACATTGTATACAGGGCCTAGACAAAGAAGAATGTGTATGAAAATATCCGATCCCTTAACCCCATACAATGATCAGCTGAACAATTGCTTTGTGGGATCAATGTTGTCGATTGTTGAGCCACTTGGTTTATTCATCTAGGAAAGATCTACATGACAAAAAAAAAAAAAGGAACGATGATTTGAATTGCGTAAAAAGGGATTAACCAACAAGCGCGATGTGCAATGCATTGCAGATAGCGCGGTGCTAGGCTTAGCCCATGATGATGCGTCTTCATATCAATTTGGAAGACACCTTATATTGTTTAAGCTCTCTATAAATAGTCATTCGAAACAAAGTTCAGAAGACTAATGGGGTCCACAGTTCAAGTGGACAATTGATCAAGTATGCTATTGCATTTTCTCAATTAACAAAGTACTGTCAAATACATGCATCCGCCTTGAAAACGCTGAGGCAGCCAACATTTCATGAATTTAGGCTCAACACCAATGATAATTTCCCGATTTGTCCTTCGGTTGAAAAAACTTTTTCAATTTGTTTTCTCGCACGATCAGAAGAATCTTTGAGAAGTATTCTTGATGACGTTGCGACTTTGACGCTACTCCGCTTTTAACAAAATTTTTTTTTTTTTTATTTTTTTTTTTTGTTTGTATTTTTTGATGTGTATCCGCAGGCGGTTTTTTTTTTTGTTGCTCGCCTGATATTTTTTCAAAAAATAATGTTATTTCAGATATTTTCTCTATTTGGTAATCATCGAAGGTACGTTCCTTAGAACTTTAATACCGTAAGAGTCCAAAGAAATTCACAAGAGCGAAAAAATATCGTTATTATCAAACCAGCAGCTTTCTCAATCGGTAGTCAGTAGTCGGTAGATCTCTTTTGTCTGATCTGGGACATGTGTTATTTACACGTATCTGCTGCAGTTGTTAATGGAAGCAGAAAGATCAAACTGCTGTTTTTCTTTTTCTTTTAAGGTGGTTAATAACTTGAGTCTTTGTTTTGTATACGAGTTCGTTAAAGACGTGACTTGTTTTAGTAAATGTATTAAAACCTGTACATTTTGCCAATATGGGCCAAATTCAAGGATATAACTAGATTTTCAACTTGATAAGCATTTTGTCTTAAAACAAAAGGCTTTGTTTCCGCTAAAAAACTTAATTTTAGATATATTTAGCCATGACTACAAAAGAAAAAGACTTTCTGGATTAACACGAGGTACATGCAAGTGATTGTTGTAGCAATACTATTCGCTTCTAACAGAACCTGTATGTAGTCATTCTACAATGCCCACTTAATTTTGAAAATTAAGACATATTGTAGGAAAGATCAACCTCTTTTTCGACCCTGAGTACGAATTCTGTATTGGCTCCAAAGAGATGCAATTACATTGTCAGATATACTAAAAATGCATGAACTATATGACAACAAAAATATTATACTACAACCAAGGTTGATGATAAACATGCAAGCCAATAAGTAGGGGGACCAATTTTAGACTATTGGATTATTTTACAATATTTGTCAAAGGTCACATTTGTTTGCCGTAGTCGGTTCAGTTGCTGAAGTGGTGTTTCCGCACCTACACCCCCGACGAACCGAACTTCAGGGCCCATTTTTCATATTCTTCTAATCCCTCACTACTAACACTGGGTCTGATATACTTTAAGCTCTGAACGAAGTCGTCTAAGTTAATGGGACGAATTTGTTCTGTTGGCGTAGTTAATAGCTTATCACCTAATGATCTTAGTGGCCCCATGGCGGAGTCTTTCGCTAGAGCGGTAATATCACTACCACTGAAGCCTTTAGTCAATGAAATGAGTTCATTAAAATCATCATCCGATAAAGTATGTTTTTGGTATGACAACAACTTGATGATTTGTGCTTTTCTTGTTTCATCCTCTGGTAATGGAATATATTGTCTTCTGACAAATCTTCTTCTAGCTGCCTCGTCAATCGACCATGGTAAATTGGTAGCTCCCAATATTAATACTCGGGAAACATCTTCAACATCTTCCTTGTTGCCCGAGGATGTTCTTCCTGCCGCAGCCGAGGATAACTCACTCCATTGAACCAAAAATTCATTTTTGATTCTCCGTGAACTTTCAACTTCTCCTTCTGATCTCGAACTTAACAACGAATCAATTTCGTCCATAAATACAATAGATGGACTTAGTTTCTTAGCTAATAAGAAGAGTGCCTTCACTAACTTCTCACTTTCACCTAAATATTTCGAAGTCAAAGATGAAGAACTGATGGAGAAGAAAGTCGACTTGGATTCGGTAGCTACTGCTCTGGCCAACATCGTCTTCCCGGTACCTGGAGGGCCAAATAACAACATTCCTCGAGTGGGTTCTCTTAAACCTCTAAATAAATCAGGCCGTAAAAATGGATAAACAACAGCCTCTTTTAGTGAGTTCTTGGCTCCATCCAATCCGACAATATCGTCCCAGTAAACTTCATCTCCTTGAACTACAATATCATTCAAGATTTGCTTGGCTGCTGTCACATCAATTCCTCTAATTGTCTTGATCAATTCATCTTGTTGTGCTTCCGTCATATGCTCTCCTTCCACTTCAGCATCCACGTCAGCATCATCATCATTATCGACCAACTCGTCATTGAATCGATCATCATACCCATTCAATATGTCGTCCATAGTTGGCGAATCAATCGTCTGTTTTGCTACAGGTTTTGCCTGGACGGGTTGTTGCTTTTTGGTAGCTGCAGGTTTAGCTCCAGGCTTGGGTATAACTTTGTAGTTATAGGAGATATTGGAGTTTTTGAAGTTAGCAGCATTCGGTTTCGCTCTCGGTTTGGATTGGGACGACTGGGAAGCTGGCTGCGCTGAAGGCTGGACGGTTTTCTTCACCGTAGGAATTGTAGAGCTTGAGGTTTTCTTCTTCGCTGGTTGGTTTGGATTCATTAGATGGTTGATGTTAATGGGTTTGGGCTGCTTGTAAACATACTTCTTCTTAACTGGCGATGATTTTTCTGTTACGTCAGGCGTACTTTTGGAAAGGTAGTAAGAGGCAGAAGATTTGGCGTTATCATTACGGTTATCATTACTCTTCAATGCTGGATGTTTTAAACTATCATTACTCTTGGATGCTGGATTTTCTTTCGATATCGGAGGATTGTTATAACTTCTGTTTCGTGGAGGAGGAGGGGGTGGTATTAATCCATTCTTAGTGGACTTTGGTTTAAGAGTTAACTCATCTAAGGAAGTACTGATACTTTGATTGGTTACGAAATAATGACCATTTTGAGGTTCATTTATAGATGGTGCAGTAGGACCTATTCCATCATCCAAGTCAATCAAGTTGTGAGAATTTGCAGATTCTATACTATCGACTCTTTCCCAATTTGAGTCCGTAAACTCAAAAGATTCCTGATCAAAATCATCGAACAATTCAACTTCATCATCCTGTGGAGATGAAGTAACGAAATTTATCGAGGAAACCGGAGGGGGTGTCTTCTTGGGCTTCTGCCAAGATATGTTTGCTGCTGTTTGGCTTGCAACAGGTGCCTTCTTAGGGGCATGCGACAGTCCCGACACACTTCCTCCTGGTCGTAAGGACTTTAACATGGAACGACTGTTATTGGTGCTTTTGATAGTTCTTCCATTAGAACCACTAGATTGTCTCAAGGAATGGACAGTTAGATTGTGAGCGTTATTGGAAGAAGATGAAGACGACTGGGTTTGAAGCTGTGGTTTCGAAGTTCTGCGCACTTTCTCGTCAATTCTTAGTTGTACTCGAATCAAATGCTTCACATTCTCATCCCGGATGTTCTTTAAATCCTGGAGAATCCCGCGTTCGTCGCTGGTCAACTTAGATGCCTGCTTCTCAAAAACATCACACTTGAATAATAACGAGGTGTGTAGTCCTTTCCAACCTTTTAACGCTTCTTCAAACTTGTTATCTTCCTCTAACGTCAAGTTTTTGATGGAATTGTCACAAACGTCATTGTACGTTTGTTGTAGTTCTTCGTATAGCGATAGTTGAGGTGGTTTCCTTCGAAACATTATACTGAATCAAAATTGAAAATTAATGAAAACTAGACTATAACCTGACCATAAAATACTCTATCAATGATATCACAAGACCAATTAATACAGAAAGGAAGGAGAAGAAAAAATGAACTAAAGAGAGGATACGCAGACTCACCGTGAATGAATGGCCCGATAGTAACGCGTAAGTAGTTTTACCAGTATGATTTAGCACAAATTGTGTAATTGAACTAGAAAGAACCCTGGTGAATGATGGGAGATCGCCCAAGCAGCAACTGAAATGTGAGCCCCCGTACACCTCAGACATAGCAAATATTGGAAAAACATCCGTACATGCCACCAAGCCGTGCGTCATTGAAGATCAAGTCAGTCACACCATCCACCTTCAATTGCACCTACGAGGAGGCTGAGGCATCTGTGATCACACAACTCATAAGAGTATAGTGGCTGGGTGCTAAGAAGCTTATGAAGTCCACGGACAATAAACCATCCTTACACTTTGTGTTATAGACTACACTACAAATGTCGTGGTATAACGGGATACCAGCGAGTTTCAAACCTCGGTGATATTCTTTGTAACCACAATTTGTCTGTCCGAAATTTGTCAACAACTAACTAACATTTTAGAACCACTCACCTTATCAAACCTGACCTTCACTGCCCATAGTGATGCCTTCCTAAATTAATAGGCAAGGCATCGAGCAATGAAAGCTTTCGGCAGAACCGAGCGACAAGATGAAGATGACTGGCAATAAACCACTGATTACTTGCCATAGATTTCTGCATTCGGAGGCAACTTTCTAAAGAACAAGAAATAAGAAAACTGAAAGTTTTACGGTTTACGAATTCTTTTATGCTATTGCGATGAGGTCGGGTAACGGATACCTTTGTTGTACGGATGTTTTCCTGGTGATTGGGTTTCATGCATGCAGGTTGACAGCTATCAGTGTTCATTTATTTGGCCTTCCACTGTTCGTAAAGTTCTTCAGTCATGGAAATAAAGGAGTTGGTGTATTGGGTTCTAACTCGGTTGGTGAACATCACGGTGTTTGTTTTACACAACGTGGTTGTTTTGATCCAGCTTGTCCACGAAAGGTACCCCCAAATAACATCCACGGTATTCACAATTCTTGCCTCCTATATTGTCTATAAGTTGACAATTAAAATGATAAAGATATGGATTAGATTTGTTATACAGTTGGTAAAACTTACTCTTTTCTTCATTTTCGTTTTGTTGTGTTCCTGTGTTTATTTACGTGGATTCCAAAGGGTCTTTGAACAAGACGTTCCCCTTGTGTATAAGTCATTTAACCAGGAAAACATACAAAGTCTCAAGCTTCTATACCTGCTTTTACCGGAGATGAATTTGCTCAGTAACAAAAACCAAGATGGAAAAGGAAAAGTTGATTTCAAAAGCAATCTAAACGTTGATGTTGATCAAGAGTATATCGACTACTACAAACGGAAAATGATGCCTGAGAGTGACGATGATGACGATTATGACGGGAAAAAAGGAGGCAAAAGCTTCATTGAGGAGAAAATGGAAGACTTGAATGACTACATAAATGGCCATGAAGCAGAAGTGCACAATTACTTGAGTGAACATGGAATTGATCTAAACAACCTCGGTGGTGGGTTTTTCGAACGAATGAACATATAGGACGAAAAGAAGTGAGGAATGAACAGTACCTGTTCGGAACTCTCTTAGTCCAAAGAATGCCTACAGTTGAACGACGTACGAATTAATAGTTTTGTATTTAATGTACAAACCATAATAGTGAACGCACAATTACTCTTGTGCAGTTCGATGTTTATAAATAATCTCATGCAATGCAGTTTCTTACTGCTTTGAATCTATTAAAGCTAATCATGACTCCTGATGCTTCGTGCTCTCTTCTTGTTCCGGCTGCTCTTCATCCTTTGATTTTTGATTTGGCTCTTCGTCAATACATTGTAATCCTCTATCTTTTATAGTGACACAAGATATTAAACAAATTGCAAGTAATGGTATCAACAAATAAAATATGTTTCTCATTGCGTTCATGTACATGTCTCGTACCAAATTAATCTGATCATGAGTCAAACCCTTAGGGTTAATTTTGGAATAGATATGATCTTTCATATATGTCAAATACGATGAAGGTAATCCTGAGTCACCTGCAGCCAATTTGGCATTAATATCCCTAATCAAAGTGTTGCTCATGATTAAAGAAGCAACCGAAATTCCAAGGGCAGCTCCGAACGAACGGATGACATTTCTGGTACTTATGACCACGGCTCTATCCGCCAATTTCGATTGAGCCTGGGCTGCCAACATGGTTGGTTGGAAGATGAACCCTAATCCAATTCCCATGATAAAGAGAATCACCACCACGGCACCAATTGGGGTGCTTTTATTCCAAACCATCAACAAACACACTGCTAATAGCCAGGTTGCATATCCACTGTATATGATCGGGATATATCTACCGATAATGCTAATAGTATAACCAGCAATGATAGAGGAGATGGAGGATGTCATAACCAAAGGAATCATCAAAAGTGAAGACTTGATATAACTAAAGTCACGAACAATTTGGAAGTAGTAGGGACAGAAGAAAAGAAACGAGTAATGAACCATTCCGTAGAAAAAGTGTTGGAAAAGAATGCACGCCAGGGATAAGTTGTTGAATAACCTCAAAGGCATCATGGGTAACTTAGGAATCTTCCATTCAACAAGCAAGAATGTAATCAAGCAGGATCCTCCAAAGCAGAACATGATGATAACCAATTGACTGTTCCAAGCGTATGTTGTACCACCACCACTAATTGGAACCAACAACAACACCAACGCAGAAGTACTGAACAAGATACCCAAGTAGTCAATTTTCCGAAATTTCTCCTTTGAGGTTAACACTTGGTTGAGTTCCTTCTTCCTGTCTTCGATGAAGAAATAGATTGCAACCATTATTGCAACAATTAATGGCGGCATCAACCGGTAGAAATTTCTCCAGGTTGAGCTTTCAATGAAACCAGCCATGATCATAGGAGCAGCCGAGTTGGCAATCCCAATCATAGACCCTAATATTCCCTGGAATTTTCCTCTTTGCCTTAAGGTGACCATGTCACTAACAAGCACCATACATAAGGATTGGACACCTCCGGAACCAGTACCGGCAAATGCTCTATACACATAGAACTGCACTCCTGTCTTAGCGAAACCACAGAGGATATTAGCCACACATAAGATACCGAGAGATGTAAGTAACATCGTCTTCCGGCCAAAGATATCAGCAAATCTCCCAAACAACACCCCAAATACGCACGTCGCTAACAACGAAGCGGTACCAGCCCAGTTGATGGTCAGCTCTGCGTTTAAGTCTTCAGCAATGCTGGATAAGGCAATGGTGACACTGGCTTGATCGGAAAAGGATACAAATAGTCCGAGAGCCATGGTTGCAAAACAAACTATAAGCTTCCGGCGCGGAAGAATATTCATATGAACATCTCCGAGTTTTTCGCTTAAATCAGAGTCCGAATGGTCATTCGCCGTTTCGGTAACGGATACCTGATCTTCTGGTAAAGAAGGAATTCCACTACTGGTATGATTTTTCAGCATCGATACCAGTTTCTCCATTATAGCAACAAGTAGTATAATTGAAGGTTCAAGTCTTGAAGATTGAACTTTGTTTACTGGTCTGCTTATGCAATCATATTAGTATCATTTCATGTTTCAACCCTTCTTTGAGGAAATCGGCCTTACTTTATATACTTACTGATAACCGGAACTAGGACCTATGTGGCATCGGGATTGCAACAAAATTGGGGGGTATTTGACAATGTAGCAGGATCCTATTGGTTGAGAACGCGGCAAAATTAGGGACCTGGACCCGATTATGCGTTTTTTCTATTGTAGAATTATGATTCATAGTTGGAGTGAAGCAATTGTGCAGCCAAAAAAATACTCGGAAAAATAGTTCTCCGAGACTCATCAATCACCGAGAACACATCATTGCACAGCTCTATGCCAAAATAGATCAATATGCTACAGATACGGCGATGTTTGTGCCTTTGACTCATAGCGCCACCCCGATACGGTTTTAACAGCCCCGGGATAATCATTGGTGAGGTAACTGTGACTCTTGGTGCAATGTTAGGTAGTCGGTGCTACTCGGTGTTAAGTTCCACAGAGTTCTGAACCTCGGACATTTCAGGCGACGGCCCCAAAGTACTGTGGCCTCTTAATAAGCTCCTAAGGGCTTCTTCGCCAGATACGGATCTACTTTCAAAAAGCCATTTACCGCTAGTATGTTGCTTGATATTGTAGGAAATATTATGAGACACATACGAAGTTTATAGTATCGTGAATAATGTAAGGCTCTATCTCAACACTGTCACCTTTCCTTATACAAGATGCTGCGAATCCAGCCAGGTTAGAACTCTCACTGTTCTTGGACTGGACCAAGAAACATAGTTGCTAGCTGAACCGTAGCTACGACTTACTGGCGTGGGGATTTTACCACCTCCATTAAAAGTTTTTATTGGCTCTAGGAGAACTGCTGTATGGCTGTTGCGGGTTAAAGAAAGTATGCCAGAGTAAGAAGAACAGTTTACCCAGCTATTTTTATCAGAGATCACGCCATTGTTCACATAACCATTCAAGTATAATTTTGACCCAATGACTTCTTTTTCTACGTCAGTGTAGTTTGAAACGTCAAGATTCAGGAAGCACTCAAATTGGGTGCATGCAGAAGGATCGACACAAAGCAAGCTATTCTTGCAAATGCATATAATTACAAAGTTTGAATAAGTGCTTAAGATGGAAACGAATCATTGAGGTTGATAGTTTGTACTATGCCAATGACAAAGCAACTGAGTAAGAATTTCAGTAACATGTTGACGGATGATTTGAGTCAAAGAGAAGGAAGCACGAAGCAACAGGACAGAAGACTACGGAGAATACAAACTGAAAAGGAGTCTATTCATACGTATAGTGGAATTTTTCAGCAACTTTAGGAATAGGAGCAGCCCAAGGGATATTTGGAGATAAGACAGGGTGGAGTCTAAGGACGAAGGCACCATGTAAAAAAAGTAGTAGTACTAAACTAACTGTAGAGAATTGAATCTAGAACTGCAAACGAATAAAGGCCAATTTAGTAGAAAGGATTATGTCTAGCTAAGAAAATAATCTCTCGTGAATAAAAACACTTGGTTCAATCAAACACTGGTACAGATTTTGAAAAGTGAAAAAAAGTAAGTTTTTTTCAAAGTTGGACGTCAATACTATCAAACATTTTTCTGATTTCAGGTCAATAATCTACAAAAAGGAAAAAAGTTGAAAAACATGCAAAATGAAAAATTCATAGCCATTTAAAAATTGCTATTTATTGACTTTGAAGCTGCCAAATATTTACAATCCTCGGACAATGGTAGTCCTCAGACACTCATGCCCCTCGGACATTCTCTGTCATTTACAGACTTCTCAGACCTTTTCGGCCGTTTCTCCTCGCTAGCTGAAAACGATCTCTTTCAATCTCAACTACCTTCACTTCTGGCTGCAATTTTGAAATTGTCTCCCCTTTTCCCTCATCTTTGCTCTCTTGTCCCTCTCTAGTATCCTTTATCGATTCTATTTTGCACCCTTTTGCCAATTTCAGTACATAAAATGGTGTACGGATGCAACTTATAGATCAAACTCAGGTTAGAACAGAATTGGGACAAGGCTTTTTTGCATGCCACTATTCCTTCACGAACGCTAGACATTGCAACCAAGCGGGCCCGTTTTAAACATCCATCATGGTCAAGGACACTACGTATTACGATATTTTAGACGTGGAAGTTACTGCCACCGAGGTGGAATTGAAAAAAGCATATCGGAAGCAAGCCATCAAACTACACCCAGATAAGAATGGGAATGACCCTCAAGCTGCTACCAAATTCCAGGAATTGGGAGAAGCCTACGGAGTGTTGCAGAATAAGGAGCTGAGAGCATTGTACGATGAATTAGGAGCTGAAGGTATGAAGGATCCGAAGGTAGCGGAAGCAGCGGACATTGACCCTGCCGAATTCTTCGAGATGATCTTCGGAGGTGACACGTTTGAACCATGGATCGGGAAGTTGTCGATGTTGGATGATATCTCCAAAACCTCCGATATCTTACAAGAAGACGAAACTGAAGAAGACATTGCTACTGGAGTTAGTGATTTGACATTGTCTCTGGATAATAAGGGTACTGCAGTGACGAAGCCTGTATCTCCTGGTGATGTTAAAAAGAAACGTAAGGGTATTACTGCAAAACAAAGGGAGCAGTTGGTACAACTTCAAGAAGAACAAAAGAAGAAGAAGGAAGAAAGAATCAATGAGCTTGCTAAGAGCTTATTGACAAGAATTGAAAAGTACCAATCTGTAGTCAAAAACGCGGAAGCATTCCAGCAGTACAATAGAAAGTTAGATGAAGAACTTGATGACATGAAGATTGAAAGTTTCGGGATACAATTATTACATCAAATCGGTAAGATTTATGTTGACCAGTCCACTGCCACCATACATTCGTGTAAAACGTTTGGAGTATCGAAGATTTATTCTTCTGTGAAAAATAAAACCGGCAGAATGAAGAGTGGTATTCAGATTTTGAAAACTGCCATCGATGCACAAGTAACAGCAGAAGAATTCATGAAACAACAGGACTTGATGGAAAAACCTCGAGATGAATTGACAGACGAGGAGAGATTTCAACAGGACCAGATCACAAAGTTGATTACGGGTAAGATCCTTGCTACTGCATGGGCATCAACCAAGTTCGAAGTAACTGGGGTATTGAATAAAGTTTGCAACAAACTACTCAACGACAAATCCTTGAGTAAGAAAGAGAGAATCGCCAGATCGGAGGCCGTTCAGTTCTTAGGTAATAAGATGCTAGCCACCAAGAGATCTGCCGAGGAAGAAGAAGAGGCGAGAATCTTCGAGGAGATGATGGCAGATGCTACCACTAAGAAGTCCAAGAACAAGGATAAGCGTGGTGGATTGAGTGACAGTGATTTAGAAGCTTACTTAAAGCATGCCGCTGGAGAGGAAGAAGAGAGTGATTTTAAAAAATAAATAAACCATGTGATAGCACTATGTATTTGTATTAGCACCCGATGCAATAGCACTATATATTTATATTAGCACGTTCACCGTATACCATGCCCATACTAATTGGCATTGTACATATTTGTCGGTGAATACACGATATTTCGATCTGCGCACGACCGACGGGGTGACATAAAAATCTCACTCTTAGCTCCGTTAGAAGATACTCCGTTACATCACTTTAAGAGTTCATTCATATTTATTCATCATGGCCGGAAACGTGACGTCCAAGCAGGTGCTCGGATTGTATAAGAACTTGTTGGAAAAAGCCTATAAATTCGATAATTACAACTTCAGAGAGTATGCTAAACGTAGAATCCATGACTCATTCCAAGAAAGTAAATCACTTAGTGATCCTGATGCTATTCGAACTTTTTACAATGAAGGGATCAACCAATTAGCTATGTTACAAAGACAATCAACCGTTTCCCAAATGTACACATTTGACAAATTGGTTGTTGAGCCATTGAAGAAACATCATTAAGTGCCACATGGGGCATTCCCTTCCATGTGCATGATCTTAATGATGTCACCGACTCTCTACTATATTAAACGACATAAGGGGGGCCGCTTCGACAAGAGTTACGATGACATAGCTCCTTGACGGTTCTCCAAAAATACTTTGACTTTGTATCTTCCCTTTTCTGTATATATTCCTTCTTTATTCATTTAGTAATTGAAGCTTTTAAAGCATTCGCACCTCCTGTAGCCATGCAGCGATTCTAGTGGAGCGTGACAACAGACTATGACTTCTAGCAACCAGCACGCAATTAAGGTTATGTCTAAAGGTTATCGCTGTGTCCATGACGACCATAACAGAGAGGAGAGAGCCGATAGTTTCTAGGTAATCGCTAGTCGACAATCTCTTGGCAAACTAGCAGAGAGAATTGAGAGGTGAATAGAAAAGAAGCAAATAATAAAGTAGGACAGAACAGAAAAGCGGCAGAGAATGGAGTAGGACAAAGTAGCAGAGAATGAAGTAGGGCAATGATAAAATAGCACAGAATAAGCCTTAGAGAATAGGCAAAGTAGCTGAGTATTGTTCCGGAATTTCTGGCGGCCCGTACCACCGATCGTAAGGATCTAGATTCTCGAGCGAAACAAATGCACTTCATCACAGAGCGAGATAGCCAATCAGACAATGACTGTACGAAAGCTTTTTTTGGCCTCAGATGATATAGAAAAATACAGCGCCAAGACCTATCAAAGGAGCACGTCAAACTTAGTGCATAATCAAAAAAATCTGCCCACATTTACCCGAACAAGAAGGGCTTGGAGAGCACCTGGATACTTGTCTTGTAGGTGACGACCCTGAGACACTATTAAGCTTTTTAGACATTGTGAGACAACAAGCCGAAGGGCCCTAAGTAACAAAAAAAGGGGGCGGTGCAGACTCTTGTTTCGGTAAACCAAATTATGGAAAGCCGCCAGAAGAATTAGGCGAAGTGAGTTTTGCAATACGAGCCCACAATAGGCTATGTGAATGCAAGAATAAACCATTAAAACATTATGGAACGAATGTCAACACAAGACCAGCTATGCAAGTGCATACTTCCATTTTAAGTGCATACTTCCATTTTAAGTGCACACTTCCAATTCAAGCTGAAATGGCGTGAATCCGACGTCGAAACCTGGTAGCGGGATGACAGCTTTATCAGTGCTTTGTGACGCATGGTAATTGAGTTATTTTTTAGGAATATTTTTTTATGCGATAAACCAAACTGGTTGCATTGGCATATGCGAAGTCTGGTATGAAACGACTAGGAATAGCACTTGCAAAAGAAGGAGCTCGTGGGCAGGAGCAACCAATTCTCTTGGGCTTGCTATTAATGGTGACTCTGGATGCGAATAATTATACGGTTGTGAGGAAAAGTTGATCTGGAATGGTGAGAATTTCAAAAGTGGAAAGGGCTTGCTTCCTATTCGGATGAATTTCTGGTTAGAGCTCATGGTCTTTCTTCCCTCATATGTGTTTCACAGTGACAACCAACGAGAAAAACGCCTTTTCATTCAACCAAACCAATGGCCTGTTCACAAAATATACGGTCCGGGCTTCAACCTATTGATATATCAGATAACTCGTGCATGAATATGCAAAAGCTAGTCTTAGTCTGATTTTTCTTTTTCATTTTTTGCAGGAAAGGCTTATTGTCCTTTACAATAAATCATGTGCCATCGGCTTAATCATCTCTGTGGGTATGTATTTAGTCGATGTTAAATATCTATCCAATCATGGCAATTCATTTAGGCGTATTTGAGCACAGGTGAGATCTTTAGGGAGTTCTAATTCGTGATTTTTATGACTAAAGTATAAATTTCAGGTAATTTTCCGTAAGAAATGTAGAATGTACATCAAATAACTATGAATTTTCTCTTATTCGGGCTAAGTTGGGCCCTATTGGCATCGCAGGCCACTGCAAAGCTATTGATGCCAACAAAGTACTCGGAGTATGAGATGGCATACTACACTTGTTCCGGAATAATTGGAGCCACTGCTGCTGTGTGTCCCATGGCAGGAAAATACGGGTACTCCCCCCAATGCATATGTGGACAGGACTCTGGGTTTGGGACCATGGCCAACTGTCTTGTTAAAGGTTATGATAACTCGAGTGAAATCATCGATGGGTTTATTACAACTTGTGCCTACAGTGGAATTATCATGACCAAAGAAACCTTCTACCAGAACTACACCCGTACCCAGCTGATGTTGGTGAACACCTCCACCATAGCCAACTTCAACGTCACCAAACCGGTCACCTTCCCTGTAGCCATTGATCCGGTGATGTTCCGAAAGTACGACGATTCGTACCGGTACTATCTCAACAATTACAATCTCTCGATCTATTTTGGGTCCGGGCTCTTAGGATACTGGGCGCTCGTGTTGCTTATTGCAGCCATTGTCAACTGGTCGATTCGGTTGTTCCCGCGAGCCACCAGCTTCTTCGTGGGCCCGATCTCCAACACCTATAGGCGGATGGTTACCTTGCCTGCTGCTGTCAGACGCAAGAAGACAACGGAGCAGAAAATGGGCATATTCGACTGCTTGATTCCTTCGCGGATGGAGACCATCATTTGTGTGGGTTTTTTGGCCATGACCGTGGCCATGCTCAGTGCCCAGATCAAGCCGGTGGCCGGAGGTTCGATAATGTACCCCAACTACTACGGGGAATTGGGCCGTTATCTAGGAGATCGTAGCGGAATCGTCGTTTCCTTCGTGGTGCCGTTATTGGTGTTGTTCGCTGGTCGCAACAATTTTCTCCAATGGCTCACAAGATGGAATTTTGCAACCTTTATCACTTTCCACCGGTGGGTATCGCGGGTGGTGATCTTGGTGGTATTTCTTCACGCCATTGCTTTCACGGTCTCCGACAAGAAGTCGGGCAAATACAAGAAACGGATGAAGAAGCCATTCATGAACTGGGGGGTGGTGGCTTGTTTGCTGGGGGCCATCATATTGGTGCAAGGAATGATGTATTTGAGACGGAAAAACTACGAAACGTTCATTTTGATCCATATAATATTCGCCTTGTTCTTCATTGTCGGGGCTTACAAACATACAGTGCCCCTTGGCTACGGTGCCTACTACTGGGCCACGGTAGCAGTGTGGGCTCTTGACCGGGTGGTGAGAATCGCCCGGCTAGTGTCTTTCGGTGCTAGAACAGCTACCGTGACCATGTTGGCAGACGAGACGTTGAAGATAGTCGTTCCAAAGCCCAAATACTGGAAATCTATCCCCGGTGGACATGCCTTCATTCATTTTCTCCAGCCCACCTGTTTCTGGCAGTCTCATCCGTTCACCTTCGTCAACCTCCCCACCATGAAGGACTCCATCGTGTTGTACGTGAAAATCAAGGGTGGGGTGACTCACGGTGTGTCCCAGCACTTGCTAAACAGTCCTGGTTGCACGGCCAAGATCAAGGTCTGCATCGAGGGCCCTTACGGCGAGGCTTCCAGCGCCAGACAGTACAAGAATGCTGTTTTCATCGCTGGGGGGAACGGAATCCCTGGGATCTACTCCGAATGTACTGATTTGGCTACCAGGCAGAACGATAAGCAGAGTTTGAAGTTAATATGGGTAATTCGAGAATGGAAGTCTATATCATGGTTCTTTGACGAGCTCAAACAGCTCGAGAACACCAAAGTCCAGGCCACAGTGTACGTAACCAGGCCGGAGTTGATGAAGGGGGTGGAGTGCTGTGAATGCCACCTCCAGCAGGAAGACAATGCTGAGAGGAGTCCAGATGAGGGGCAATATGATAAGAGCCCCGATGAAAAGAGCTCAGATGATAAGATCTGTGATGAAAAATGTTTCACCACCACTGAACAAAAGGACTCTGACACTTCCAGTGAAGAAATGGCTTCGCGGTCCATAGTCAACTTATTGAAGTCGAGACTTTCTCATGTGAACTTCCAGGAGGGAAGACCGAATGTGGCCGATCTCGTCGAGCAGGAAATTATAGACACCGATGGCTCACTTGCATTTGTCACCTGTGGCCATCCAGTGATGGTGGACGATATTCGTTATAGCATCGTGCGAAACTTGCACAAGTCAAAGTATCGTACTGAGTACTTTGAGCAATTGCAGGTATGGGCATAGTACTTGGTACGAAGGGGTTAGGAGGAGTAAGGCTGGAGATTTCGCAGCTAATATGGATATTGTACTTATGTAAATATATTGTATGACAGTATGAAGCTTATAATGCAGTATTTATCTTGTACTGTAGATGAAATGTATGTTCTGACAGTGAGCTGTTGGCTGTAATTAGTCCTCAGGTTGACTTCCTTTGATCGCTTGACTTCTCTATATTTTCCCAAGTAGCTCTACAAACAACACCACAAGCATCCCTACAGCTGTTGCCACGGCTCTCACCTTAACTTTGCAGCCAAATTTCGCGTTCGGCTGTGAAAAGTCGCACTTTCTAATGTCAAAAAAAAAAAAAGATCAACAAACTCTCAGAAAAGTTACCGAAAATCTCCACCCCACTCTTTCTTTTTCGGTCTCCTTCTCTTATTCCTCTTCCCGTGTTATCAAAGATACCAGTGTGAAAACAGCATTTAAAAAAACCGTACTACGGTCCTAAATCTCACATTTCTCATTAATTCATAGTGTACAATGTTTGAGAACTTCACCCCGCCGGAAAAGAAAGCTTACCACAGCACCTTCACCAAATACTGGATAATCGTGGTATCCTTCTTTGCGTCTCTAACATTTGTCAACTTTTTGATGTTTGGCGCCATCTTCTACCATCTCGGACAGAAACTTTCGGGAAAAGAGAAGTTTAATGAACCAGACGCCGAGGCTCTTGCCGGCGAAAGATACACCCCAAGAGACGCCTACCCGAACTTGAAAAAGTTGAAACCCACCAAAGATTTGGGCTATTATGCCCTTCAGTTGGGTTTGGACTTGAAAGAACATACAATCACCACCAAGGATGGGTACATTCTAACTTTACACCACCTAATTGATCCTAAGGACACCCCAGAACAGCGTGATGGTAAAAAGCCCATTCTTTTACAGCACGGATTACTCTCGTGCTCAGGTGCCTACATCACCTCCGGAACTAATTCTCTCGCCTACTACTTCATTGAGCAAGGCTACGATGTTTGGCTTGGAAACAACAGGTCGGGGTTCGAAGCCAGACATGCAGAGTACACCGGGAACTTAATGCACGATGAAAAGTACTGGGATTGGGATATTAGAGAATTGGCTTATTACGATCTTCCTTGTATCATTGATAACGTTTTGGCCCACAAACCACATCATGAAAAACTTTACCTTGTCGGCCATTCTCAAGGATGTACCCAGTCATTCTTGATGTTGAGAAATGGAGATTTAAAGCATACACATGGACAAATTGAGTACTTCTTCTGTTTGGCACCAGCCATTTTCCCCGGTAAATTGTTCCATGAAAGATCCTTCATTAAGTTCATTCACCACAGAAGTCCCTTGGGTTATAAGCTACTCTTCGGCACCTGTTCATTTTTGAGGAATTTATGTTACGCAAGATACGCTTTGGGAACCACGAAAATCTTTGGAACTCTCTCGTATATTATGTTCAAATACTTATTTGGCTGGACCGGAACTCGTTGGGGACATCACAAGAAGGTATGGCACTTCCACTTTATCTTCAATGTCACGTATGTCTCTTCTAAGCTAATGAATTGGTGGTTGAGTGAATGGGTAGAGGAGGGATTTTCAAATCAATTGCAAACGAAAGAAGCATACGCAACCGGGGCAAATTCTGCCTGTACTCCAGTGAACTCAAATGAAGATGTTAATGTTAGGGTCGAACATAAAGATGACCTGAAAACTTACTTTCCCTACAAACAGGCTTGGTTTGACTATAATGAACATAAAAGTGACGTGGTGCCCATGCTTATTTTTACCTGTGATGAAGATTATTTGGTCGATGGAGACCGATTGGCTACGCACATGAAGCATTATGAGCGGGAGTATTACAAAGTCGGGGAAAACTTAGATGTAGTGGCTTTAGAAGGATACAATCACTTGGACATTGTGTGGGCCATTGATCTCATTGGCCGTGTGGGGATGGTGATTAACGATAAATTGAAAGCTATAGGGTCTCAACCGCATGCTAAGCCTGTGGCAGTAGAGGTTGACGAAAAGGTTCACGCCCCGGTCCTGGACCTGGACCCGGTTAGCTTCGATCCAAGATTACAAGCAGAAAGTAGATTTGACGATGTGAACTTGGGTCGCTCCCAAGCAGTGACTGCTTAGATAGTTTAATTGTACTATAACATTCAGAAGTTTATGTAGAACAGTATACGGACAGAAGGCCGGTTTGCATTCTGCAGACATACAGTAACATATGTATTCTACAAAGTATATTTTATATGACACAATTAATTTTTAATAACCGTTTTATAAAGTTTTCATAACCGTATTTTTTGAGTGCCCACGAAATACTTTTTGTCTATGTTTTTCAATGCTCTTTTGATATGTGACGTTCAGCATTTGTCAACGCTTCCTTCATGTTATCCCAGAAGAAATCAACATCAATGTCAGTACCCACGTAAACCCCATCTTCTTCTTGTACTGAGGGGTCAAAGTTGTTGTTTTCCACCAAAATTTCCCCAGAGTGATCTCCTTTCTGAACAACCTGGAGTTTTCTTCTCAAGAACTTGTAGCCATAGCCTTCAAAGTCATCGTCAATGAAAGGCAATAATGAAAATGCCGCCACAGGATCATGAATGGGAGGTCCTTCTTTTTGACCATAATTTTTGGCGTAGACATTACCATAGAACTCCACGATGCTATGGAAGAAGTTACTGATATCGGAGCTCTTAACAGAAGGCTTAAATACTTTGGATCGCACAGCCGAGGTTGCTATGGCTTTATGGGTAATATTGAGTGGGGCCATGATTGTTTTAGGGCTGATAATTTCATCGGTCAACACCAACTGAGAGGCAAAGGGATCACAGAAGATGTTGAACTCGGCATATGGAGTGATATTTCCGGTGTTCAATGCACCCCCCATGATTGACAAAAACTTGATTTTGGGCTTGAGTTCGGGATACACGATAATCAACTTGGCAAAGTTAGTCAATGTCCCTGTGCAAATAATGCAGATATCATGGGGATACTTGAGAATTGCTGACCTCATCGCTTCTAAGTAAGAGACGTCTTTTGATATCTTGATACGAGGATGTAATGGAAGTTGCACACCCCCGATTCCGGAGGCTCCGTGGATGTTCAAAGCATGTACCGCTTCGCCTTTCAATGGGATTTCTGACCCAGGGTAAACTTTGGGGTGGTCTTGCTTGCAGTGAAGCACTTCGAGCAAGCCTAAGGCATTATGAGTGGTGGCTGACAAAGGAGCATTGCCGTGAACGGTCGAGATTCCAAGTAAGTTGAACCGGGGGTGGAACAAGAGGAGGAGAATGGCAAATGCATCATCGTTACCGGGATCACAGTCTAACCATACTGGTATTTTAGTGTCTATGGTCATCGCACTTAGAAACAGCAGAGTGGTAGTGGGAAGGTCTATTATATCCTGCAAAGGTAGAAACTCGTTTCGGATCTGTAGAGTGGACAAGTCCGCTTGGAATTCGAGACACAGGAGATGAAGAAAGGAGGAGGCTTTAAATACTCCAACTCTTTTAGCTTATGGAACTGTTCCAGCTGTCATTCTCGGAACGAATTTGACAGACTAAAACAGAATATTTTTTAGCCACAAAATGCCGTGCAATACCGAGCGGCACGGGCTTTTCTCCGCCAGCTCCACTATTAGCACATATACAGCCCTAGAAACACTTGTGTACCCACAAATCTCCTATTTTATTCACACAGTCCTGAAATTGACAGTCTTAAACAATCATGACGGCGAATTCTCTTCTATCGTCGCACCACGTTCCTTCCACAGTACAGTAGCCTTCTAACCTTAGTCTTAGGTTGGTCGCCTGCATATAGCGCAAGTGTGACATGGAAAAAAAAGTCTCCCCTCAGAAAAACATCATAACTTTGTCAACATTTGGGAAAGGGAGACATTTTGCAATAATCTTATCAGCCACGTCAAAAGATATCACGACAAGCAGGCGGGCACACCATTAATTTGTTATTAACAGTGCCAATTGATAACAGCAAATTGAGTAAGTGATTAGTTACAAGTTGTTTGTATTAGCATAGACGAGTTAAAAATGGATGCTAACAACGGCTTGGGTCCAAGAATGAGTGGGAGTGACGATGAGTTAATCACGCGACATAATGACGACGTTTCCGACGCAAATAAGTCGGGAGATGGAAGCGCAACCAACGTTGCAGTTACGGGCAATTCCGACCTATTAAGGAATATTGGCGGTGGTGGTGGTGGTGGTGGTGGAGCGGGAAATAACTTTGGTGTTGCAAACAGCGGTTCTTTCGTTGAAAATAACATGAAGAAAATATATCAGTCATTGCGCAAACACGAGACAGAACGATTGGAATTGTTTAGTTCCATCAGTTCGATTAATCAGGAGATTTCCTATCTTAGACATATAATTGAATTTCAGAATCAGAAGATTGAAAAATTCACCAACATCATTTCCGAGGCATTGGAGAATAAAGATCAAATAAACCTCATAAATTCGCTACAAGAATTACAGGATAACGTTGATGAACAGCAAAAAAACGGGCAGAATTCGGTTGTAGACTCCACTCAAGCGATTTTGGTGAATGACAACGAGGCCCCTGGCAATAACGGCAGTAACTCGGGGGGTCCCGCAGGCCAAACAAACCCATCTTTGGAGAGTAATATGGACCCAGCCTTGAGTGAAGTGGCCCAAGCTGCAGTGCAGGCTGCGGCCCAGGCAGAGGTTCAACAGCAGTTCCAGAATATCACTCGTAAAAAACAACAGAAACGGTCAAGTAATAAACTCTCAGACGAACAACAATCCGGTTCTAGTACCTTCAATACTATCAACGAATCACAAAACCCTGGATCCAACTCTCAACCAAGAAGGGTTAAGAAGCCGAAAATCGTTGTCGAGTTCTTACATAATCCGATGACGGTGCAAGAGATTTACGATGAATTCACCAAGGGGTTCAAGGGCCAAATTCCTTTGAAGGACATGGATGAAGCGTATGGCAAACATGAGTGGAGAGGAGACTCGAGGTCGAAGGAAAGCAAACGGTTCCAGAGAAGAAAGAAGCTTTGTGATGCAATTGACCGAGGTGTTGAGAAATTCAACCAGCCGATAGAAGAAATCATTCGGAAAATCGAGCACTTCCGAGGAGACAAGTCCTTGACATGGATTATGAACGGGCATCTACCAGCGGAACTTGAATAACAGACAAGGGATTACGAAGAAGAAAAAGAGTAAGAATTAATGTATAGCACGACTTGTGTACAGTAGGCACCACCAGCTCACTGGAGCTGGGTGATGCAATGTATCTTAAAATCAGTAAGCTGGATGTGTAAAAATATATGTTTAATGTATTAGACGTAGGATGTTGTAGATGCGGTGAAGGTCTTGAGGATGCAGAAAGATGTGAGCTTATGGTTCAAGGTAAACAATGCTACGGTTGCAAAACATGGGAAGAGACCAATTCACGAGACAGTTTGAAATATTGTAGAAGGTTGCAGCTTTTTGACCTTCTGGCGGGGGATGCTCTTTAAGTATGTGAAAGGAATAATTTCCAAAGCCATTTAATGTGCCAGTTGGACATTGCCAGAAAAATAAATGCCTTATAGCTTTTCGAGAAAACCCAAATGGAGTCACAGGATAACCTCCCTGTCCTAGGAGCTTCTTGGTCATTCCCCCATAACTACTACTATAGACAGTTCTAGAATAAGTTGCTTTTACCAAAAATCCCCTTGCACTTTCTGACTGTTTAAATATATTTATTACTTCATAATTTGCACCGATGCCCATAATCTCTATCTTATCCTCCTAGCAACCCATACCGCTGGCTACAAACCTGATCATGCCTGTTGGAGGGGAAGTTTTGCAGTCAATTTGAGGTCGTGCACCAAACAATCATCGATCACGTGACCTTTCTCGAACATTCGGCGGCAACGGCTCCGGGTAATCGCAAGCCCGCGAAATCTGGAAATTTTTCACTCCAAGGTCACAGTCCTTTTTGATATTTAATCACCCTCATAGTTCTTCCTTCGTACGAAAGAATATCTACACAAACATCAGCTACAAACAATGTTAGCCGCTAGAAACTCCTTGAAAAACGTTTCCAAACGTCTTCCTACTTTAAGCCGTTTCCAATCCACCAACAGTGCCCCAAATGGGCCTGTCATTGGTATTGACTTGGGTACCACCAACTCGGCTGTTGCTATCATGGAAGGCAAAGTTCCAAAGATTATTGAAAACTCCGAAGGTGGTAGAACCACTCCATCCATTGTTGCTTTCACCAAAGACGGTGAAAGATTGGTTGGTATTCCTGCTAAACGTCAAGCTGTAGTTAACCCAGAAAACACTTTGTTTGCTACCAAGCGTTTAATTGGTCGTCGTTTCGAAGATAAAGAAGTCCAAAGAGACATTTCTCAAGTTCCTTACAAGATCGTCAAACACAACAACGGTGATGCTTGGATTGAAGCCAGAGGTACTTCTTACTCTCCTCAACAAATTGGTGGTTTTGTCTTGAACAAGATGAAAGAAACTGCCGAATCTTTCTTAGGTAAAACCGTCAACAATGCTGTTGTTACCTGTCCAGCTTATTTCAATGATGCTCAAAGACAAGCTACCAAAGATGCCGGTAAAATTGTCGGTTTGAACGTGTTGAGAGTTGTTAACGAACCAACTGCTGCTGCTTTAGCTTACGGTTTGGAAAAGAACGATGGTGAAGTTGTTGCTGTCTTCGATTTAGGTGGTGGGACTTTCGATGTCTCCATCTTAGATATCGGTGCTGGGGTTTTCGAAGTCAAATCTACCAACGGTGACACTCACTTGGGTGGTGAAGATTTCGATATTGCCATTGTCAGAAACATCGTTGAAACCTTCAAAAAAGAAAGTGGTATTGACTTAGAAAAAGACAGAATGGCTATCCAACGTATCAGAGAAGCTGCTGAAAAGGCTAAGATTGAATTATCTTCCACTGTTTCTACTGAAGTTAACTTACCTTTCATTACTGCTGATGCTTCTGGTCCAAAACACATTAACCAAAAGATTAACAGATCTCAATTCGAAGCTTTGGTTGATCCTTTAATCAAAAAAACCGTTGACCCTTGTAAAAAAGCTCTTAAGGATGCTGGTTTATCTACCTCTGATATCTCTGAAGTTATCTTGGTTGGTGGTATGTCAAGAATGCCTAAAGTCATTGAAACCGTCAAATCTATCTTCGGTAAAGAACCTTCTAAGGCCGTTAACCCTGATGAAGCTGTTGCCATGGGTGCTGCCATTCAAGGTGGTATCTTAGCTGGTGAAGTCACTGATGTTGTTTTATTGGATGTTACTCCATTATCCTTGGGTATTGAAACCATGGGTGGAGTTTTCGCCAGATTGATCAACAGAAACACCACTATTCCAGCCAAGAAATCTCAAATCTTCTCTACTGCCTCTGCCGGTCAAACCTCGGTTGAAATCAGAGTTTTCCAAGGTGAAAGAGAATTAACCAGAGACAACAAATTGATTGGTAACTTCACCTTATCTGGTATCCCACCAGCACCAAAAGGTGTTCCACAAATTGAAGTTACCTTCGATATCGATACCGATGGTATTATTAAGGTTTCTGCTCGTGATAAGGCTTCTAACAAGGATGCTTCTATTACTGTTGCTGGTTCTTCCGGTTTATCTGATGCCGAAATTGAAAAGATGGTTAACGATGCTGAAAAATTCGCTGAATCTGATAAAGCCAGAAGAGAAGCCATTGAAAGTGCCAACAGAGCCGATCAATTATGTAACGATACCGAAAACTCTTTGAATGAATTCAAAGATAAATTGGAAACCTCTGATGCTGATAAAGTTAAAGAACTTGTTGCTGCTTTGAGAGAAGTTGTTGTCAAAGCCCAAGCTGGTGAAGAAGTTGATGCTAGTGAATTGAAGACCAAGACTGAAGAATTACAAAACGAATCATTGAAGGTTTTCGAAAAATTATACAAAAACAACGACAACAACAACAACAATGAATCCAGTTCTGAAGAACCAAAGAATTAGGGATGATCTAATTATGATTAAAAATTTTGATGACATTCGGTGATAATCCTAGTATATAGCTTCTGATTCAACGAGTGTGTCTTACTTGTATATATTTCATTTGTTAATAAGATTTCAAAAAAAAAAATGCAGTGTAGAGGCTATTGCAGCCAACGGAGCTGATTGGATACTTTCAAATTAATACATAATTATGGAAGTAAAAATAGATTAAGAAAATGGATAGAGATTTTCTATTTGATGCAAACTTGTTTTCAATTGTTATGCAAATCTAAGAACTTGTTAAAATTTGATACAATTGAAAAATTAATTAAATTGATACAGAACTTGTTTTAAATGCAGTTGGGTTATAACTCATTCAACCCGGCTTTAATCCCATTTGACCGTCTCATAGGACTTAATGCAGAAGGGTTACTGGCAGCGGATAATTTAGATACTCTTCTCGTTATCGTACCATACTTCTTGTTAATTCCAATGTCCGATGCCATACTACTAGTGAAACTAGGTGAGTACTTCATGGAAGAAGCGTTAGACACCATTTTAGAGCCCGAAAGTTCACTCACACTTTCACCAGCGGAAGAAGACACAGCAGAGTCGTCCGAATCATAGTCCAACATTTCTCCCAACACCGATCTTCTGTTTTGGTACTTATTATTGAACTTCTCCACTGTAGAATCCACTTCAAGGGTTTGGTAGCTACAGACATCAGATCCAGTATCTGAAATCGTATAAGACGCAGCAGAATCAAGGTCAGTGACAGTTTTACTGGCAAGAGACCTGGAGAAGTCACTGACAGTTTCGATTTCGTCGGTGATGGCTGCCAAACGAGGCATACCTGCGACATTTGCATGCTGCAGCTCGTGATTTTGCAGCAATGTGCGACTATTGCGTTCTTGTTCAATGACGAATGACTGGAATAGGTTGATTTCTTGACGGATTTGGATTCTCTTGCATAATACGTGCTTGAGGTAGGTCTTCCAAAGCTCGATAACTTGGATATCGGGGTTACTTTGTACGAAATCAGGGTTTTTGACTAGATGCGGTGGAGGCGCAGGAGCCACTGATTCAGTTGAAACTTCGGAAAGAGTTTTTTCATTTTCATACTTGCCACTGCTGGCAGGATCAAGGGATTCGTGGGCAGGAGCGTAATTGCCCGAAGAAACAACTTCATAACCTCTACTCAACCTATTTTTATTGATTTCAGATAGTGTGTTTTGCTGCAGGTCGATGTAAGATGATAATGGACCGTAGATGCCTGCCGCAGAACGATCATGTTTGTTGATGTTCAAATTGTTAGGTGGAGCTCCAGCCAAGTACTTCAACTCATCATCCACGGTACCGACAGTAACTGCTCTTTTAGTTCCCAAAGTAGGATTAGTGTTGGGATTAGAGATGGTGCCTCTTATGGATTGTTTTTTATTGCCAAAAAAGCGAGATTTCTTGCTCTTTTTGAGACTACCTGTTCTCTTGGAAGAGGCGGTAAAGTTTTTGAAACGTAAATTCTTCAATTTTGTTACCATTCTATTGAATCGAACTCTCAATCTGTACAACCAGCTTCCATTTTTAAACTTAATGGCTTTTCTTCTAGAAAGCGAGGAGAATCCATCGCTATCATCAGAATATAACCGGGTTCTGGTTCGGGACTTTTTCGGTCTTTGTCTGATTTTGCTGTTGTTCAAATCGGGATCGAGTTCTTGCCGGGTGGAAAAAATAGTTGCTTGGGAACCCATAGAGTTGGAGATTTCCCCTGATGAAACGTTAGAGTGGTAAGTCGAAATAGGTGCTTGACCTGAACTAACAGACTGCGTTTGGTTTCTTCTTTTAGACCCAGTTCTGGGTAAATTTGCAGGATTAAGGTCTGATGTGGAGGATTCGGCCGAAAGATTATCTAATCTTTGAGCTGTGAACGGATTCTTCTGGTCAATGATGAACTGAGAAAATCTTTTGGGCACCTGATTAAATACTTCATCGTCGTTTTTAGCTGGCGAGTTTTCTTTTGTGAAATGGGTTGGTTTTGATTCGTCTATTTTGACGATGGGGGAGCGCTTTCCTGGGGCAGCATTGTTCAAATGGGAGGTGTTGGAGTATTGTGGAGTGGAGTTAGTATTAGAGCCAGGGCCATTGAGTAAGTTGACGGTATCGAAAGAGTCGTTAGCATTGGCAAGATAGTAGAAGGGAATAGAAATTGGCACTGAATCCGTTGATACAGACTGCACCTCCAAATTCTTCAAAGCAGTGGCTCCTTCTTGAGGGCTTCTATTTGAGTAAGAAGATGATGAGAGAAGCGAGCGAGAAGGTGATTCATCAGAGGATTCCTGATATGCTTTGATTATGGAACTGTGGGAGAAGTCATTTATAGGAACGAATGCCCCTAAACGATGCGACATGAAGACAGTATGGAAAGAAAGATAAACAAGAAAGATCGAGGTGAAGAAGGAGAAGAGAAAAAAAAGAGGTGAAGAAGGATTACCTGATCTGAAAAAGGGGTAAAAATCGATGATCTCTTCACGAATCGTCAATGCTTACGAATGATCCAGCAAAATAATTAATTATAGGACAGTTGCAGCCAGATTTGCGATTTACCGTAAGCGTTAAATTACATGCAGGTAAATACATGGCTGGTTAACTGCGAAAAAAACGAGCCAGCCACAAACCGAGAAATCGCCACCGCACGACCATATACGACCGTATTCAGTAATAATGAAGATAGGACTACAGCGATATAAAGCAAACTTTTCTATTCAGGAAACCTGGAGATCGCAGGTTCACTGGGTTTTAAAGAGAATTAAAATACGTAGCCAACAAAGAAAACCGTTAATGACAGGTTGAATCTTATTTTTTGTTTTAAGGATTTTGAGAGAATTGAATTACTTAGCTTTGGCTAAACCCACAGCGTTCTTCTTCAAGTCGTAAATCGAGTAGTATCTTCTCAAGAAAGCATCACCAATGATAGCCAAGTCACCGATAGGAGCAGGGAAATCCATTGGAGTGAAGGCAGAGATACAAGAACCACCAACTTCCAAGGTATAATCATAAGCAGTTAAAGTGAAGTTGTAACCAGCGAAAGTCAAGGTTAAATCTGGTAATGAGTCTCTGGTATCACATTCGACCTGGTATTGACCGGACCAAGATTTAGTGGCACCAATTTTGGCATTGATGATTTCAGCCAATGACGAAGGTAATGTGATGAGAGAAGTACCGGTATCGATAGCAGCACCGGTGGAGGTCAATTGAGCGTATTCGTCACCCAAGCCAATTCCGTCGAAACTGACTTCCCAGTAGGCCTTTCTTCTAACAGGCAACCAGGTGATTTTACCGGTGAAAGCAGATTCGTCATAACCACCGAAAGTAGCAACACCACCATCTTCTTCGTCCTTGTTGGTATCACCCAAAGCAAAGGCAAATTGGGGAGTGTCCAATAAGCCTTGGTCGATGGCGTTGTAGATAGGAGGGGTGATTTTGTTGACGGAAATGGTGTTGTAAGCCAAACCAAGAATACCGTCGAATTTTCCAAAGGCAAATGCCAAACCTGGTTCATTGGTGGCTTCAGCAAAGTCCTGTTTTGGAATCACCAAGTCTCCGAGAGTCACGGTATCTTGAGAAACGTAACCTTCCAAACTACCACTACCGTAGGCAATCAGGAATTCTGAGCCATTGGCCTTATAGGTGGAAGAGGAGTCGTGATCGTACTTGGAATGTAAGAAACATGCCAATGACGAGCAATCCTGCGAGGGAACCCATAAATTGGACGAACCAGTATCTAAGATGACCTTGAAAGCTTGACCGGGAGTTCCAATTTGAATCTCGGTGAAGTATTGCGCATTGAGATAGTTGGTTAAGGGAGTATCATGAGTTGATTGTGGCACCAAGAAAGGAATTTGGTTTTCGTTCGAAGCAGCACCTCCGGCAAACGACGGATTACCATTGGCGGTGTTGAACGTATTCAAGTAACGGTTGGCCATGGAATTGGCGTAGTCCTGGAACTTGTCCGGGTGAAGGGTGGTGTCACGGCCCACCTTTTTGATTTTAGCGGAGTGTTTGCCAGCATCCACCGTAGCCATTAAGGCGGTGGCAAGAGTAACGAAAACAGATAATGAGAATTGCATCTTCGACTTACCTGGTACAAGAAGATGAAGAAGAAGGGTAGAAGAACAGTGAGATACGTAGTAAAAGAGTAGGTTGCTAGCTTAGTTCTTATAGGGGAGAATGACGGTGGCGCGTGTGCAGGATGGCTGGAAAGGGACAGTTTCTGGTTGTATTGGGGAAAGTGATGCGGTGCACGGGTGGGCTAAGCAGATTAAATAGGAAATCGGGTGCACGGGTGTGAGCATGTAGCGAGAATAGATTTTTGTATAGAAAGGAAGGAAGACAGATCTGGTACGAAGCACCGAAGAAGCCATGGCACGAAGCACAGGAGGAGGCCAATGGGCTAAAGGCGTTCGTGGACTCCCTTCGAACCCTGCGAGCCAAGATTACTTGAAGACCGATTACATTGAGGTGAACTTGAACAATTCCCGGAAGTTAATTGGAAACCTTCAGAGTTTGAATGAAACGAGTGTTCAGTCAATAAGCCAGCTAACTGAGATCAACGACAATTTGTTGCGGTTGCATGCTGTACAGAACGAATTGAAATGGCTAAATGGAGTGTGAGAGAGTAGATGCATGGAATCCAGCGATACGAAGTAATGCCGAGGTCTACAAGTAGCTGCTAAGAGATCTAACAGCAGATGAGTGCTAGGAGTGAGGAAATAAACTACTGCTACGCTCGATTGACTTCGACGAACGAATCTGGCATCAAAGAGGAATGTTCACAAATCTGACATCAAGGAGGGAATGTTCAAATTATTGAAGACAAGAGTTAAGTCTAGAGGGAGACCTTGTAGATTTTCCTCATTAGTCAATAGTATCATTCATTCTACGGTTTAGGTGAAGAGACAACATGCGGACTGTTCTCTCACGTTATGTCTGTAAGTCAATGTGTTTTCTCTTATCTGTCAATGCTGTGGTCTACATCGTTCACAATTTTAATATACTTATTTCGCTTCACGATCACCTTCACGACTGTAAGCTTCACGATTCTATTAACTTCACTATTCTATTAACGTACACTTGCTTACAGCAGATCACTTAGTTCGCTTGGTTCATATGTTTCACCGCCTAGCTTCACTTCACTCTGACGATTGCTTCGATTGTGGCTCAGCCTGCTCATTATCGCTCTCATCAGTTATCGTGAAATCCTGCAAACTCACCGTGTCAGTATACTTAGCAGCCTCTTCTTCATCATCATTACTAATAATAAATGCATCGCTCCCCCCCTCTTCATCACGAGGAGCATCATCATCATCATCATCATTTTTCTTATACTTAATAACCACATAAGCGTTGGTGATAATCACAATGATACCCAAAAAACTCAAGATCCCCGGCAAATGGCCCCAGATGGTGACATCCCAAAACACAGCGAAGATCATATTGGTGTAAATCATCAACGACGACTTCGAAGCCTTGACACGCTGGACCCCTGCCGTCAATGAGAATTGCATGATAAACCCACTAAAGCCAATAAGCAAGAACAACATCCATTGACGAGAGTTTTCGGGTAAGATGAACGACAACGAAGGAATCACAAGCAATGAGACAAACGTGACAATACAAGTTGTTAAAGCAAAGTAACTTACGGATAAAAGAGGATGTGCTCTCTTACCGATTTTTCTCAATACAACGTAAACTCCAGAAGCTCCCATGACACCAACAAGTCCCACTCCGGTAGCTAACAACCGTAATTCGGTTGACGAAGATTCAATGCCTTCGTCGCCGGAGGTTTCAGATTCAGACTCCTTTCCAAAGATGAAGTTTGGCTTGGCAATTAAGATCACACCTCCGAGGGAAAGAAGCCCGCAAATGGCTTCGAGAAAGCTGTATCGTTCGTGGAGAAGGGCCCCGGCCAAGAAACCTGTCACCATGGGTATTAAAAAGGTTATGGCCACAGCATCACTTAGACTGAGATACTGCAATGAATAGTATAAGCCAAAGACCCCAAAGAACCCCACTAGCCCCCTTAGCACCAAAAGATAGCGGATATCGCGAGGACCCCAGGGAGCCTGCTCCACTGATTTGGTCAACACCATATAAAGGGCACAGCACACGTAGGTGATGAACATTCTGATGAACAAAATCTGGAGAGGATGAATAGGAGCATCGAAGTCTTTATCTGTGACCAAGAGTTTACAGGTGGTGACCATGATCGAGTTGAAGAACTGGGAGTTGAGAAGGAGGAAGATCCCAGCATTGGGGAGGACGTTGTTAGCCCAGAATGTGCGAAACGGTAAGGTGATTTTCGACCATAGCGATGTGGTGGGCGCTGGTTCGAAGTCGAAATCTTCACTTATATCATCGAAGGTGTCAGCTAGAGCAATGTTGGGTTCGTCAGGTATTAACGGCACCGCAGACGACATGTATATAGACTGATGGGATGACAATATGTCTGCGAACTGATATAGTCTCAAGGAAAGTAAAGTATCCTAAAGGTAAATCAAACACACGAGTAGATCTAAAAGAAAAAGGGATGAAACATTGAAAAAAAAAAAAAAAAGGCTTATCCAGATCATGAACGGAATATACTTTTAGTAAGCCGGATAATGACAGGCATAAATTACGTACGTCAGGACCAGTTCCGAGGGTCATCGGCGGGGCTCGTACAGTGCCAGTTACGAGGGTATTAAGCCGGGCTCAGCACCATGAGAGCCTGTGAACGGTGACCGGGTCCCGTGGTTGGGCGGCAGCACTTGGCGACATTCGGCCGGTGAACAGGGGGGGACTCCCCGCCGAGGCTATGGGTCGATGCCCTCGGAAATCAGGAGGCGGGACCGTCATTGCTGCTTGGCTGCAGGTGGAAGAGCAACCGGAATTAAAGCCAAGATACGGTCGTGCGACGGCGAAATGAACACGACATCACGTGACAAGATTTGCTCGTTTTGGTCACAGCTGAGACCAAAGCAGTGGATTGGGTTCAGATAGCTGACCGAGCTGTTCAGTAAGTGATGTAAGTGTCTCTTTGTGGCTCAGCCGTCCTCCCGAGCCTGCAAGCAGCAGTGGGGATCAGCCGTAACTTCTATATCCGCGTGGGAACTTTGATCAGCGTGGGAACATCAGCCGAACTTTCATATTAGCAGCCGTAACGTTCACACCGGAAGTTACAACCACCAGCTATCAGTTGCAGCCATAAAACATCGGTCGCAGCCGCCACGCCCCTCCCAAAGTAACAGCAATAGCAACTACGCAACTACCATCACTACCTGTCATACCAATGATGCAATTCATGCCCGCTCAACCAACCACCCTAATATGTCCAACAATGAAATCACCAATAATACCCCCCGATTACCAATCCCAGCTGTGTATAATCTCTGCATCCACTGTAGTCGCAATAGTCTTCTTCTTTCGGTCCCAACAGTGGCGCCAATTTTGCAACTATGGCTTCTGCAGTGCGGGAACCGACCCGAGCCTGCATGCATCCGACAGCAAGCAGCGTGCATGGTTCCAAATGTCACCGAACCGACTGTGGCATATTTTTTGTGCACCAGGCCTTATCTGGAAAGTTTTTCACAGCCAAGTTTAACCCCAGATATAAGAACGATCAGATATCCCGTCGTCAACGATGATATTCCCGATAAACAAAACACGATGTCTGATACTGCTCCTATTACTATCCTTGGCAAGGGGATTGGCTATGGTATTCTTGTCGGCCTTGGGGCGGTTTTCGCTATAGGAATGATTCTCATCACCAAGCTAATGACGAAGTATCTCCACGAGAACCATAACTCGACCGAAACCTTTATGGTTGCAAACCGGTCCATTGGCAAGTGGTGGATGGCCAGTTGCACCTATAGCTCGTGGACATGGGCCACCGAGTTCTTGTTTGTTACTACGGCGGTGCAATCTTACGGTATCCAGGCTAGTTACTACTACAGTGCTGGATTGTGTATCCAGATGTGCTTGATGAACATCATTGGAACCAACAGTAAGAAAAAGATTCCTACTGCTCACACCTCGTTGGAGATTGTAGAAATCAGATACGGCAAAGTGGCCCACTTTGTCTTCATGTTCTTCGCTCTCGTCACCAGTTTGATCTCGTGCTCCGACATGATCTTGGGGGCAGCTGGTGCTATCAACGTCATTGGTGATGTTCACATTGTTGCCAGCTCGTTGTTGATCCCTTTTGGCGTTCTAGTGTACACCAGTTTCTCTGGTTTGAGAGGCACTATCATTACCGATTTCATTCACTCGTTTATTCTCTTAATCGTGCTTTGCTACCTCAACACATCGATTTTGACCTCCGATAAAATTGGCGGACTTTCCAACCTCTACGACTTGGTGTTCCAGCACCAAAACGGACACCTACATCGAAGGTAATTACAAAGGATCTTTCCTTACTTCTAAGTCAAAATCCTCTATCATTTTTGGCTTGATTTTGTCCATTGGTAACTTCGGGTTGTCTTTATCTACCAGTTTCTGGCAAAAAGCCTTCAGTGCTACCCCCAAGGCTTCATTTCCCGGCTACTTGACGGCTTCGATTGCAATCTTCAGCAATGCCTGGCCCTTGGGAGCTATTGTTGGATCGGCAGCCTTGGTGCTTGAAAGCAACCCAGTATTTCCCACCTACCCCCGGAAAATGACCATTAACGAGATCCAGAGTGGATTGGTGTTGCCTTACACCATCAAGGCTACGATCGGGAACAATGCTGTTGGTGCTCTTTTGTTGATCCTCTACTTGGCAGTAACCTCCACTGCCAGTGCCGAAATGATGGCTGCCAGCAGTATCATCTCATTCGATGTATACAAGAAGTACATCAACCCCAAAGCCACCAACTCCCAGATCATTCGGGTGTCCCATATCTCGGTCGTTTTTTTCGGGTTATTCTGCGGAGGGTTCTCGGTGATGCTTCATTACGTCGGTATCAACATGACCTGGTTTGGCTACTTCCTCTCCATTGTCATCTGTCCTGGAGTGCTTCCATTGGTGTTCACTATTCTCTGGGACAGACAGACTAAGATCGCCGCTATAGTGTCACCAATTATTGGCCTTATTGCAGGTATTGTGGTATGGTTGACCACAGCAATACACTACTCTGGAACCATTTCCATCGAAAGCTTAAATGGAGAATTGCCCTGTCTCTTTGGTGGACTTACTTCTCTCTTCCTTCCTGGAGTATTGAGCATTATCATAAGTCTTACTTACAAACCATATAAGTACGACTGGAACAAGTTCAAAGAAGCTCAATTAACTGTTGTGGTAGAAGAGGAAGAAAAAGAAAAAACCAAGCTCTCTGAGACCGAGGACGACTCCACCCCCAACCCTAATGATGTGTTGACTAACTCAGACTCAAATACTCAAGCTGGTTCCACCTCGTCCAAACTGGATATTGACAAGAAGAACAACTACTCTGTCAGCGAAAATAAAGACCCCAGCACTGAAGGATTTGAATCGGAAGCAAGATCTCCTGAACAAAACAACGATGTGCTTTTGGACAAGTATCGTAAATGGTCGGTGTATGTGTTTTTCTTTGCTTTATTGATAACCTGGGTTATCTGGCCTTTGTCGTTGTATCGAGACTACATCTGGACAAAAGCTTATTACCAAGGCTATATCACCATGTCGTTAATCTGGCTCTATTGTACGTTGATCGTAATAGGGTTGTTCCCGTTATATGAGGGAAGACGTGGAATCGCAACCGTGGTGAGAGGTATTTTCACTGACTATATAAAGCGCCTGAAGTGAGTCTGGTGTAGATGCTGGTTTGATTGAATTGTTGATATCATGACCTGAGTGAGATCGTATAATGTTATTTATTAATAAACAGCTGAGCAATGAAGGTATGTAGTCGATTTTGATTGCGTTGGCTGCAAAAAGTGCGAACATCAATAAACGCAATAGGAATCGGAATTATTTATCCAAGAAATGTAGTTGGCGATGGAATTATTTTAGCATCTATATTTGGCGAGAGATTCTGGACATCTGTAAATTCTAAAACGTGTAGCTGGCCAAAATTAAAAAGAAGTACCTGTTCATGAATTTCGACCAGCTACCATTTTCGGAAGCAAGTCATTATAGTGCAGCTATTGAAAATCTAGTGGTGTGAATCACTGGTCAAAATGGCAGTTTGTGTAGACATGAGTATGAATGCATGACCTGGCGATGAAACAAGCTGAAACGGTCCGTGGGGTCACATAGATCGAACATTCGGCTCTTCCAAATGAGACCGCACCATTTCGACTGATCGTCATGTAGTGGGTATATAAGTACGTTGTATTTCCTCTAATGGGTATAAACATATTAGATATCTATATGGGGCAATATACCCGGACACTTGTGATACTATATGAGGGGCTGGCTGGTTGATGATGAAAGAAGTTTGCAAGCATGGGAGGTACGGATCAAAAAACAAAACAATGGAAGGTACGGATGCATAATGTAGCATAAAATTAACATCAGTTGTCCGATATAGTGTAACGGCTAGCACGGTTCGCTTTCACCGAGCAGACCCGGGTTCGACTCCCGGTATCGGAATTTCTTTTTTTGACCAGTTCAACCTTTATTTTCGCAATTCCCATCCTCCATAACATCTGCTGTAGCACGGTTCGCTTTCACCGACTCCTGGTATCGGAATATTTTTTTTTTTGAGCTTCAACAGCCTGTTTTCAGCCTCAATTCCCATATTCCATAACATCTACTGTATGTTCCATCCATCAACCATCCATAAGACATTGGAGTGGCTTCCTTCGTCCAGTTGATAAAACTGCCAAATTTAATGGAAACATTTTTCTCATTCATATTTCGCACCATACAAAAAGTTGAAAAGCAAAAATCGATGCTCGTCTTCTTTGTTTTCTCTCTAAGTTCCTCTTCTTCTGCACATGTTTAGAAAGCCCGCGGGAGCCACAACTTCCAATGTGGTCTACATTGGACTGATTCCATTTGATTGGGACGAAGAAACGATCAAGTCTGTGGTGACTGGCTCAGGCCCAGTAACTGAGGTTAGATTGGGTTATGATTACGCCGGGAAGAACAAAGGGTTCTGTTTTATTGAGTATGAAACGTCTGAAGAGGCCCAAAAAGCCATCCCTGTATTGAGCCAGATCAAGATCATGACCCCAGGTAGTAGACAAGCCTATAAAAAGCTCAGAATCGAATTATCAAAGGAAGGTTTCCGAGCCAATACCTCGGACGTTAAACGAGTTATACCAATCATGCGAAATAAATTACCACCTAATGTCCAACTCCCGCCTGAAATGAATAATGGAATGGCTCCACAACAACCAGCACCAGTGCAGTTTGCCCAAGGAGCCACGCCGGCCGCACCACTTCCAAACAACGGCCCCAGCCTCATGCCTCCAGAGTTGACTCTGGCGTCCCGAAACTTGCCTCAAGTACAGAAGCTCCCGTTCGAGATTCCTGACGAGATCAATGAGAATCTTAGTAAAATCTCTCCTCCGCAGCTCATCGAATTAATTGCAAACTTAAAGAACATTTTGGCAGGACCCAATTCGGCGAGAGCGCCCGATGTTTTTCAAATATCGCCCCATTTGGCTACCGCCGCTTCCCAGGCGTTGCTATTGATGGGCTTCATTGATTCCGATGTCATTACACAGTCCATGAACAACCCTGTGAATGTAGCACCTCCACCACCTCAACAGCAGCAGCAAATGCCATCATACGGCCAATTCATGCCACCTCAGCCCCCACTCCCCCCACTCCCCCCACAACCACAAAACTCGTACGGAACTCCCTATAACCAAGGCCAAATGCCGCCCCCTCCAAACATGCCATCCAATCCAAAATGGAGCCACTTGCCACCACAGACACAGGCAAAATTAGCAGCTATGGCTCCAGATCAAGCCGATCTCGTTGCCCAGGTATTGTCCCTTCCGGCCGACCAAATCAGTTCATTGCCTCCAGATAGACAATCGATGGTGACGGCCATCCGAGCCCAGTACTTGTAGAGGGGCTGGCTAGCGGAGGTAAAACTGACAAAGTACGCACACAGATAAGTCCTTGTATGGAGAAAACTGGAGAGAAAACTGGACCATACAGTAATGAAAGTTGTATATAGCTTAAGTTAGGTTTTTACTATGCATGATGTAGTGGAGGCTGTTCAGTGGATGTTCAATATTATCATGTTCTACAGGCTTCATTATGATTACGTTATCCCCCTGATGAAAATTCAATTTTCGCAGCCAAAATGGCACTCTTTTGGTGGAAGAGAAAGTACGAAAGGGAGCAGATTTCGGGGCTATGAAGAAAGAATCTTTGTTTGAAGTTATCTGAAGCAGATAATGAGTAATATAAGGACTGTTGTGAATAATTAGACAACATCCACCAGTCTTCTATTCCATAGAAGAGAGGTATCCCAAGATCTGCGCAACGACGTCATACACAGAGAATGTTCTTCTCTGGCTCTGATATTGACCTCTTTATATTAATAGTCACTGTTTTATGTCTTCTATTTAGTTCCTATACAACTTGCTTATCAATGTATGGATAGTAGTTATCACTTGTAGAGGCCTTCGATGGGCACTGAGTTCCTGGAAAAGCCCCGTTTCTAACTGTGGGGTGACTGGCAGTCGAGCCATTAAAGGGAGAAACACTTCCATGGGTCCAACACTGTACTAATACGCACAAACTGTAGGAGACTACCAGAAGTAAACCTCTAATCCGTAGATCCTATGTATGCTGCGCCCGACATCCACTGCAACATTTTTCTATCTCTTACACCAAATCCTACATTCGTTATACCTTTCCGTACACTTCCATACACCCTCAACTTCTTCTTCCATGTTCCCCATTCTCATCGTTGGACATTTATAGACTCCCTTTTTAAGTGGTTTAGGCGATGGCCCCATGACGTAGCTTCGCATTTCGCGTTATTCTCAAAAGATTATTTGGATCTCGTTTTCTTCCTTCTCACCTCGTTCTCTTCTCACCACTCTTTTTCTTTATCCCAGCATGAACTCTGCGATGGATCCGTTCGCAGACCCTGCATATGTCAACATATCCATTGAGAACGGCAATGTCTCCAACAGCACCGAATTGCCCCCATGGTTGAACGACATTCTTGGGCGGCTATTCACTGCCAGCGGCATACCGAACAGGAAGAAACTGGCATCAGAGAAGGCCATATCCGAGCTTAAAGATGTCGATATCGACACTGTAAAGGACGAAAAATGCTCCATTTGCTTCGAGAGATACGAGGAACCTCCCAAAACCGACTCCGAACTGGCATCTATCGAGAGAATGACCCTAGCCCAGGCTGAAGCATTAGCGGTGAAGTTCGACCGCTTGTCAAAGAAACAGGATGAGATTTTGGACAAATTAGCACCAAATGGCGCCAACAGCATCGAATCAATCACCTCCAAAAGCATGTTCAATGATCCGTCTCTCTTCTTCCCCGCCGATGTGGGAGGAGCCATTCCATACCGTTTCCCCAGCAAAAATATCTCCACCATGGTTCCCGTCAGTGAAGAAGCAATATTACCAGGACTTAAACCAGACAATAAGAAGGATACCAAAAATGGTCAAGACTGTCATAATCCGGTCAAAATGCCAGGCTGTAATCACGTATTCGGCAAGTCTTGCATAGTAGAATGGTTGAAGAGCAATGTCAGCTGTCCACTTTGCCGTAGAGAAGTTGAATCGGAGACCGACCAAAGCGGGCAAGAAGCAAGAGCAAATAGAGTCAGACAGCAACTATCGTCCACCTTCAACTCCAATTCCGATTCCAACGTTGCTGAGCATGTACTCTCGCATCTGACAAATATCTTCAGACCGTTCAGAAGGGCCCCCAACCCTCTCATTACCCCATTGACAGACTCTTATACTCTCCAGTCGTGGGCAACTCCTTCGTATCCTCCGCAAGAAGGCCGCAGGGTACCTACTAGAGACCCTAGTTTGGTACTTCCTCGGCGATTTCCTATCAATATCCCAGATCATTCTTTAACTCAAGTAAGACCTCCCATCCCGGTTGCACCACTACGAGTCAGCACTGTGCCCCGACCCATACCGGCACCGAGTGTACTCAGTCCAAGAGCCCCAGACAATGATGTCAGTAGTGAGGGTACTCCAGAACCGTCCAATGATAGCACCAGCTCGCTCTCGTCGACAGGACGCGGAAATGGACTGGGAGGACCGGAAAGAAGAAGAGGAAATGGAAACGGAAGAACTCATCCCTACAACCGTCCGTGAACGAAAAATGATAGAAAAATTAGTAAGAGTCAAGTATAGCCTGAATATAGGGCCTAGGAAAATGCCTAGCTGTACAGATGTTTTTGCATATACTCAAGACAATATAACTAAGCAAGACTATAAGTTACTACGAAGAAGAAATTATAGACAATTGTAGAGCTGTTGCCGCAATGCCTGCGAATGTGAAGCAGTATCTGCTGCTGGAGTCTGAATTGGAACCGCTGTCTGATCTGCAGCCGATGTGTATTCTGTATTGAGCTCTTCTGGCTAGAATTTACGCTTTATTAACCAGTTCTATGCTTCAGCATCTCGGTAATCGTTTTATAGTTTGCACTTTTGCACCCGTACCCCAGAAATTTCACAGCCAAAGCTGCCGCCTCGGATAAGGGATGAGCATCCACAAAATCGACAATCATATCATATCGAATTCCATCCTTCTGCATCCTATAGAACAAGTAAGGCCATGATATAGTCATTGTCCCTCCTCCTTCCGAACGTAGCTGCAGTTATAAGAGCTCATAGAAGCATTCCGCAACCACAAATTATAGGCCATTTCTCAATACCCGAAGCCATTGCATCAACTTATACTGGTAGTTTCCCAAACCCCACCCCCCTTAACAATTATCGACATCATGTCATTAAATCAGTCACAGCTCATAGTTAATTTTGTGCATCAGAACAACATCACCAACGGAGCTCTTTCACCTTTTCCGACACCCCTTAAACCCTCTACACCCTCTAAACCCCAATCTACGCCCCGTTCGTGGGCTACGGGAACAATCATCGAACGTCCGGGGGTTAGAAATGCGGTCACCTCGCAATTTCCCTTCACCATAGGCAACCGTTCGACGCTCTTGGATACCATGAAGTCAGTCAGAATCGGAGTTACTCATGCAGTGCAGGACTATCATAGGTTTATCCCGCAACGCTATCAACATCAACTCGCTGATCTCGAAATGTTTGCTGAAAATGCTCCCCCCGACGACCAAGAGGAAGTTACCTTGCCACTAGATGACCAGGACGATGCAACCAGCATCGACACCGCTCTATGTTCAGCGAAGTCGTCGGCACCGTCATCAATACTATCAGCTGCCTTCTCCCCGGACGAAGGCTTGAATGCGGTGAAACAAAGATTTGTAGAGTTCATTGAAGCCAGATTCACCTCCTCCAGAGACGACGCTGACTTTGAGCTACTTGTTAACTACACAGCAAACACCTACTTCCAGGATTGGGAAACATCAGACACTTTTGTCATTTGCCAGAAAATACTAGCACAGGTAAGAGATGGCCTGCTATATGAGGAAATTGATGATATATTCATCAGCCAATACAACCATGTAAAAATGTTCTCGTTTATGGACTATACTTACAGTTGTTTCGACGATGGTAACGGACAGAATCGAGACCCTTCCAACCCTAGGATCTTTGACAAGTACAGCCAGATCTGGAAGCTCAATCCGAGCAGCTACCGAGACTTAGACTTTGACTACTGTAAGTACTTGTTGAGGGACATTCCTTATGTAGAGTTTGACGTGGTTGATGCTTACAGCAAATTTGGGCTACTAATGAACCTAGACAAGTTTTTGTTCTACTACGACAAAATCCGTCATAGAAAAGCGTTTCATGTCAACAAGAAACGCAAGGAGACAGACGAGGAAATCATGCAAATGAATGACTTGAAACTGGCTCTCAAGCTGTTGGTTAAAGAGAGAAGAAACTGCCAAAGTGGTTCGCCGTCGCCTTCATCATCGCCGAGTCTCAAGCACAAGCTGCTACGTTTCATTAGCGAAGAGCAGGAGGTTTTCTTCAGCCAATTCGAGCCACCAATTTACGTCAACATAGATATGAACGACAATCGATAGATATATATATATATAGACAATAAACTGAGTACAATAGATTTATAGAATGTGGAGCGAGGGAGGGTTTGGTGGAAAGATACCTAGAAAACGAACTGAAAACAAGTCGACTGCAAGAGAATGTGTGAAGCTGCCAGAAAAGTATATGTGAGCTCAGCAATTGACAGAGAAAAGGCATATATATATAGACAGTCGTATACAGTTTCGAAATCACTGAGCATTTCTACCATCTGATTTATTTCGATGAATCGCGAAGTCAAATAGAGTTAAACAATAGAGTACCAAACCATTGAATAGGCGCTATAGCGTCGAGATCGGTGAAGCGTCAGGAACGAAGTTATAACTGAAAATTGCTGCAAGCGGCTGCAGACAGTCAGATATGTGCTGACGTCAGATAGCTGCAGACAATTTCAGACTGTCGGGGAGTTCCTGACAGGAATGTTCCAGCAGTCGGGCGTGCGTTTAAGCTCATTTTTTTGCAGGTAGAACTCACTGCTTGAGATTTGTCAGACAAAGCCGACAAAAAATACTGTTCATCTTTCGCAGAGTCCTGGTGGGGAAATAACATCCTTGACATTTACGTAATAGCGACATCATAAAAGAACGGGTGCGTTCATTCCATGCATTACGCAACGAAGGTGATACATATATTTAGCAGTTCTTTCATTCACTAGCCTCATCTACAGCCCCTATGTCGACGTTGGGCGGTTCAGAGCATCGCCAACTCTCGCCAGAAGTGATGTCAAAGTCTGGAGGAAAGAAGAAAAGACGATCCTTGGGGACATTTCCCTGTCCCGATTGCGACAAGGTGTTCTCCCGTTCCGATCATTTGGCCCGACACCATTTGAATCATGAGCCCAAGGTGGTTTACGAGTGTGACTTCATAATGGAAGAAGAGGGTGGAATCAGTAGGAAGTGTGGTAAGAAGTTTGTTCGGAGAGACCTCAAGGAACGTCATACTAGGAGACATTTGGAATTGATGAAACTCGACGCTGTTCATCGGAAACGGAAACCTTCAGAAACAAACTCAGTTAAGGAAGTTAAATTGGGTAAACGGATTCACTCGTCCGACTCTCCTAGCTCATCGACCTCCGGATTCTCCAACTCGGAATTGCCTCCTAGTCACTCCTTGCATTCCCCCTTGCAGACCGCCAATCATTCCCCCTTGCAGATATCCAACCTTATACATACACCAGCAGCTCCCGTTGAAGATGCACAATTGTCAAATATCCGGGGAATACCTCAATCCGCTATCAATGTGTCCCAGTTTCCCCAAAACATCCCATTTCCTCCGTCGCAAAGTCAAAACCTCGTTGTAGATAATACAATACCTAATCCAGACATTTTCCCTCGAGCTCCTGTCAACAATTACCCTCAGAGCCAAAACGATATACTTTCGTGGCTTTTCACTGACACTAACACCAGTATCTTACCCCATGATGTCCCCGGAAGTGTGAACTTGAACGATAAACTACCGAATCAAGAACTAGAGCCGTTTCCTGTAGATTTCCGCAATGCTAATCCGGTTGCAGGCCCTCAGCTCCCCTTCCAGCAACAACAGCAAGAACAACCACAGCAGCCACAACAGTTTAACTCAGAGTTGGATCCCAAATGGCAGCCTCCAACCGAAGATCCTTCTTTGACTCCATTTTATCACTCGTCAATGTCTCAGTTATACCATCACTCGAATATGCAAAATCTCAATGTACAAGATATGAATTTCTTCCAAAGCGAGGATAATCCGCTAGAAGAAGAACTATCGAAATCATACCAGCAGCAGCTACTCAAGTCTAATGGAAATGGCATTCCTAATACGGTCCTAACAATCTCCTCTAATTCTCCTACGAGCACCAGTGAATCGGTTGCCAACTCTACGCCGAAGACGATACCTTCGCCAGAGAGTTTCATTATCAGTCCAACCCAGGAGTACCTTCAACAGATGATCAACATCCACGGCACAGAACGCAATATCGGCAAAAACAAACACATTTTCATCGATAGTCTTCTAGCTAACCGTTTGCTCAAGGCCATACCCTCTCTTACTAGAGACAAGGTAGAGGCTTGCTTTGAGAATGAAGACCAAGTGTGCTGTCTTGAAGACCGATTGTCGTACTATCTCGAGAAGTATTGGTCTATTTTCCATCCTCAATGCACAATTCTTCATCGGCCTTCATTTGACACTGCTACTGCTGAACCATTGTTGGTATTGGCGATGATTGTAATTGGGTGCAATTACTCGGAAACCTTACCAGAATATTCCAAAACATCAAAGAAATCGCCCGAATTCCATTTTTCGATGCTTGTAACTGTTCCCCTCCGGTTTCTGGTGTTTCAGAATGAGGGTTTTAAAACTCCAGTGAAACCGTGGATTCTTCAGACGTTGAACCTTTTGGAATGGGCAGAAAAGAACTTCTTACTGAGAAGAATGCACGAAAGAGCCCACATTCATCATGGCACCATCGTGCAACTCCTTAGAAGATCACCATTGTTGGGAGGAAACCCTTCCACTACCACCAAAACTAATGGGTCAAAAAGTGGTACCAGCACTAGCACTGGTGAAGAAGATACTTCTGATGCCAGTATTGATATGGGAGAGAAGCTAAACAGTGATAAATCAGATGCGAGTCTCTTTATGAAATGGGTAGAGTCGGAGTCATTGAAGCGAGTAACATTCATGACGTTTTATTCTGATATCATCGATTATGTGAAGTTCAGACATAATCCTCTCATTTCGTTCTACCATTTACAGTTGTTAAATCTTCCTTGTGACGACGAAAAACTTTGGGAATCAGAAGAAGTCAATGGATCTTTCCGAAAAGTTGTTAAAAGACAGAAAAAACTCCAGAACCAACTTGGAATACCATTGAGAAATGCTAAGGACCCGTATAAGCTCAAACACAATAGTAACAACTTCTTGAGTGCTTTGAAGAAGATGTTGAAGTCCAATGAAGAGTACGAGAAGATGAAGAAGTTATCAGTTTTCTCCAAGAAAATCCTCTTTGCCGGTTTGGTCTCCGTAATGTACCAAATGCAACAAACCGATCTACAGAATAACTCTTCATTGCTCACAACCAACGTAATAGTCCCTCATAAGAAGAATCATATCTGGAAAGAAATTTTAAGTAAAGCCATCGACAATTGGTCTTTCAAGATGGAATGCTACGGCGGAGTCAAAAACATGAGGTTAAAAGCATTGAGCTATAGGCCATATCAGTGTAAACTCCCCATGTTTCATCTCACCCAGATTATTGGCATGGCCGATATCAACCATTACGACATTGCGATATTCGGTGGTTCTAAGATGAACCAAAGCGTCGAAGCATCGAACAAAGATCATTTAATAGTCAGACGGAAGTTGAATAACATGTGGATGAAGAATTCTCAGGCTACAAAAAAGTCAATCAACGAGATAGTAAACTTGAAGAGTGTCATTCACTGTTACCTCCTTCTTTGGGAGTTGATGTTAAAGCCAACGGACGATTCTGACATCAACGATAAGAACTTCAACATGTACATAGATTGGAGTGCTGACCATGACTACTATGACTGTATGTATGCGGTTGGAATAGCTACTTTAGTGTTGTGGAGCTATGCATTCTCGATGTACGGCTTGGAGTCACATCGATTCACCGAGAAAGAGCTGAATTTGACCCGGGAGAGACAATACGAAAGATTGGTGGAATACAGTGCTGAAGGTGGGTACCAGTACCTTGATAGGATCAGACAGGAGTTTTTGACCAACTTGAGGAAGAATAATTTACATAACGAGTACACTATTCATCCATTTAAGTTGAACCAAACAAGTCCTACACCCCACGAAATCATCACCAAACACTGTGAATTGCTCCCATTTATCTCGAACAAGCAGAACATCAGTGGACTCTGTTTCTTGGTGGGAAGCAAATTGCTTAACAGTCAATGGGAGGTTATCCGAGAAAATGCTAAGTTGATTATTAACTGTGGACTAGTTTCGATTGGAAAGACCAATTTATTGTGTGATGATTTATTTGACAATGAATTTGAAGATTAATGAATGTACGTATTGAAAAATATGTAATGATTTGTAATGAATGTATAATTGATTATTTATAAATACGGCCTCGTAACTGCTTGAAAACATCAATTAGGTACAGCTCATACAGCCTTAGCTTACTAAACTACAACCAGTGAATCATGATATAATTTGAACTAAAATACAATGCAGAAAATGAATTTAAACCAAAAGAACAGCATTAACACAACCATCTCGGTCAGGTTCATTAGTGATTTGTGCGTACTTACCCCAAACAACTTTACCTCCAGCAGTAACCAACCCTAATTCCGAAACGTTAACTTCAATGATCGTACCCTTTGTTAAAACACCAAGTTGAGTATACATAGGAGACTGGGGGTTCTTTTTAACTCCCAAGATAGGTAAAAACACAGTAACTCCCAACTCAGGATGGGTGACGTTGGCTTTTTTCTGTCTTAAAGCAGAAGGCCTGATGATTCTTTCCATTTTCACGGGTCTACGTGTGAAACCTTCACCTACAAAAGTATGTTTGGTGATCATTCTCTTCCAGGATTTCGACTTGGATTTACCAGTTTTAACAACTTTGAACATCTCTTCTTCAGAGATACCTCTGACCTTTGGCAATGGCACGAAAAACTTATCAGCCTTTTCCAATCTCTTTTGTTTAATAGACGAAGAAATAGCTTTGGCACTGTTGTTAGTTTGACGGTCTAACAAATAAGTAGGCAATGCTTCACCATCGGCTTCCTTCGGAGTGGAAGGTCCTTTGACCTTGGATTCCTGGTGTGCCTTAATCTTCTTCTTCATAGCAACCTTTTCACTATATCTCTTCTTATTGAATTGCTTAGCTCTCCATCCCTTCAAATTTTGGGCATCCTTAGCAATCTTGTGGCCTTCTCTGGCTTCTCTCTTACGTTTTCTCTCTTCATGATCTAGTCTTCTACCATGCTGCTTGATATGCTGTTCAATATACTCGTTCTGAGGCATCGTTAATTATAAATTCCCTGTTGAATGGTAGAAAACTTTTATACCTTTTGGTTTAACATCGCATCTCATAAAAAAGCGAAAAAATTCCAATTTGTGTCACCGCTCGTATTTTCAACCTCATCGCGGCACGTGACAATCAGATTTTTCCACGATAACTACAAGAGAATCAGAAGAGCAGCCTGAATAACTGGAGGAGACAGCTAAATTACCACAAGAAGAAGATGAGTTCAGAGGATATAGACAGCGTGCTCACAGGGATAATAGGTGCCTTGGACTCTACCAAACAAGCTATTGAGGCGATTGAAGCTAATCATATTGATGCGGAAGAAATCCCAACCATGGTTGAACAACTTATGGCCAAAGGGAATGATGATAAATTGGAGGGAGTGTCGTTATTGTCGTTGAAAAATGAATCTTTGGTTTCTTACTTGAATAACCTTGCTATCATAATATTAAGTCATTTACAGAGACTAAAGAAAAGTGCTTCTGAAGATGAAACAACTTCTACCAAAGCCAAAGCGGTAGAAAACAGCATAGTACAACGAGTTACATTGGAAAAGGGTGTTAAGCCATTAGAAAAGAAATTGAATTATCAATTGGAGAAAATGATTAGATCTTACAATAAAATGATAGAAGATGAGACCAAATTAGAAGCCAAGCTTACCAACAAGCCAGAGTCCGAAGATGAATCTGGATCTGATTCAGAATCTGATTCAGAACAATCCGAGGATGATGCTTTATCGTATAAACCTGATGTTAATAATCTTAAGAAGTCACAAGCCAGCATCAAACCGACTGCATCATCATCATCCAACGATGTTTACAAACCCCCAAAAATCTCTGCTGTTGCACCACCTACTTCTCTTACAGAAAAACCAGAGAGAACTTCGGGAGGAAAATTACAAAGTATGGAAGAATATTTACAAGAGAACTCCGATTTGCCGCAAACAGAAGTTTCTATTGGTTCCAGTATATTGAATAACGGTAGAGGAGGGGTTAAAACCAATAGAGATAGACAAAAAGAGTTAGAAATTCAAAACTATGAAGAAAACAACTTCACCAGATTACCAAGCACTATTACCAAAAAGACATTCAAACAAAAACAAAATGAAAAGATCAATAACTTTGCTGGTGAAGACTGGTCGATTTTCAATAATAATAGAACCATCGAAGGAAGCACCAGTCGTAAACGGAAAGCCACGACGGCCTGGGATAAAATCAAGAAGAGAAAGTAGGCAAAGAACAGACGGGGATGAAGTAAAAAGGTTTAAGTATAATTTTTATTTAACTATAGGTTTATAAATAATAGCACATAAAGTTACAAACAAACAGAGACAAAACAGGGTTATACCATCATCAATGATTGTAGTATATTTGATCAGCATTATAATTCTGATCGATATTTTGGTTTTGTTTAATTTGATTCATTTGGTTCATTTGGTTCATTTGGTTCATCTGATTCATTTGATTTACTTGATAAGGTGAGGAGTGATTATAAAATTGAGGAACTAAATTGGTCATAAATTGTGGTTGAATCATAGGATTAGTGTTTAATTCCTGGGGATTATTTAATTCATTAGTCGTAAAATTGTTGTTGAACATCATATTATTATCACAATTCAAGTTAATAAATTCCCCATTAGCATTCATATTTTGATTGATCTTTTTAGGGTAATTGGAGGTTTTTTTAACCAAATGTTTTTTATCACCAGAATTGTTTAAAATAATATTGATTTTCAGTTGAATTCTCTTGCCGAATGACGAAATAATTTTACAGTTTTGGAACCAGTTTTTAATAATTTGAATTTGCAAGTTTTCATTCAAATTAAAATTGGCTGGCAATAAAACTAATAAATCATCAACGAGAGTTAAATTAGGGGTAAAATAATTAATGGAAGGGTTGATTAAGATATCAATCAACGTTTGAATCACATAATTACCGTATGGATCATTAATCAATTTGTTCAAATCCGAAGTTAAAATGCTGTAACATAATTTGAATTTCAACTCGGAAAATCTGATAGACTTGAATTCGTTATTATAACAATTTTTCAAAAACTTTTCAACAACATTAGAAGAGAATTTCAAGTTGCAGACATGATTAATTCCAAATTTAATGAAGTTATGAAAGATGTTAAAGTTGATTTCAATTGAGTTGATTGAAATCAAATATTGCAAGACGTAATTACCAAATTGATCGTTGATGAGTTTTTCAAAAACTTCAAACGATAAGATTTTATTGGCAAAATCGTTTAGTTGATTTACGTTGACGTGATTAAGACATTTCTGTAATACACAACAACCATGTTTATGAGTAGAAACAATCAATAAATCATTAATGATTGAGTCATAAATGAATTGACAGTTTTCTGGACTATATTTGTTTAAAATTTTTTGAATGACGTGATTACCATTTAAATCCTTGATAAGTTCGATTATGTACGGTTTCAAACCTTTGATCAATAAATTCAATTGATAATTGTTATTCAAATTATCGATGATTTTTTGGAGGGCACGAGTACCATGCTGATTAATAGAGATTTGGAACAAATTGAATTGTAAGATGTCAAGGATCAAGTTTAAGTTTGTTTCATTACAATAGTTGATTAACTTTTGGATCAAGTAATTACCAAATGGATCAATAATTAACTCATAAAGATTTGGGTAAATAGTTTTGAAGATGACTTCGAAATTGTTCTTGCGCAATTGGTTATTGAGGATCAAGTTCTCATCGATTTTTTTCTGGAGGAATCGACACCCATACTGGTCCTTTGATAACCGTAAGATCTGGCCTTGTAATTGGGACAATGGTAATTTGTTGATGGAGATCAAGTAGTCTTTATCGATCTTCATCGATGTCACCATGGGTTTTTCATTCTCTTTATCGAATTCTTTGTAGTGATCCAAGTTGAAGTTGGGAAGAGTGACGTTGCTACTTAACCGGTTAGAGTCCCACAAATACAGTTTATTAGCGGATGGTGGCGTAGTGGGTTCAATTAAAGAGCTGATGGAGTTGATGGATAAGTTATGGCCATGCCCATTGCCATTGCCATTACCTACCAGAACATGACCGTGGGCTGCAGAATTAAAGTTGAAGTTATTAAGATTCTGGCCCAAGTACTTGGTATTCTGTTGGCTCGTGGCAAAACTATCTGGATACACCATGAGATGCAGAATAGGATGGGGGGATGCAGAGAAGAACGAAGGAACGAAAAGAGAAGAGAGAAGGTATATTCCTTAAAAAAAAAAAGGGAATCCACAAATCAAAAAAAAAAACGACTTAACCGAAAGATTTCTTAGTGGAAATCAAATTACTTTTATAATCACTAAGGTGATAAAAATAAAATAAAGTCAAAAAAATATTATGTATGAAAAAAAAAGGTTCAACAAAATCCTTGTGGTAGTCATAAACCGAATCAGAAATCCTGATTTCGAAAGACCGAAAAAAAAAAAAAAAGAAAAACTTAAATTAAGCCATTATACGATGTGATAATTACAATAATAATAAAAATAAAAAGATATATATAGATTGCAGGAGCGAGGCCGTGAGAGCAGAAGGTTGCTTAAAAGAACAAATGGGAAATAACGAAAGACGAGGAACATAGCCAAAGACACGGGATCCAGAAAATGTCTTTAAATGACGTACGAATTATGTGTCTGATTTGTAACAATAGCCATATACGTACATCTATTGCTGTGCGATCCCGATTTCTCAAATCCTGATTTCAATGGTGATGGGCCCAGACCTCAGCGGGTTGAGGGTAAACGGTCTTGTTAACGTACGGTGATGTAATGTGAGTTTGCTCATGTATGAGGAGGCATGTACCCGGTATCATAATAGTCCATCAACCAAATCATATCCACTTGTCGTCTCTACCCGTGGTTCCGTCGTGTTCTTACTGGTTGAGAGTGTGTGCTAGCCTTTTTGTCTTTCTCATCATCTCGTCTTATCGGGACTATGCAGGTATACTGTATATCGGTACTCAACTTTAACTGACTACAGTTTTCGGCAATTTCGCTGCAGACATTTATTTATTTTCTTGCGGGCCAGGTCTTTTTTATTTTCGTTCATTACCCCATAATAGCATGAAACATTTTCAAATGGCATGTAGCAGGTTTGTCGTGGATCTAATGGCTGCTAAAGCTACGAGGGGTTTTGACGCTCCCCACCCATATGCAGTGCCGGTACCTGAGCCCGAGACCCCTCCAAACCTGATTGCTCCCCTAACATGGTCGTATCGTCCATCGAAAGCACCACGTCGCATGGCATAACCTCACATAATCCCATATATAGCCTATGATTATGGCTGCGGGATCACCATTACCCCATTTGTGGAATGTTGCAAAGAGAAATATGCAACAGTAACACAAACGACAAGGCAGTGTTTTTGTTTTGTTTTCGCAATTTTTCTCGTGTCTGCTGGTGCACGGGTGCATATTTTGATTGGACAGGGACCGTATGCGCAAAAGGGGAGGTCGTGGGGCAGTGAAGGGGGCAAGGGGTGGGAGGTATGGATGTCGCGGTCTTGGTCTAGACTGGGCTTGCGGAAATGGGTGCAAAATCGGATGCGCACACCATGGGGCACGGGTGTTTGCTCCTGACTCGGGGAAATGTCGCATCTACGACAAGGTAGACTGATTAAAGAGCTATGAAAGGGCATGAACGGTGAATGTAGAGTGTGATGCACGGGGAATTTGAGAGACGCACTGTGTAAAGCCGGCTCAAGCTCAGAAAATTACGATTGACGTATTCAAACAGGCCAAGAACTGCTCCATGCAACTTGCTGGGTGTTTTGGCCCAAACAGTGTTGCAGCCAACCAGGATAAGCATAGAGCAGGATGAAAAGTGTCGACTCTACCAAGGTCCTGTAAACTGTCATGAAATCAAGGCTCCCTGACACCAAAATTAACATCTACCATTTATCTAGGCCGAATTGGGTCGATTCCAGCCTTTCACAGCCATATGGGCTGATCACTACAGATTGTCACTTCCCCATTGACGTTTTCTCTGTGCTTTTATTGTCGGAACATTAGTCTATAAATCGGCCCTGGTCTACATATTGGTTGAGAATCGGTTCTACGAAAACGAATTCTCCCTGTTTACCGGGATTGTAATGGTGCATTAGCGCACTTGCCAAACGTCTTTGGATTCTGTCATCTCTTCTTTCGTCTGCTATCTTGCGTCGTCTCATTTGTTCCTGGGTATCAGGAAATTCGCTGTTTAAGAACCCTGGCGGCGTGGGAAACTTGTCAAATATCTGCGAATACGTAAGCTCTTGTGACTGTAGATCTGAGTTGCCTGCCAATTGGTTGAAAACCTGATAATTCTCCTGTTGTTGTTTCGTCATTATTGCGAGCTTCTTATTGTTCACCACAGGCTTCTGGTACTTACTGTTTTGGGTGAAGTCTTCAAGAATCCAGATATTTTCAGTAATGGGATTTGTCTTGAGGTCAATCTTGAATGTTGAATCGTGAAACTTTAGTGTGTAATATTTTCTGAGAAACTCTTTACGCTGAAGCTTTGTCTGGGCCGGTTTATTGTTGATTTGGTCGCTGATATCGTTCAACGGAATGTCAATCGGTTCGAATTCGTCTTGTGAGTCCTCGACTTCCTCGTTCGGCTTCGATTTCTTCTTCAATGGTGACAAACTTAGGTACTTGGGCCGCTCAATGGAGTCAGGAGAAACATCAGACGAATATTGCGTGGGAAGATCATTAACTTGAGAACTGGTCAATTTCGTCACTGGCTGACCCTTGTAGGTCAAAACCTTCTTCGGAGAGGGTTTAGCCCATGCCACTTTGGGCCAGTCACTCCCTAGCACTGGAACCTCCGTCTCCAGCACCACCCGTCTTGATTCAACAGCATCCACAGCCTGCTCCTTTAGCACCTGACCACGGCCAGCCTCAATCCCGGCCCTGGCCTCTAACTCCACCCGCAACCGTTCATTTTCTTGCTTCAATTCCTTGATGTCCTGTTTACACTTATTCAACTTCAAATTGAATTCCTTGATAAGTCTTTGCTTAAATAGCTTTTTTGCCTTCTCATGTTTGGTTTGTGACTCCACCAATTCCAGCTGGATGACCTGCATCTGCTGTTGAACAGTCTCAAAATGTCGTATCAACTCCTCCATCGCCTGAACCAACCATAAAGCTTTTGTTTTGAACTTCTTTTTTTTTCTATTCAGCTCTCTCATTTTCTTCCTGTTTTTTTTTTTTTTTTTTTTCCTTCACTACAACTTGTTCTCATTATCAACAACACCAACAACTCATCAAAACCCGTCTATATGTTTGGATCAAACAATAACGCCACTTCTGGTGGCCCGTTTGGAGGCTCCAATACCTCGGCAACCGGCTCTACGAGCATGTTTGGCAATAAACTGTCCACTTCCACCGGATTGTTTGGAGCATCTAACACCAAAAACACCTCCACTGGCACAGGCCTCTTTGGGTCCAATAACACATCCACAGCCCCTTCAGCTCCATCGGGCGGCATGATTGGGACCGGTAACATGTCTACAGCTCCCCCGGCACCAACAGGAGGGCTTTTTGGGTCAAATAATACATCCAACACCACTTCTGGCGGTCTTTTTGGCTCCACCAATACCAACAACAATCCAGGAGGACTCTTTGGCTCCACCAACACCAACAACAATTCAGGAGGACTCTTTGGCTCTTCTAATACTTCCAACAATGCCAACGCCAACTCCACTGGGCTCTTTGGCTCTTCCAATAACACTCTTTTCTCCAAACCAAAAACATCGGGTATTTTTGGATCCTCCAACACCACCACCAACCAACAAGCAACCAATTACCCCCAACAGCAAACACAACTAACGGCAATGACGAGAATCGGCGATTTACCTCCAGACATGAAAAAATTCTTACAAGATTTCGATAACTATATCAACACCCAGCATTTGATAGCCACTACGTTGAAATCTGATATGAGTAAACACGATCAACTAATTAAATCTATTCCTAAAGATACGGACTACCTTTTCACCAAATTCTCGTCTACTAAGCAAGCATTGAAGTTCGATTCCAACCAATTATCATTAATCAAAGAATATAATAACGACCTCACCGATGATATCAACAAAATAATGCATCTCATCATCCAATTGTCTACTCCAGGAACAAAGCTTTCCTCGTCTTTCCAATTGAATGAATTTTTCATCAAAAAGATCAAGAAATACTACGAAATCCTCAACAATTACGAACAAATCGTCAAAGAAGCTGAAGAGGTCATCACAGGATTAGAAAGATCCTGCGTCGAGGGATTCGGAGGTTTGTTCAATATCGTCGAAGTGATGAAAACCCAATACAAGCTATTCATGGAATTATGTGATACCTTGGCCCAAGTGAACTCCTCCATCAATAAACTCTCCTAATAGACTATGTATTAATATTACGAGGCACGGGTTTTATTTTTGTTATGTACGATTGACTTATCTGGTAGTGCGCATTTTTCACCAATGAGCATCACTCTCTTCAGCCATGTCAAGAGCTGATTACCTCGCCAAATACCTTCTGGGGGACTCCAAAAAGAAGAAGGTGAAGAAGAAGAAGAAGAAGGAGGACTCTTCCAGAAGCATTGTAGTTACCGACGAACCTGATCCCATAATAAGTAATGTACCTGAACCAGAACCAGAAGAAGAAGGTGAGGATGAATTCACTCCTGTCAATGTTGAAGTCAAGAACAACTTCAAAGGATTCAAGCGCATAGATGGAGTCGAAATAAAACCTAAAGGAGAGTCGGCTCCGCAAACCGTATACAGAGATTCCTCAGGGTTAGTGGTCGATATTGAGGCCCGGAAGAAGCAATTGGAGGAGCTCAAACAACAGCAACAGGCTGATAAAGTAGCCAGACAGCAGCAGCTAAACCTGGGAGAAGCAGAGAAGATTGCAAAGCAGAAATTGGAAGAGAATCTCAAGAGTTCCAAATCATTCAACATCTCCAAGGAAGATGAGCAGTATAATACCATAATGAAGGCCAAACGACGGTTCGATGATCCACTACAGAATTTCCAAAGTGAATCCCAATCGGTTGACATGTCTAATACAGGAAGGCCGAACTACAATAAAGGCATTAGTCCCGCTAATCGGTTTAGCATTAAGGCAGGCTACTTTTGGGATGGCATTGATAGATCGAACGGATTTGAGGAGCTTCTAATGAGAAAAAGAACCGAGGAACAAGCCAAAAAATTCGATAGCTCTGTCAACCAGTCTTACAATGATTATGATTTTGATTTATAGAATTACACGGACAATATAAATATTCGAGAGCCATTACGGCCATGGAAGAGATGAGTAGAGCTTAAAAATAAAAATCGTACATGATGTCGCATTTTTCCCCAAAAAATATTATCTTTCATCTCATCTCCGTGATAACACCCATGAAAGCATATAGAAGGATAAAAGATGTCACAACATCCAGAGATTCCGGGCTTTGTCTACGATCCCACTAGGAAACGATATTTCAAGATCACCAATGGTGATGCCACCCACAATGTCCAATACCACAACAATAAGGTCCAGGTCAAAAAGCGTCAAGAGGAAACCGTCAAAAGAGTCAAAACCATGACCCTAGAAAGCCGGAAGCGACAGCAGAATACAGGGGTTATGACTGGTGCTGCCAAATGGAGCAAGTCCTGTTACTTTCACAAGGAGAATTTGAAGTGGGACTCCGGCCGCTACAAGCTAAATGCGAGGAAGTTAGGGTACTGGAAGTATAATGAAAGCTTGTGCAACAAATTACTTTGTAAAAATAAGTTGACACTGGTGGTATACAAAGAAAAAGATTACATTATACACGGGTGTATAACAATATGTGGTCTAACTTACGTTGTTTACTCTGTACAACTTTCACTCCGAATATGCAAAATCCGTGATTTTGTTGTGCATGGAGTCGAATCCAAGGAGTATGTCCATCATCTTGTTAAAGGAGATATTCTGACATGGATGTTGCTCAGTGTCTACATTGAAGATAACTATACCCTTCTCCGATTGGAAGATACATATCAAACAATCAAATGGGATCTTTCTTCTCATTCACCGCTACGGCCTTTTGCTCGAATCGTCCCTACTTGTGTCAGCACGCTGCTGGATTGGTTCACGAAGAATAAGTGCTATGACTACGTTAAAACCACTTGTTATAGCTTACGTGACTTGCCCGATAAAAAAAAGATGTCAAAGCTAGCAGCGAGATTGAAGATTTTAGGAGTCAACCTCCAGGACCCTGTGTTTAAAGATTCTCCTGTGAAATATATCTATGAGACAGTCCTTTCTACTGATTGCTTAGTTACACTACAACGTGGAAGCATTAACATCAAAATCGGCAGTACTCACCACCACATTAATGACAACGTGAAGGATATCAAAATCTACGATTTCCTACTAGTAAAGACCCCTGCAGGGGCAGAGACTGGACAGTTGTGTATCGTGGCCATTTCTGACTTCTATTTAATGAAAATGAGCATTGACATCTGTCTGAGAGATGATTCAAAGTTCCGTATCAAAACGAAGGTAGAGCTATTACAACTTGAAGTTGTTAGTTCTAGACACTCGATAAAATTAATCCAGCACCATGTTTGGATAGAAATGGTCGACAAAGTGGCTGTGGTGGACTTGTATGATTTCCAAGTAGAAAAAATGGTCATCTTAAAAGAGAAGGAACATTTGCTTGTAGGCGAGCAAGCCCCTCAGTACTTAATTCAACACAACCGAGAAGGACACAGTATATACGAACTTCCATGAGCATCGAGCTGTATACATGATACTATTTTACATAATGGCGTACTTTGTATCGAGGTCTATAGGTAGAGAATGGAGCTTAATGATTAAATGCAGACTATCAAGCAACATAAAATAAATCCGATGAGGGAATAACTATTTTTGAATTGCTGCAAAAAGAAAAAGAAAAAAATATACTGTCAATTTCATTCTATAAAGTAAGCTTTAAGCATCTCTTTGGAATTAATTATTTTTAATAAATCTAACGTAGGAATCGTAATTGAAGTTACCGAATTTATAATCGATATCTAACAACAATTTAATAGCATCTTGGGACTTGTAAACGAAATCAGCGGGGATTTTAACCAAGGCATCCTTAAACTTGCTATCGTCGGCTGCAGTCAACCCATTTTCTTTGAATAATTGGGATTGATTCAAGTAAATGGTTCTTGACTTATGACTGTTGTAAACTTGATCATTAGTCAAGTTATAAACTCCAGGATAACCACTAATAGCTTTGAAGTTAGATTCTCTGGTGTTTGGAGGGTGTAATGGGAATAAGTTTTGTAAAAGTTCATAAGATGCTAAAGTGAAACCGAACTGAGGAGAAGATCTAAACACTCTAGCCAAGGAACCTTTAAAGAATGCAGAAAAACCTTCTTCTTTGAGAATCGTTCTGAAAGCATGAGCAATACCACTATATTTAACTTCATTGGATTTTTGTTCGACTTGTAATCTGGTCTTTATAACATCAGCAGGGGTAGTGAAGAAAGCAGATGGAGCCCCAGCTAAAGCACCTGCAACCAATAATTGCCATGTATCTAATTTATGTCTTTTGCTAGGATCATTAGGATCAAAATTGAACAAGATAGTCTTCAAATTAGCGTAAGTGGGGAAATAAATAGCGGAGAATGGAACATCTCTCAACAAACATGCAGAAGCACCTTTATACAACCCTTTAATACCCAATTGCTTGACGATTTGACCAGCACTTAACTTCTTGTGAGGAATTTCTCCAGGAGCTAAAACCTTCTTAGCATTACCACCTTGCATCTGTAATCTAATTTTAACAATTTCCAAAGGATTAGTGAAAATGACTTGACATGCCCCAGCAGACATACCTGCCATAATTTCCCATTTCATAGTGATAGAACCATCATCTTCAGTACCAATTTTTCTGATTAAATCATTGACTGTCAATTTAATGGCTTTTTCCGGGGCAACCCCGACTAATTGAGCGGCCAAACCGGAGTATAATCCTTTGAATCCTTCATTTTTAATAATTTTCTTGAAACAATCGAACGAGTTAGCGTAAGCAGCTTTATGCTTTTGAGCTTGCATTCTGGTTTTCACCAAATCAATAGGATAAACGACAGTAGCACCAATACACCCAGCAATAGAACCTAAGAAGAAGGAGTAAAGGGAATCAAAAATAGGCCATAACGAGAAGTTATCTTCTTGAATAGGTTGAGAGGCTGGATGTTCGAAAATAGGATAAAGAGTAGGAAGGTTATTGTTGTAGTTAGGGTTCAAGAAGGAGATTAAATCTTTTCTTGGTAAAGTTTCTTGATTTTGGTTAATCAAATAAAACAACAAATCCAATTCGTTGGTGGAGATTGGTTTGAAATTGGAAGACTTCAATAAATGATCATTCAAATGATGGTACAAATCATTTTTGTTGATAAGAATATCGGACTTATCCTTCTTGGTTGGAGGAGTATTGGCAATGACTTCATTGATTAAATCGACCTTGTCCAAAGTATTGTAAACGAATAAAACGTTGGATAAGGAAAATTCGGTTTTGTTGAAAAACTGGGGTAAAGAACCCAAGTTATTTTTCAAGTTATTGGACAACTTATGGTTTAAATTGAATTTGATCAAGTTGACCAATTCCTCATCTGTGATTAAACCCTTTTTACCAGCCAAGATATCAAAATTTCCAATCAATTTCGTCACGGGCAAATAGTTGATAAGAGTAATGAAATCACGGAAATCGATTTCATTCTTTGGTTGGAAAAATTGGTTGAAATAAGCCCAGTTCAACTTCAACTTCTTTTGTTGATAATTTGGGTCGATTGACTTATTCAAATTGTTCAACATTGCCAAACATTCATCATAGCTGATTTTGTCGGTCTTGTTGGATTTATTCTTGATCAAGTTGAATAAAAGTTTGAATTCACCATCGGTACTAGTCAAAGTTTCAACGAATTTGATCCAATCTTGTTCGTTGATGTAACCCTTGTAATCGGTATCAGCAGTCAAGTAAAGTAAACTGTAGGACTCTTTCGGTAAGTCGGTGGTAAATGGTGCTAAAATGGAGATAAATTGGGGTAAAGACAATGCCTCTATCTGGTTAGTGCTTTCATCGGACGATGAGAACTGGTGGAAGAGCTCCCTAGCGGCATCGATATTGGAAACCTGTATGGACGAGGACATTATATCATGAACGTATATTCTACGGAGGAACTAGGTGACAAAAGAAAGAAAAGAATTTAGAAATTGGTGTCTATAACAAACGAAAAACTAACCGTGAAACAGTTCAAAAAAAAGTGCTGTGAAAAATTCTCGAGATTGTTCCGAATGGACGAAAAATAATAATATAGACACAACCGATTGTATGGAACTTTAATGCTTGGATCCCGAAAATTGAAACGGCAACAGCGACGAAAAAATGAGAGAGAAAATGATAATGGAAAAGAAAAACACAAATAACTGTGCAAATGGCGGAGCTTTAATAAGGAATAGATGAGAGACAGAGAGAGAGGAGGAGTTGATTCTTTACCCGAAGCCTTACAGCTATCGATTCTATCCTGGAGTTAAAGAACTCTCTGAGCATCTGAGAAAAAAACATCATTTTAGCAACCGTTTCTACCCGTGTTGAAAACACTACAAGCCAATCACAAGCCGGCATCGGCACCAATGGTTTCTTTTACCCTGTCATCAAATGAACTTCTCCACAATTCACGGCCGTGAGTCAACTGAGTCGTTCATGGCTAAAGCCCGGGGAAACCTCCTTTCACCCGCACAGAGGGGGAAACTGAGGGGGCGGCAGTGGGCACACGACAAAGGCCGCCGAGGACCGCTGCACGTGATGAGGCCTGTGATAGGCGGCTCTGAAAACGGAAGGCCGCTGCGATCAACGTCAGACCATGTGATGGGAGCGAAGAGGACGACGGAGGGAAGAAGGTGCGGAGGTGGTGGCTTATGTAGGAGAATGAAGGGGATGTCGTTATTTGAGTGTAGTTATGAGGATGTCGTAGTTATTTGAGCGAAGTTAGGAGGATTTGGTTAGGTTGTGGGCAGTTTTCAACAGCTTCACTCAATTTGGGGATATCCAGCCGAAAACTGCAAAAATGTGAAAAAATGTGTTGTAGCGGCAGTTTGTAGTTAAAATGAAGGTGCTCAAGGTGGGAATGTGTGATATCGGTGTCTGAAAGTTAAGATTCTGAAAGATAAGATTCGTTTGCTATGTTTGACTAAGCAGGTATTCATTTGATGTAGTCGAATTACCTGTAGATCGGTCTTCTACAGTGCTTAACACCGCCTACTGTCATTGGGGTGCTGAAACTTCAAGTATTGTGCTCATTTTCGCAGCCAAAACCTCCGTGCAATGTTGATGAGATGGCTCTTAATTTTGAGAGGCATGTATCTAAACCAGTATACTACTGAATTGATCGGCTAGAATTGACACTTGCAGCTCAATCCGGAACCGAAATTGCTGCAAAATTTGTATTTGGATTGTAAGAGATTATTATTAGTGAAGGGGGTATTCACTCCATGGGCAGATCTGACGAAGTGTAATTATTAACCAATAAGTCTGTACTTGAGTATCATCGTAAGTATTTTGTACAGGGGTATGATCGGCCTTTGCCATATGTTTCTTGTCTTGTCCTAACTCACTCGATCATGGTGCACACAAAATACAAAACGTTCTGCAAAACACCTATACACCGACGTTATGAGTGATTACCTGACACTCTGAAGACTAACAGCAGCATCAAGCGTCCTCCTCTTCTACCCTAGTCCTTCAACTCTCAATATCTTTTAAATCGTTCATCGTATCACGCGACAAAAATCACATGACCAGTATTCACACTGCCTAATGAAAAATTCGTTTCTACTCAGGCCACCTTAGTTAATCTCCATAGAAATGGCATCTGGAGCTCCTGGTACGTACTATCCTGTTCTTCCATGATAAATAATACTAACAAATAGGGGGAAACTTTAGATCCTGGACACCTACTCCTCCAGAAAGAGGGTCATTCCCATTGGATCACGATGGTGAATGCACCAACGAAATGTTGGCTTATTTGAAGTGTATGAAATATACCGAGAACAGAAATGCTCCAAACTGTCGAATTTTGGCCAAAAGCTATCTTAAATGCCGTATGGACAACCAATTAATGGACCAATCTGATTGGGCCTCTCTAGGACTAGTGAATCTACCGGGCGATAAGCCAAATGAGAAGGTGTCAGAGAAGGTGCCAGAGAGAGCAAATACAGAGTCCAAATGAAAGAGTTGTTAGCTTCTTGTAAATAGTCTTGTATGTAACGCTAAATTACTGTGATTTGCCATAGCCGTGCTTGATTGTAAGACCCCTCACTTCTGCAGGTTTATTTACTGCTACTACAAGTTTAAAAAATTCAAAATATGTACTTTAAGACAGTCGTTTTATAAATTGACCATATCGTATCACGTAGTTGCGTGAGTAGAAGCTCCTCTACCACGTCCTCTACCACCTCTACCTCTTCCTCCTGAACCTCTACCTTTGAAGTCTCCTCTCTTCCCATTCTTCAGTTTTGGATCAGCACCTTCTAATACCGGGGCCTGTTCTGGCACAGGGATAGCACCTTGTGGAATACCTTGAGGAGGTAAGTATTGAGGAGGAGGGAAGTTACCATATAATCCAGCTGGAGGAGGAGGGGCTCCTGCAGGATACATATAATGTGGTGGAATAACCATACCCGGGCCATACGGTTGTGGAGGCTGTTGTCCTTCACTCATGACATTAGAGTAAAACTTGTTATAGAGTTGCTTGATGGCATCCTTATTTCTAGACAGATTATCCTCTTCATCGTCGTCCTTAGCTTGTTTGTCGGTTTCAGCTTCAGCTCCTTGAGGTTTCTGTTGCTTTAAGATAGATAAAATATCGTTTGATTTCTTCGCATTAGAACGTTTTTCGGCTTCTGCTTTCTTAGCTTTAGCTTGTTCGATTTGTTTTTGCCTAGCCAATTTTTGTTCTTCAGTTAATGGCTTTCTATCCTTCGAAGCCTTACTATGGTAAATCAATTGCTTGTTGGTCAAATTCAATACTAACGAGGAATCAATAGTTAATCCCCTATTGGTACTAATCTTGCCATTCAAATTGTTACCACTAATCAATGGGTAATCAAAGATCACAGTCAAAGAGGTCTTTGGCCCTATGGTGGTGATAGCTACAATCGTACCTTTACTCAATTTTGGTACTTTTCCACTATCTTGGATATAAACAATTCTATCACCTAATTCGAACCTTTGAGAACTTAATAGTTGATAGGATTCACTTGGATCTAAAATTGCTTCTCGAGGAACTCCTTTGATATCTTTGTTAGATAACGGAACTGGTTGGGTAATATAGTTCTCAATATATGACTCAATTGCAGAGTAACTAAATCTGGTTAATGATTCGGATTCTAAACTGACAGTCATTAATTGTTGTTTAGCTTCCTTTAACCATTTACGAATTTTGGCGATTTCATCGGCGCTTACCCCTAACTGACTCAACTTGGGCACATCTCTGCTAAGCCCAGCACTTGCATTACTTGGGCTTATACTGGCTAAAGCCTGGAAAAATTTAGGGAATTGGCTTTGATACGACTTTATCAATTGGATAGCCAAAGGTGAAAATTCCCATACTTTACCATTCTTTTGAGTATAACCCAAGGTTTTTTGTCTCCGGGCTTCGAATTTTAATTCCAAACCCACATTGATTTTACGTTTATCCTTGACATCATCAAAGACCATGTAACCACTGGTGATTTGAGATAAAAATAATCCGCTAACTTTCAATAACTTGTTAACTTGGAATGAAGGTAAATACTTAATTTCCTTGCTTTCAATATCTAATCTTCTCTTTCCAATATTTGGTTCGCTAGTGGATTGAATTTTACTAATTTTAACATTCACTTTTGAACTATCAGTGTATCCGACAACTTTAGTTGGTGCTCCATAGGCAAAAGCTCCCAAAAAGACAACTTGAGAGTCAATTGGGTACTCTTCTTCAATAGGAACTGGAGGTCTTGCAGCGAATCTTTCGTCATAATTGGCAACATCTTCTACGATTAACTGAATAGGATAAATCTCCACTTTTTTGGAAAAGGTTTTAACATAAGCACCTTTGGCATTACGAATTAATCCAGTCACTGGTTGAACATGAGCTAAAGCCTCAATTTTACCCAATTTAATACCTTTAGTTTTCTCATAAAGTTGCTTGATTTTTCCAACTTCGCTTTTGAAATCTTTGAGCTCTTCAGCAGTCACTGGAGTGGAAACCGTTTTTCTAGAAGTACCAATTCTCACTGATTCAAATTTGAACTCTGAATCAAATACATTCACAACCCTTGATTCTCTTAAAAAAGGCCATCTGCTATAGACAACTTTATTCATAAATTTATGACTAAATTGGTCCACAGTTAAATCTTCCCACAAGTTTTTTAAACTTAAAATCATTGATTCAGATCTTGAAGGATTTTGGAATACTTTTACTTCAGCTAAACTCAATTCAAAGTCAAATTCAATAGTATCTAAAGTTGGGAATCCAGCTAATAACTCTTGTCCCAACTTAGCAGTCTCTAATTCGAATTTAAAGTCGGGTTTCACAGGTAATGGCTTGAATTGATCTTCATAACATTTGTCATGTTCAATATCATGGAAAAATACAGGTAATGGACTTTGGTATACTTCATCAATCTGAGGATTGAAAATAAATTGGATTTCAGCACCAAATGAATTCCTCTTCTTCTCGGATGGAGATAATTTACTTTCAATGGGCTTTAAGGCTTCTATCAACTTATTTTCGTCAACAAAACTCAACAAAACTACCGCTTCCCATGAAGCAGTTTTACCATTAAGATCAATATCAACTTCTGCCGGGTAAAAATCAATGATGGGAGAATGAGGATCGGTCATTAATGGTCTATAAACAACTGGCATCAATTGTTTGGATCTTGCTGGTAAAACTGCCATCAATTGCTCGAATGGTTTGAATGGTTTTGACAAATCGAATTCAAGAGCAAGTTTTCCAGATTCAATCAACGAATTCAAACCTTTTGCGATATCAGAGATTCTTGGAGCATAGTGGTATCTATAGTACCAATTCCAGGATGGACAACCTTGATAATAATAATACAAAACCCATTGAAGACCTTCAATATAATGTTGAGTGAATTCGATAATTTTATCTTCATCATATATCGAAAAGTGTAACTTATCTCTATAGTACTTGTCTTTCCAATCGGAGAATTTATGATCATAAATATCTTTTGATTCTTGCATAATTTCTTCAGTTTCAAACAAATTGGCAGATTGATACCTCTTAAGAACCTTTTTCAAATCATTGATTCTACTGTGAAATTCTTCTTCAGTTTCGTATTGATTAATTCCATCAACATCAAATTTAGCTTCATAAGTCTCATTCGATTTGGAGTGAACTAACAAAATTCCTACCTCCATAGCAAATTTCTTCAAGAATGGAAGATGATCTTCAACTTCTTCATAAGGCAATCTCAAAGTTTTTAACGAATTGGCCTTTTCTAACTCAAGAAGCTCACCAATTGGTTTATTACTGATATCTAAAAGCCAAGGTTTTATGGCTCCAACCAATTTCTTTTGGTCCTTCAAGAGTAATAACTTTCCAGCTTTCTCTCTCTTTTTCTCACCAGTCAACGATATGTCTTCCAATCTTTTGTTGAACCAGTCGACATCAACATCTTGCTTTTCGAAATTTTCCAACTCAAATTCTGATAAATATTCGAGCCAAACACCTAAACGTCTGAAATTTATCTTACCACCTTCATTAATATACCCATCAGACAGTTTCAAGCTTTGTTTGAATGTAGCTAATAATAACGGAAATGCACCTTTGTTTATAAACAAATCAGGTAAATTTGGTAAGAAATCATTACCGATGACGTACATAATCAAGATGAAATCATCCAATACTCTTTCGAAACTATACTCGAAAGACAATTGGTTATCCAACTCTTGAAATTCCAACGCCAAATACTCTCTTAACAACGACAAATGTAACAAATAGAAATTTTGGTCATTAAGATCATTACTTTTCTTCTGGGATCTAGGTCCAAAAGTCACCTCTTCTCTCAACAAGGAGAAATGAGGATCATGGCTAATCAACCCCAACATAATCAAATCGGCATCTAAACCATAAATGCAATGTCTGACGTTCCCATCATAATTATCCTGGGATTTGATTCCTCTGATATACGACATAATTTTATGTTCTCCTTCCCCTGGAACCTCATGGCCACTCAAAATAATCTTGATATTGGCCCATCTGGAATCCTCGGAGATTTTTTTATGGATGAAGTACTTCAAGTTGTCGGTTAATTTCGCCATGAATTCAGTCCCTGGAGTAATGGCATTTGAATCAAATGGGTCTTCTTTGGGGATAATTTCACCGTTAGCAATAGCTTTTTTCAAGTTTTCTTCGGCCTCGTAAGCAGTTCTGAATCTTCTGGCTCTTTGTTGATTCATTTTCGCTCTTGGAGCCACACCATCGATGGCCATATAGAAAACCTGCTTTGGTTTAATGATTTCAAATAAGTGTTCAATATAGGAGAAAATCGCCGCGTAGATCTGATCATCGGTCATTCTACTCAAGGTGTCGTCATTGGAGTGAGTACAAGTATGAAGAATGGAGTTCATATCAAGGTACAAGTTATCAAATTCCGGGATTTGGCTTTCATCGATGAGTTGGGATATCAACGGCCATCTTTCAGATATAAACCGGAAAAATTTGGGAATACCTAAAACGTTAGTACGGACTTCAGGACTAGGCAAAGAAAACCAGATCTGAACATACCCATGGTGGTGAATCTGTGTTAATGGGATCTTTAACGCGTATCAATTGAAAAATTGATAATTGTAATAATACAAACAAAAGAACAGAAGAGATGAGTTTGTCTAAGAAGAAGTTAAGGAAGTTGTAACTGAAAGTTTGAGAAAAGACGCTCAGCGTACTGAATGTTGTCTCCATATTTTTTGGGCGACATTATGTTGAACAGGACACGACCATATACCAAGTCTCGACACTGAAATGGCCAATGGTGAACAAACAGACTACATGGCAGCAACAACCTCAATTGAAAGGTCAATGGAAGACAATGGGTTACATTGAAGACAGAGACAGACGGGTATAAAACAAATAGGTTGGCGATGGCCAATAGATAAAGACAAAGTATACGGACAAAAAGAATTTATAGCAAACCGTGAAAAAAGAGACGAAATAAATAGAGAAACCAATAACCATAGGACAACATGGGACAACATGGACAACATAGGAACTAAAAATCAAATAACGGGAGAGGGTCAGTAGGTGGTTGGAAGGTTGAGAGTATCTTTCACAGTTTGAAGTAAAGGTTCCCATCCTTTATAGATTGAGAAAGCAAACTTGTCAAACTTATTCTTATAGAGTTTTGCCAATGGTTTCACTGATTCGTTATACACTTTAGTCCATTGTTCAGCATTCTGTCTTCTTCTCATTTCTGTTTCAGCATCAAGAAGCAGCAACCAGTGAGCAAAATCTTGGGAATATTGGTAGTAAAGTTCTGTGCTCTGGTTATACTGCTGTTTCACATACTCAAGAGCATTATTGGAAGCAAGCTTTGTGGCAGCAATAGCTGTGGGATACCGCTGTTTAGCGAACTTAACAATACTATTAGATACATCTCTGGTGGCAGCAACAGCAACTGGATACCGCTGTTTAGCAAACTGAACAATACTACTAGATACATCTCTGGTGGCAGCAACAGCAACAGGATACTGGCGTTTAGCGTATTGGAAGATCGTACTAGATACGTTTCTTGTGGCAGCAGCAGCAACGAAACTTTGCTGTTTGATTTCAGCAGAACACACACCAAAGTAGTGCTTTCCTTGGTCAGATAGCCAACGAGAACTATGCTGGCCCTGAGACAAGAAGTCGTGGAAACGGTGGTTGATGTGACGAGCATACTTAGACAATTGCCAAGTACCAACGGACCATAAATCGTTGAGTTGGGATGACTTGACTGTCAAGTAAGACTCGAATCGTTTGAGCAATTCGCCGGTTGACCGGCTGGGGGAGGACGGACCGGACCGTTTGAAGTACGATATTACTCCTACCTTCTTTGGAGACTGCTGAGTGAATAATGTGGAGAAATACTGCTCGATCTGGGTAGTGAGCGACTTTGGTTTCTCAACCACTTTTGTGGAGAGGAAGTAGTTCAAAGAGAGGTAACTCAACGTCACGAAGCCTCCAACAACACCCATGACATAATAAAGCAAAAACGACTTATTGGATTGTAAGAATGAGATGATTTCATAAGCAATTCGATCGTGGATATACAAATTCTGCTTCCTCAACTTGAAAAGAGGCTCATTACTGGATGAAGAGCTGAATTTCTGCCACGTCTCAACCTTGTACCTCAAGCTGGGGGTTTCGATATCTTCTTTCAAGTTGGTGATGTAGTCATTCAAGTAAATGTCGTACCAATGTTCTGACCTCCGTCTAAAAAACCGGTCGATATCATAGGCGAGATTAAGGACGCTGCGGGATTTGCAAGCTACGGGATGGGGGGTTATTTGGGCTGGTTGGTCGATAGTAGCAGGGCTGACGGGGCTGATTTCAATCGTCGAATCAATGCGATCATTATCCGAGTTACTACCAGGAGTGGTGGCACCCGGGAGGGATTCATCATCATATCTGACAGAGGACGTAGTGGAGTGGTCATCCATATCGGAAGACGAAATAATAGACCAGTCTTCTTCACTAGTGGACACCATCATAATTCAGTTGTAATCGTTTGTTTAGAAAAAGAGTAGGTAGCGGGATCGTAAAAGGGAAAAAAAAAAGGGATCACTGATTTCTGATTACAGGTTGGCTCCTGATAAGAAGAACTTTGGGGTTTGAAGCAAAAGGAGCTATAAAGTACTAGATAATGAAGAACACGAAAATTCTATCTTGCTAAGAAAATCGTATTTAGCTAACTGTTAACTAAGAACGGGTTTTCGAAAACGGATACGAGGGCCACTTCTGATTGTAGTAGTTACGATAGGATTTATGGCACATTTTGTCCCATACAAATTGCCTCCCCCTGAAAATGCGTATCCTGCTGACGTAATCCGGGGTTAGACGGGTTCCAGGCTGCAAAGTGAGGAGCGCAAAATGGTGTCGGGTTTTGGTGAGGAAAGGGAAAAGGTGGGAGATGCTATGAGAGGGCAGGGAACAGAGTCCGAAGGCAGGAGAGAGCTTGGACGGAAGTGGATTGGCACACAAGATGCTCATAAACAAGCTATACAAGAATGTAGGGTAAAACGTAGATGTGAATGCTAATGTATTTTGACATGGATGCCAGTATAAGATGGCAAAATGACTTGTGCAGTGATCAGCGGATACGATTTAGTTGTGTCTGATATGATAGGAGGAGCCTCAGTCTGGTATATTCTTATGACGCTGTAGAGAAGAAGTATTGATTTCAGACAATGACTAATACCCTCTAGAATCCACCAGGATTCAGAGGTATGAAGGTCATCCACTACAAATTACCGCACGTCCGAAACAGGAACTACAAAGCATAAATATATTAGATCAACAATTTTAATTCCTTTTTCATCTAACAAACTAAGGAGACAGTTGGGGTAATATCAACGAGCACAAAAACCTGATTTCCATCAATTGTTCCGTTATCATAGTACATGGATAACTTGGTAACTTAGAATGATTCTTGAAGCTCTATTGTACCCATTTCTGAATATACTACTATTTTGTTATAATTAGACGTTAATTTCGATTTGAAACTACCAGATAAGTGCCAAAAAAAGTCAAGCAAGACTTATAAAGGTGTCTCCGACCATGGAAGAAGATGAACGTGAAAAGATTCCAGCCAGAATCGTATAGTAACCACAATTGCATTATCTCTTATGCGTCGGCTGCATGTGTCAAATGCAGACCCATAGAAATCCACAAAATAAATTTGCTTGGGTCTACACAAAATATACTGCATGAAGTATTAGCAAATATAGATATATAACACTTCAAGTACTATTTACTCCTAATACATCGTAAATTCAAAAGCAGACCATAACCGTATATTAACACAAGAGAGAAATTCCATATAAAAAACATAAACATAAACATCATAAGTATTATCCACCCTCTGTAGTTTCGTTATCTTCTAGTTGTTTCAATCTAGTATTCATTTTGCTCAAATTAGCCTGTAATTCTTGAGTATATTTCACTAAATCTTGATAACTTGCCATAGGAACAAAATTCCCATTGAACTGAGAACCTTGTTGTTGACCTTGTTGCTTTTTTTGTGAAGGCTGATGATCTGCATAACCAGCATAGTTTTTAGCCATTTCCTGACTTTTCATAAACCTTTGCTTTTCGTCATATTGCTGCAACTCAAACTGTTGTCGTTGTTGGAACTGTTTTAATTGGAAATGTTGATACTTTCTTTGACCTAACTGAGGATCAGGGTATGGATACGGGTTTCTTACATCAGAATATTGACTACCAGAGTCCAGGGTTCGACTAAATTGTTGGGAGGGATACTGTTGGTGATGTGGTGAATATTGAGCACCATTATACTGGTTTTGATTTTGACTTTGATTTTGATTTTGATTTTGGTTTGGATTGTAATTTTGGAGGTTTGGTGAGTTATATGTGGATGTGCTAGCCGAGTTAGGACTAAGAAACGCTACATTAGATCTTGAGTCGAGAACTGGTCTTTCGTAAAATGTAGATGGTTGAGGAAGACAATGCTGCTGTTGTTGTTGCGGTTGTCGTGGTGGTAGTGGTAAACGAGGTTGCTGCAGTTGCAGTTGCAGTTGCAGTTGTTGCTGTCCTCCTTCAGATACAGGGCCACCTCTATAAGCAAGCCCTTCGCTGGAGAACGATCGATTGACTGGTGGTGTGCTATATGTTGCTCTTGAAGGAGGAAGTTTGGGTGGAGCTCCTCCGCTTAGAGAATTACTTGTCAGGTTTGGAGAAGAGTTCCCATTGCCTCCTGTTTGACTTTGACTTCCATGAGAGTCACTATGAAGACTTTCAGTGGGTCGATGTTCGTTGGATACTCTCGACCCATACACTGGTCCACCACTTTGGTTGCCATCGGACTCCATTGCAGGAGAAGCATCGACTCCGCGAGGAGGATACTCTTGATTTTGACCGTGAGGATCATTTCTATTTCTGTTGGTAGTAGTGGTTGTTGTTGTAGTGACTGTGGTGGTGGTGTTATAGTATCTGTAATCATTTGGACGTTGTGGAGGAGATTCTGTCTCATTGCTTGTTTCGGAAAATCGTTGATCCTCTGGTTGATCTTTCCGCAGCTGGATCTGATATTGATACGCTTTGAGGCGATTCATGTCATAGTTTTCTCGTTTAATGGTATCATTTATATGAGGTGACAAGGGGGCTGAGGAGGTAGCCAAGCTGGTTTGAGACTTTTGGAACGTAAAAGAGTCACTGATGTCAGTGCTTCCGGGAATACTACTCTTTTGCTCTTCCAGAGGACTGGTACTGACCACCGCATAATTGGTAGACGAAGAAGAATTAGCCTCGGAAAGAATTTTATTACCCAGGCATGCGTTAGGACTACTTTGGTGTCTTGTGAGAGCATCGGGACGAGCAAAACTGCGACCACATTTATCGCAATGATAAGGTTTGGCACCTGTGTGTAACTTTTCATGACGTTTTAAATCATGAATACGACGGAACTTTGCATTGCAAACAGAACAAATATGAGGCTTTAATGATGTATGGATCAACTCGTGAGACACCATGTTATGTTTCCGTGTGAAGGCCTGATTACAAGTTTTACAAAAAAACCTCTTCGCCAATTTCTTGCCTGGTTCTCCATTTGAATCCTCGTTGAGGGTCATGGCTTTGGGGAGATGATTATCTTTATCCTTGTCTGAAGTTATGGCATACTGCTGATGTTTTTTCAGTGGTGGTTCACTCGATTGGTCCGATGATTTGTCAGACAGCTTGTCCGATTTTTCAGCTTTATCCAGGGATTTTTCAGACAAATTCTTTTCTTTATCTAGTAGATTGACTTCGAGATATTCAGAAGGAGACCGGGAAGACACCGAGGAGTCAGGAGTAGAATGGTCATTGCTCTGGGATTCGTTATTCTCTTTACTCATGCGTGAATTAGTTATGATAGGAAGAGTGCTATTTGGATCTTTGGAGCCGGCAGTAGTTAGACTTGGGGGGACTTTAGTATGGTTTGTTATGAGGGCATTATTAAGCAGGGACAATGGCGGCAATGTCGGACGTGAAGAGCCATGATTATTGACAGTCCCACCTCCTGCCTTTGGGTCGTTTTTGTCGGTCGACGACATCAGGATCCAACCGTACAACAAATAAATGTTATACACTGAAGAACCCCTTCAAATATAAGACTGGGGGAATAATAAAAAAAAAAACAGAAAAAAGAAGAGACGAATTATTCAATACGAAAGTTCATCCATTAGACGCTGCAGGTAGAAAAAAGAAGACCAAAAGGAACTGTCAAAAGAAAAACGTAGCACAAAAATAGCCTTAGGCTGGGACCAATGAATGGGAGTGGAAAAGACGGCAAAATACCAACGAATTATGGCAAACAAAAGGTCGAAGGTTCTAAAAGGGAGATGGGAAATAGAATCATATATATATATGAAGAAAAGACAAAAAAAAGGCTACAAATTGGAATTGGACCAGGCAGCAATCGTGCCGGACCAATTCAAGTAATAACAAGAGAAAAGAACCCGACATCGAACCAACTATTTAGGGAGGTAAGACGCACACCAACGCCACAAACTCACAAGCTGGGTAAGAGATATTAGAGCTCTGCAGAGGCAAGCTTAAGGAAAAAGGAGAAATAGACATTTTTCCTGACAACAAAACCAAATCGCTAGACAAATTAGTAGTAACCCGGTGGGAAGAAGGTAATTTAACCACCAGAATTAGAAGCACGTCGTGGTATACTTCCACTGCACCCCAGGTTAAAACTGTAGTTTTGAGTGAGAAGCTGAAAAAAAGAAACAGCTGAATAGATGTAGAATCGATGATATAATCATGTAGCATGGTTTAAAAGCTAAACCCCTTCGCCATGGAATGGGAAAGTACATGGAGGTCCGTCCTAGGTGATTTGCAACTCTGTTATCGGCGAGGGGTGACCTTGAGGTGGGATGTACTGATGTACTGGGGGATGAATATATCGAGGCTAGTGATGTCAATGTGCATACGAGAGTGACACAAAACGCAGGGGGAGGTACAGTTAGCCACAACGTTTGAGGGCACACGACAGCCAATATGGGCGATGTTCAATAAATGGCTAATCAATGGTGACCAAAATGTCATGAAAGGGTCAGGACAAGCAGCCTATGATCACGAGTGGTGAACAGGGTCAGCCTAGGCCAAAAGTGAGCCCACCATTGCAGGTATATGGTGGAATCAGACTTGCATCGCAGTACGGATTTCCACCCGAAGCGGTTTCCTGCTCTGCCACTACCGGAAGTCCGCGCCACACCAGATGCACGGGTGTAAAGGCAAAACTCCGTACCTCCCATAATCACATCCGTGCCTCAACACCCGTGCCTCCAGCGATAACACTCCTCCCACGCACTGTCTCCACCACGTTGAGGCCTTTTTGTCATCCCCATATAACACTAACCCACTCCATTGATATATGACACAATATGTTAGAGATAATGATAAATTTCCCCGTTGATTGTAGTCGATCATTTGAACCAGAACCTCTGCTCTTTTCTTCTCTTTCCATTTCCTGCTCATTCTACTGCTTGAATCCCATATTTTCCCTAGAGAAAACCCCCTTCCATACGGGAGAAATTCTTTTTTTTTTAACCCTACACCACGCAACCAAAAGTGACCGAAAACCCTGATAAAACCTCACTTTTTTTTTTTAATTAATCAGTTGACTATCACTACTATTTTACTATACTTTTTTTTTTTTTGAATTTTACTCCATACTTCAGTTGGTGTTTCTAGTATACGGGATACCCACCCCCTTTGTCCCTTTAGTAACTGATCATTGACTCCAGCAGTTCCAATTTCCGCCACCTCCTTCCTCCCGTTTCCCTCCCCTAATTAATGTTCTGCGGTATTTGATAAGATAGAAGTACGAATTTCTTATCCTGTGCTGAGTTCTATTATTAAAGTTCCATCGTGGCCAGTGTTATTCACTTCCTTCCAATCCTCCTACTGTTATTATTATTTTTTATTTGTTAAATCTGTTTCACTTCTTGGTTCATTTCACTTGTTTGTTTTATTATCTTATTCGGGTCCCCCTTCTTTCAATTCATCATGTCGTTAATCACTAATAGGAAAAGACCAAGAGGTTTTAGTGAAACCTTTGATACCCATAACCAATCGAAAACCTCCAACGCAAACCCCAACCCTAATGCTATGAACGAGTCTAATGAAACAACCCAGAATAAACAATTGTTCGATAACATATCGTCTTCCTCCGGGTCAACGTATAATGATAGCCCCACCCAATATAACTTGAATTCTTCCAGCTCCACGTTGATAAATCAGTCCGATGGTAAAATTAAACCGAAACAACCTAAAAATGACCTTTACATCGTTGACAATGATAGTGATGTTCTAATTGATGATATTAATCGCTCTTCGTCCAAAGATGAAGAAGCCGAAGAAGAAGAAGATGAAGAAGAGGAAGATGATGACGACGAAGAAGAAGAGGAAGATGATGATGTCATCATTTTAGAAGAAAGACAAATACTTCCCCCACGAGCAGATTATCAGGTGAAAACCCGTAGAAATAACTCTGACTCCATCTTGATCTTTGACCATGATGCTTTCGCCGCATACAACATGTTCAACGTCAACAATCGTCCCGACAATAACCATATCATCAACAATATGACCACCACCACCAAGAAGCAGAGAACCAACTCATTACCCCAATTACCCCAAGCTAAATGTTTTTATAATAAAATCCCAAACAATTACATTTTACAGCACTCGAAGTTGGGTGATATTAAAACCAATATAATTCCTCATAAATTGAACTTACCCCCATGTGATGATAAAGATGGGCATTACATCATTAGAATCAACGAAAATTTCACCAATCGATTCACCATCACTAAGTTGTTAGGTCAAGGAACATTTGGTAAGGTGGTTGAATGTTATGATAAGGTTAATCGTGAAAAGGTTGCCATAAAAATCATTAGAAACATTCCCAAATATCGAGACGCCGCCCGAATTGAACTCCGAATCTTGTCGACGTTGAAGAGATTTGATAATGAGAATGTAAATCATTGTATTCATCTACGAGAATGCTTTGATTTCAGAGGACATATTTGTATTGTCACGGACTTACTAAAGATTTCATTATATGACTTTTTGGATAATAATAAGTTTATTCCATATCCAGGGTCTCATATTCAGGCCATTGCAAAACAATTGATACGATCAGTGACATTTTTGCATGATTTGAACTTGATTCATACCGATTTAAAACCCGAGAATATTTTGTTACATGATGATTCGTTTGTTAGGAAGAATCTCATAAGTAACTCAACCATCACGGCTTATATTTACTTGAATGTGAATAATTTGATAGATGGTCAACAATCGATGAGTAAAATGTCATCGTCATTATCATCATCTTCGATTTCTTCCACAATCTCCACCTCATCGTTCCAATCCAATACCAAGTTCATTGATTTAACCAATAATGAACAAGAGCACAATTCTAATTTTAAATTCAAAACTCCCCCAATATTACCCCCTAATTACAAATTTAATGAAAAAAATTTACCAAATTTCACCAAAGTTTTGAAGAATCCTCTAATACAAATCATTGATTTCGGTAGTGCCATTTTCAATGATGAATATCACCTGGCTATTGTTTCAACAAGACATTATCGTGCACCAGAAATCGTGCTAGGAACCGGGTGGTCTTTCCCCTGCGATATGTGGTCAATTGGCTGTATACTCGTAGAGTTTGTCATTGGCGAACCTTTATTCCGAACCCATGATAATTTGGAACATTTAGCTATGATTGAAAAGATTGTCGGCAGTCCCATTGATAAAGCTATGGTTAAACTACTGAAGAGAAAAGAAAATGAATGTGGAATCAAGTACTTTTCCAATGCTTTTGAAACGGACTACGACGATCTCAATTCCGATTCCAACGAATCAGATGTTATAATTGATGATGAATTGAATGAATCCAATTCATTAAGACTCATATTCCCTAGCTCGTCAACCTCACAAAAGTTCATTGATAGTGTAGCCCAATTGTCCAGGATTGATTTTTTCATAAGTCATAGAATAGGTCTTGACATTAACTTTGATTATTCCTTGAGTGAAAATTTCACCCACAACCAGAATGTCATCAATTTTGGGAACTTCACTTTTTGGTGGTTTTTCATTGATTTACTCAGGAAATTGTTTATAATTAATCCTGATGATCGGTTGACAGCAGCGGAAGCTATGGAACATCCATGGTTTAATTTGGGTATTGAGGATGAAGGAACTTTATAGTGTGTATGAGATTAACGAGAGAGACGGCCAGTTACTTGATCTGATGTAACTTGTAATGTTCGTCAACGGAGAGTGTGTTGACGAATGCGACTAATGGTAGTTGGTGATAGCATTCAAGCAGAATACAACGAGAGGTTGTAACACCGATAGATGCTGTCATGTCAGACTGACACAACTAATCCACCTGGTTCAAAATTGGCTTTGCAATAGGCCTTTGTGTAGAAACCAGAGTACGGCTTAGTATGAATACTTTAAATCGAGAAAGCTTTCTTACTAGTGTATATGGATACGAGAAAAGACGTTGTCAGTTTCATAACGAAGTGAGTAGGTAGTTATTGTGACATAATTAGTTGATAGTAGTTCACATAGAGCACACTACTATCTTATGATCAAGCTTCGCTTAATAGTTACCTCTCTTAACTATCCATATTAGTAGTTCTTGCATCTGCATCAATGGATCTACTTTTTCTATACACTTCTTACCTTGAATAGTACTCTCTTCCTTCCTGTCCCTACAGCTTTCTATGGAATACAACAAGAGAATCCTGGATGCGATATTTTGCAACTCTGGAATACTTGGAGCGTTTGCCATATAGTCGTCTTGGTTTTTTTTGCATTATTGCCTATAATGTTGCGGGCAGCAAAAAGAATCAAATGGAATATAGAACATATCAGTGGTCATGGTGTTGGCAGATCTAATACTAGTAATGTAGGTTGGGTGTAATCAGAGATTATATTATATAGGAGGTACGGATCTTTTACATTGCAAGTTTCTCTAGGGCCCCGGCTCCCTTTACGCCTGTGCATACCATCCTCCCGTGAAAGTGTGCCGGTGGTGAATACAGGAGATTGATCTTCAGTACGATATTGAGGCAGAAGGGGAAGGAAAGGTAAAAGATGCGAAAGGAGGGGTGAGAGGTAGAAGGGCAGTACGAAGAGCTTTACGGAGAACAGCGTTACCTTGTAACAAGAAAACCCAGAATAGGGGTAGGTTAACAAGATCGAATCAGTAAGCACCAATGAGGGCCAAGGCCAGGACCAAAACCATAGTCAAGCAAAAGACCTCATTCCTTGAGGTCGACCGGAAGAGCTACAGCCAATAGAATACAGCCTGCATCGAGTGACATAAGTGCCGCAACAAGTCCACGGGATATATCATTTATGAAAGGAGGTTATAGGAAATACCCCCCGTAAATGAGATAAACGACTGATTGGGTTTCTGATCGATGGGGCATCATAACCGTTATTCGCAGACGAACAAAGGGGGGAAAAAATTTTGCATCTAAAAAGAAAAGAAATTTTTTGCGGTTAATCGGACATGGTGCTAATAGCGACGGCAACAGTAACTGTAACCGTAGCAGCAGCCTTTGTGTGATGGGTCCAGTAATCGTAACCGTAGCAGCAGCCTTTGTGCGATGGGCCCAGATCAATAGGGCCAGGAACCTGATAGGGAGAGATGCTGTGAGATGAGGCGAGATGACGTGAGACAAGACGGCAACAGACACCCCCCACCAAATGTGAAACAACTGACTACCTTCTCGAGATGTGAAACAACGATATAAACCCACTCACACAACGGAGTGAATGCAACATCTTTTGAAACATTGAATATCTTGGTTTGTGCCCGCATACAAAGGTTCGAAAGTTAAAGTTATTAAAGTTAATTTGATCCAGGTAAGGTTCGTGAAAGTGACGTAGATATCGAGGCAACCGCTTGGCTGAGACCAAATAGCCATGGACCTCTATGTGCCTTCGGCTCGCTCCGATACCGAAGCGCATGCGACCAATTACTCATCAACGAGCACTGGCAGACCATCGGCAGCCCGAATGACAACGACGATCACTTCGCTAGACAATAGTTCTCCCAAGCCGTTTGCATGCAGCTAATTAATGGTCAAATGCACAATTTGGATAAATTAACTGCATATTAGGCTACAATTCTAGATCTACACTTTTTTGACCCCTATATATCGAGAACAGACAAATGTCGCCATGCCACGACCTGGTGCGCACACGAATGACAAAATTTTTTTCTGCTCTCCTTTCTCATTTGTGTGATTTTCCACCAAAGTAGCCAATTGGTAAATACCCAAACAGTTTAGAGCCTCGAGATCTTTGTTGTCCACCCGTTGAGAGCGTCGACGTAGCAATCGAGAAGGTACGCATCCAAGCCTACGGGTTGTACCTGCGGTTGAACGGTGGTGTCAGCCTCAACACGAATCGAAGTCCGTCATCATGTCAACGACGCCCAGCCTTACATGGCCAAACACCGAGATCGTAATCCGAATGGAGACAAAATTATGGTTGTAACCTAGTGTCAAAAGTCCGCGGTCTAGACTTTTGGGCGGTGCTATACGGTGTTCGTAACCTTTGTGAGTCTCACCTGCCTAAAGGGGGAAAATTGTCCAATTAACCTGAGTAATTAATCTGCTTTGTATCTTTATTGGGACGCAGGTGTCCATAATTTTTTTATTTTTCATTGTTCTTTGTTAGTAAACTAACGAAAATTAAATTCCAATTTCATAATTCATATCGCTTTTTTAAGGGAATTTTTTACCGCCGTATGCAGGCCCGCAGTGATTTTGCTACATTTTTTCTTTCTTTTTTACTCATCCTGCTGATGACAGGGAACAAAATTTTTGAATAAAGCAAAAATCCAATTTAATACCCTGATCTCGCTAGTGAGATTTTTATTACAAGTCTCTTTTTTTCTTTTCCCCTTTTTCTTTACACCCAACTACAGTCTTTCCTTAAGGTATCGTTCCTAACTTTTGTCATTCTTTGATCAATTCTTTCCATACTTCTCTGTGTGTGTCATTCCTTCATTCCTTATTATTATTATTATTATCCCCCACTCTCCCTTAGTTTACTGATACCATGAAATCTGTTTCACTCCTTACTTTATTAGCTTTGGCTACTGTATCCTACTCCGCTCCATTAGAAGGTGGCCGTCATCATGTCCACCACCTCCATAAAAGAGCTGTGGTTACTGAAATCGTTTACGTTGACTCCAAGGGTAACAGAATTAGCGGTCCTTCGTCCTCTACCACTGCCGCCCAACAGCAAACTGCCTCCTCCTCGGCTCCAACTACTGTGATCACTAGTTCCACTACTGCTCCATCCTCCTCTGCCACCCAAACCGCCACCTCCACTTCGTCCACCTCTAAGCCCTCGTCCACCTCCACTTCTTCTTCTTCCAACTCCAACTCTGGTTCTGGTTCTATCTCTGGTGACTTATCTGCCTTTGAAGATCCTTCCGAAGAATTCGAAGATGGTGTCCACGACTGTGACTCCTTACCAACTGGTCAAGGTGTTATTCCAATCACTTGGATCTCTGGATTAAACGGTGGTTACTCTTCCATCATGAACCAAAATGGTGACACCTCCTCTACCTGTCAAGACGGTTACTACTGTTCTTACGCTTGTCAAGCTGGTATGTCCAAGACTCAATGGCCTTCAGAACAACCTTCCAACGGTGTCTCTGTTGGTGGTTTATACTGTAAGGGTGGTAAATTATACCGTTCCAACCAAGACAAGAAATACTTGTGTGGATGGGGTTCTGAATCCGCCACCTTCAAGTCTAAAATTGACAAATCCGTTGCTATCTGTAGAACTGATTACCCAGGTTCTGAAAACATGAACATTCCAACTCTTTTAACTGCTGGTGGTTCTGCTCCTGTTTCTGTTGTTGATTCCTCCGATTACTACACTTGGAAAGGTGGTTCCACTTCTACTCAATACTACGTTAACAACGCTGGTGTCTCTATCGAAGATGGTTGTATCTGGGGTACTGATGGTTCCGGTGTTGGTAACTGGGCCCCTGTTGTTTTAGGTGCTGGTAAGACCAATGGTAACACTTACTTATCTTTGATTCCAAACCCTAACAACAAAGACCAACCAAACTACAGCATCAAAATCGTTGGTGATGATGGTGCTTCTGTTAACGGTGACTGTAAATATGAAGATGGTAGTTACAACGGTAACGGTAGTGACGGATGTACCGTCACTGTTACTTCTGGTAGTGCCTCTTTTGTTTTCTACTAGATTTAAATGGTTACTGTCTTTGTTTTTCAATTAAAAAAAAAAAAAAAATAAAAAAAGAAAAAAAAAACTGACCTCTTCTTTTTATCGGTTTCCTTCGTTAGCGGCTTGTTTATTATATTTTTCTCCTACTCCTCATACCCAACAGTTTCTACCCTCAAAATAGATTTGTATTATTCGTTTAAAATACTATGTTTTCGGCAATTTGTTGTAGATGTTTAGATGAAGGTGAGGCTGTGCATAAAATGAGACTTATCACAAACAAGAAGATATCATATATAAGACACATCACATCTATCATCAGTGATTGTATATAGGTTTGAAAATACCCCAATATTCGTATTAACGTGGTAGAGACATGTGTCCATTGTAAGATGTAAGACGAACTGCAATTCTACTTTTGCAAACTGCTCCGAATTGATTTCAGCTTCAATACAGAGAACTTATTCGAGGATGGGGAATCCATAAAAGTTGACTAGAACATGGATTAACAATTGAACACATAGATCGATGTTACTGTGCCTCTATACAATCAATTCGTCAATTGGTTTCACAATCATATTCCCTGAAAGAACCTTTGATTCAGATATCAGCTTCTTATAATATCACTTAGTTGCTGGGCTTTCTGCGCCAAACTCAAATATTAGGCCATACATTATTCTCAAGAGGCGACCATGGCAGACCTTTGCAAGGTAATAGCATTCTCAGGTAAAGCATCTTTTTCCCTGCTCAAGCCCTTGATTCTGGTCCAATGGCTTGGCCATTGCATAGCCCATGATGTTTACTTCTTTTATCGCTATTCATTTGGTACTCAAAAGGGACAAGCTGCACTTCGAGGCCCAATTGAGTTCAACCCCTTATCCTCTATGTACATTTTCTATCAGTGCTTTGCTTAAGCATACGCAAAGCTGCATGCTAGCCCCTCCCTACCCAAAAGCAACCGTTTCACAATAGTTAATCACCAACTCATCCTTTGTTTTGAACAAATTGTATAAATCTCCCAACTTCTCGTCCGGTGTTGGTTGGAAACTATTCTGCACATACAAATGAACCCCATTCCTCAACTTCAACTTCTTACTGATAAACTTAATAATGGTGGCTACCGTTTGGTTAGACAGAATCTTGAAAACATTCGGCTTCATCTGTGGCGCCGAACCAACAGGTAGAAACCGTATACTGATCTTCACTACCGTATCTTGTATATCAGGAATGATCTTCTTCTTGGTTCGCTCCGGAAGCTTATCTATTATCACCGAGGTGGCCAAAGGAATTTTCTCCTGGACAACGTCCTCCTCTTCTACCAGGCGGCTGCTGCTGGATAAAGACTCATCCTCATCATCGTCGTCGTCCGATTGTAGTATTACACTGGCCATGTTACTTACTTCCTGTTATCGTTTCTATCATCATTGTCCTGCATTCAACCCGCTCTTACTGGGGCAGGTCGTGTACCGACCCATACATCCGTAAATTTTTTGCCAGGACCCCAAAAGAAGCTTGGAATTCCACCCGGCCCCTAGCTTCTTTTCCGTTAAATAGTCAAGTATGTCTGATTCCGAGTCGGTTAACTCTCATTCTGATACCAGCAACTCCACCATTGAAGCCGTGAGTTTCGAAAACATCTTGGAAACCTTACAATTGGCCGCCAATGACGTGAAGGAATCCCACGACTACCTCTCCTACAGTACGGTACTTGATATCTACTTAGCAGATCCGTCCAAGTACACGTACGACGAGCGTGAAGAGTTGCTTGAGCATTTGTTTACGATATTGTCTGAAGATAAGCAACTTACCTATGAAATTGGCTGGGACTTGCCATCTTTATTGATTTTATACGTGGACTCCGACTTCGATTTACTGGGTCCCATTAGAAAAGCACCAGGTGTCCATCGAATTTTGAAACTTTTCGAAATCTTGGCCCATAACGGGAACCCAAAGGAACTTTTTTTGAAGTGTAATGAAGTGTTAGCCACGTTAAAGGTATCCGATACTAAAACCGTCAGTAATCTATATAATCAGGAACGGTTTTTTGATATCAAATTATACTGTTTATTTGAGTTAATCGACAGCTGCTTGAAGAGAATTCAAACCTACTATCCATCTCGGTTCCTTTCGATGACGGTTGTTTCTTATATCAACATGATTTACCAAATCTCCAACCCAACTGGTGCCAACATCACGTTCGTAATGAAGAGACTATATAGCTTTGCCAGAAACTACCATGGCCTTGAATTACCGTCCGATAACGAGTTCACTGAAGAAGAACGGGCAGCAATCAAGAAGGACGAAGAGTATTTACAGCGGAAGTTATTAACCGGGTTTGTTACTGAATCCGTGAGCTTGGCCTCCAAAGAGTTGATCCATGGATTTGCCTTACACTTGTTGAACTACTTGAGAAACATAAGAGAACAACCTTCAACTGGAGGAGCAGCCCCTAGCAATGCCGCCTTCACAATAGACATCCCGGTTTTGGATCGATTGTACGAATTATCATTATCGTATGATCTTGATCTTGATCAAATTTTCAAGACTTTTTTGGTGGATGCTCATACCATTTTCCACACCTTTGACTTCTCTAAGACTAGCGACGAATTAAGCGGAGAGATTTTCGAAAAAGTGGTAGTGGACTATCAAGAAAACCTTGCAACATCCATTGTTAATAGTGAAGCCAAACAAATTAGAGATTCAGTGTTTGGATGTTTGATCTTATTCACCCATCATATCTGTACTAGAAAGTCATTTGACAGTGTTGTAGTGACCTTCCATGATGCTTTGGTGATGGGATTAAGAACGGTGATTCCTTCTATGGTACATGATAGCTTCACCAATGCATGTATGGATGATGTGGTTGTATTTTGGGGATGGTACGCAATCCATCAACTGAAAATCAATGGTAAGAATATTGAATTGGAAATTGCAAAGATTCCCCATGTCCTTTTGACCATCTACTACCAGGTGTTATTACATATTATAATATCCAATGAAAGCAGGGCAAACATCAGGTACATTACCCTCACATTGCTAACCAGAGTATTCTCCCTCTCTCCACAAGAAGTGACATTCTCTTTTATTCAGGATTCGTTGGTGAATTGTCCGTACGATAATGTGAAATCGGCATTGATTGGAGTATTAAAGGAATTGTTGACAAAGAGTAGAGACAACCAAGCATTGGATGGTATAGCTGATGAGTTATCTTCGGCTGGTCTCGACAGCAGCAACAAACCCAAATTACCGCCACGTAAGAACTCTACATCACAGAAGAAGTTCTTGGTGTTGAATGAAGCAAAACTTAAGTTTCTCACCGACATCATTGACGACACCATTGATGAAGTGTTCCCGATCGTCGAGGGAGAATTGACGATAAATGCTTATAAATTGTCGGTATTGTCAAGTTACTTGAACTTGTTGGTGATTATCAAGGATGACCCTGTAGTAGATAAATCCCAGGTTTTACAGTTGGCAGAGAAGGTGGACAAGAAATGTAATTCTTTGCTAGAAAAGTACAAGGACGATGCTACTAAATCAATGGAGAACAACTCTTGTGGGATCTTGAAGGTTGCTATTGATAGAATCAAGAATTAAACTAGTCTATGATTTAATATTATTTTGTTTGTATTGATGATAATTTACATACGTAATTACTGTCTGATCATGGCATCGGATTCTCGATGTAATGGACAGCTTGTAGACAAGTAGGACTTTTGGTTTATATGTTCATTTGATTATGAATTATTTACAACTCGAGTGAATCATGAATCATGCGTTCATAAATTTATTTACACTCTAGTATCGATTTGTTGTGTTAATTGTGCTGAAGTCTGACTGCTAAGATGCATATTGGCTAGTTTTAAGCATCGAATCTTTGATCATCTGATCTTCTTTTGATATTCTCTTAATCCTCTTTTCTTCCCTATTTCTTTCCCTTGGACGCTCCTTTCTTGTTACCCCCACTGGTCATGCTTCTATCGTCCACCAAGGGCCCCCAATATACAAAGAATCCTTCCTTTGTCGACGTGATCTCCTCTTCCCATTGCAACTCCTCGTCATCAATGAACGGATCCTCATAGTCATATTTCCCGACTTTCCTATTCATCTTCACTTCATGCTGTCTCACAAGCTGTTCCTCGGTCAACTCCTCCTCATCCTTCTTTTTGGTCTTGGGCTGTCCGTTAGGCTGTGGGGTTGTCGGACGGTCAGCTATCTGCACATCATCGTCGTCTTCTTCTTCGATGTCTTCTTCATCGTCAATCATTTCATCCATAAGGTCAATGGCAGACTTTGCATTGGGATGGATGGCAGACCACCCATATTTATCCTCCGCAAGCTTGAGCACATTTATAACGACCTCAGACTGGCCTGGTTTGGGGTCTTTAGGGTCTAGTAGTGGGATATTTAATGCTATTATTGGTGGTTCTTTGGCTTTCTCCTTTTCCTCGGCCTTTGGCTCCGGTTTTGGCTCAGGCTTCGTCTCTGGTTTCGTCTCTGGTTGCGTCTCTGGCTTTGTCTCTGGTTTCGTCTCTGGTTGCGTATCTGGCTTTGTCTCTGGCATAGGCTCCACTTCGATGATCTGCGCCGGCGGAAGAAGCACTTCTTTGGGGACCAGCAACTTATCTGTGGTCATCGTAGGATGCACTACTGTTTTCGTCACCACCGGCTCTTCTTTCGTTTCCGGAGTCTTCTTTTTGGTTTTAGCAGCAGGTTTTTTATCACCATCGGCCTTTGGTTTGGCTGCTGGTTTCCTCTTCTTGGCCTCAGTCGGAGGTTTATCAGCAGCCGCTGGAGTAGGAGCCTTTCTCTTCTTAGCAGGGGCCCGCTTCTTCTTCGGTGGTTGCTGTTGCTCCTGTTGCTGCTGCTGATCTGCCTTGGTCTCCTCTGGCTCGTCGTCTACGTTGATGATCGAATTTATGGATGTTTTGCTGACTGGGCTGTTGGCTTGGACTGGTGTTGGCGTGGTGCTATGTTGCACCTGGAAACTAGACTGAAACTGTTTGATTTGCTCGTTGGAAATGAAGCCTCCTGGGCCCGGAGTGATGGAGGTTGGTCCGGTGACGGCTACTTGGGGCGATGGCGACACCGATCCCACGTTAATGGGTTTCGGGATCAACATCGGCAAGCTTGGTGATGTTCGTGAAAGCACGGGTTTTTTCGGTTTGGAGGGCTTCTTCTTCTCTGGCGCCAGGAACTTCTGCTGCTGGTCATCGTCTTCGTCTATGGCAATGATCTCGGTCGGCTCGTCATTGAGCAAGTTACGATGCGATCGGGGGCCCGAGCGGGATCCGAGAGTTGGTGGTTGTGAAGCATTGACTTCGATCGACGGCTGGAACTGGGATACGAGACTATTCACCTTGCTGGGGGAAACGCTTTCCACCACTTGCACGGAATCATTGTCGTCGTTGGTGAGATCGAGAAGCAGCGATATGGGTACATTCCGCTGGTTTTTCGACATGGTGCTGATGATGGTCAGAGGATGGTGGTCAAAATGGAGGAGTTTTTATCATCACCAGGAATGTGCTCGTTTTTCGAGGGTGAAACATGGGAGAAAAACTTAGCGCAGGAAGCCAGAATTTGGGCCTGTCCCGAATGGGAAGGTCACGGGAGGTACGGAGTTTGTATGTAAATGTTCATATATGAGGAGATGGGCAGAGATGACGGAGAGAGAGGTGGCTGGGGAGGTGAATGAAGAGGTAAACGGAGTTTGTAGAGGGGTGCACTGTTGGTGAACTGTTGGTGGGTGATTGTGGTGTCGGTCCAGGGAAGAGAGGTCGGCCAGGGCAACAGACCCCAAAAGCATGCAGTTAGCGTAGAGATTGGTCCATCTGGGCATGTTCTCGACCATTCTTTGGCCAGACTGGGCCCTGGTTACGTCTATGACTATGCCCTATCCAATCTAAGCACATTAGAATGGTAGCCCAACTTACTCAACTGGAGACATGTATCGCTTCCATATCCCTCCAAAGAGTTCATGTGAAGGTCCCCATTCCAATAATCAGCATAAATCTTACACATTGGCAACCCCAAACCAAGCCTATACTCGTACGGCCTAGTAATCAACTTTTCAAGCGTACTTTGCTTGGTCTTGGTGGTGGTTTGATTAATATCTCCCACCGATGTAGCGTCAAACAAACTGCTGGCCTCAACATCACTCGACACAATGGAAGAACCCGAAGCAGTGACTTTCAAATTAGAATACATTTGCAACCCAGGTATCTTGTGGAAACTAGACAAACTTTGACGGGCCAATGCCGGTGTCTTACCAAATGACCATATTTTTGCTAGTTTATTGTGGCTAATGCCTCCACCTTGATCAGATATCCTGAACGTCACATCTCGACTCGAGTTTATAATGGTGATTTTGATTGGTGGGAGCTTCTTCGTGGTTCTTTGCCCATGCTCACTAATGGTGGCTGCAAACGAATTTCGAAGAATTTCTCCAAATAAATAATGCAAATGTGGTACCATGAATGGGAAGCTGGTGGTTAAGTCACCCTCGATCTCTAAATCTGGCATCTTATCCTTTTCAGGGAAGATATCCACCATAGACTCCTTTATCAAGTCGGCAACAATACGGAAGTGTTCTACGGCATTACACTGATGGAAGATTTCTCCAATATAATGCGGCGGTTTCACCTGGTTGGGCCGTGTTTTGTAGTTCTCGGTCAACGATAAGTGCTCTTCCACAATCACCCGTCTACTGATTCTAGACCTCAACATGGACGACATGAAAGTGTCTAGTTCTTTTTGCGGGAAACTCTCAAGAATCGACACTTCAAGCGCTCCCATCATCAAATGTGACAAGTTGAACACATGATCATCCAATAATGCCGATAACGTCTTACAAAATTTATCGTTATCTTCGAGGTTGTTGATGGCAGGAATCTTCCGGAAGGCATTGAACAGGTGGTAGTAACTCTCGTAGATTTGCGCTAAGTGAAAGTTGTTCACCACACCAAATGGAAGCGTTTGGAGATCCCTGATCCGCAATGCCAATCTGATGGGTAGTTCTAGCCTAACGAAGTTGGCGCTGGCCAATATCTTCTGCTTGGTAAGGGTCTTCCCGTATCCCGCCAACTGCCTCAACGACACAGGATGCGGGTCTTTCCGCAGATACAGAAGCAATACATCGTTCTGGTAGAAATGCTGGGGGTTGAGAATACTGGAGTACGACGGATATGGCCCTAACTCGTCTAAGTGTTTGGCTATCTCCTGCTTGTTTACTAGCGATAGAAAGTCATCGTCGATGTACGAATGGGATGTGATGGGCGACTGCGACGTGGAGGAATGTCGGGACAGCCTCTGAAATACGCTCAGGCGAAGGAAGATCTTTCTTGAAAACATTGGGGAAGAACGTCCGGCAAATACGTAGTGATGGAGATGTGACTCTTCTTTCTCAGTCTGATCCGGGTGCACGGATGCATTGAATATCGGGGTTTTGTGTGCCAAATTACTATGTGCAGGTGTTGACAGTAACTTGTTTAGTGTAATCGTGTTTCACAGCCAGCCATCCACCTGAATCAGGAAATACCTGATTTGAAACAACATCAATTCCCTCTTCTTTGATGACCTGAACTCTTTTTCACCCAAGCCATGAACGTCACTAGCAATGGATACTACACCACACAGTATCTTGATCAGTACCGCATCAAGCCGAGCCCACGAAGCGACTATGGTGACAGTTCACCCTTGTCCACACCGCGTCCTCAACACGCTGTATTGAATGATACCAATGAAAGTCCGAGGAGCAAGAAAGTCATGTTCAGAAATGAAGCTACCGCATCGATCCACCACCCGGAATCTCGTCCGCCATCCGTCAACAAAAGCGATTCTCGTGCAACATCTAAGAGCGATTCCCGTCCCACGTCCTACATGAACGACTCCACTCCCACGACTCCGACAGACCTGCCAGTGGCTCCAAAAAACGCAAAATCTCCCAAGAACAAATCAACCTTATTCAACTTATCCCCAATCTCCAAATTTACTAACAAAAAAGAAAAAGATGAACTTGAAATAGAAGATCTCAGTGAACCAGACGACTTGGTGGGGGAAATCACCCCTGCCCAATTGAATATGATCCAGTACAACCCGAAGACAGATGCCGATATTAGAAAACAATTGGAGCGCCGGAAGAAGCGCCAGGAACGTAAACAGCGTTACAGGGAAGAAAGCAGAAGACCAGCTATAATCCATGGCCGATCCTACTACGACAAGATTGACAACAAAATACCGGAAATAGCCCATAGCAAATCCTACAGCGACAGCTACCGTCGTAGCTCCAACTCAAGTAGTGAGAACTCCAGTGGTGACGAATCTTCCATATACTATGAAAGAGCTCCCCAAAGTAAACCTTCAAGGGGGGCATATGGTAATTACTATGTCACAGAGAAGATGAAGTTTGACGAATCTCCATTCAAGTCAAAAATGTACACTCATAAGACCTTTAAAGAAGTTTTCCAGAATAAAAACGAAAATATGGACCGATATAATCCCAGTGATTATGTTTTCGAGCCCACAGAAGACCCAGAAGAAAATCCGAAGTTCAAGTCAGCATTGAAGGCGTTACAGTCGAAAATAGGCAAACAGAATTATAACGACTACGATTATTACGCACAAAAGAAGCTAGATGACGAAAAAAGGGCTAGGATAAAGAAAAAGAAGGTCGAAACAGCAGAAGCAGCAGCAGCGGCAGCAGAACAAGAGAACAAGTCAGAAGAGAAGATTGTGCGAGTAGGCGGCAGAAAACCAAGTGAAATATTCGTCACAAACTCGAGTGACGGATCTGACGACGAAGTGATTGACGGTACTCAAGAATTGAAGAAAAAGAACTACAAAAAAATATGGAAAAAGAAGCTCAAGCTCATCAAGAAAGAATTGGGCCAGGACTATATTAAAAATTATCATGAAAATGTTAATGGAGAAAGGCAGTTGAAGCAAAAGAACATCAAACCAGAAGGAAAGCCAGCAGGAATCAAATCAGTATCAGAAACTCCCAAGAAAAGAAGGAACAAGATTGAAGAACTTGATTCTGACGATAGCTACAACGACAATCAATCGCTGTCATCCGAAGACTCAGGCTATAATCTTCTGGGGCCAGGTCCTAATCCTGCTTTCAATCCCGTGTGGAACTACGTTCTCTCATGGTTGGTGTACGATACGCCAACAGCTAAAATAGACAATGATGACTACGATACGAGCGACTTCAGTGACGTTGAAGATGATGCTTTCGCTCACCGGAATGCTGTAGTGGCCCATGCGCCAGCTTCTGGCTCGGCCAAAGCTGTAGCTCCAAGAGAGAGGCTTCGGAAGAACAGCGAGAAGAAGAAGAAGAATTCTAATGGAGTAAAGCTAAACTTACAGGGATGGAAGAAAAACTATAAATCGATGATCACCAACTGGAACCAGCCAGCTTCAGCATTATTTGCTGGAGATCTTGCCAATCTCGATGACAACCAGAGAGAAGCTTCAGCAAGGTCTATTGTTTTGTCTGATAACAAATCATTGATAAGAAGCTCAAAATCAACAGCATTATCTTCCAGACACTCTCTAGGGCTACTGACTAACCAAGCATCCGAGGAAATAGAGCTTGAAGTTCCTAGTGATTTTGATGAAGATCAGGAGTTGTTCTATAATCCTACTACTGGTGCTTTGTATAGTATGCCACCAACTTCTAATGATGCCATGAAGACCTCGGGGTTTTGGGGATTTGGAACTTCGCTGAAGGTAGAATCTGCCTCGAGAGGTGGGGTTGACACCCCCCATGGGCAAATGACTGGTGCCAAGGAGGTTCTTCTTCACGTCAACTCGTTCGTTCGGTTTTTCCCGTTGGTAGGACCAATGTTCTCCGTCATTGATACGATCAGAAACAACTTCCCCCATCTTGATACTGCGGTGTTGATCGGTGAGTTGTTATTGTTCACGTGGTGCTTGTATTTGGCTACGTTAATGGTGAACGCAGTTTGTACTGCTATCCAAGCGATCTGCGGGCCAATAATCGCAATCGGCAGGTTGTTAAATAGGATAATGTAGGTGTACAAGCCTAATAAATATAAATTAATGCTCTTTTTTTTTTTTTTTGCAGCCATTAAATTCTGGACAAAACATATTTTGGTACCACCAGTAACTGGGTCATTTCCTGAACCTTCAGCTTATCCTCCTTTCCAACACCCCAAGTCTTAGATCAGAATGAAGTACCACGGAATATTCTATATACACCCGTAAGTCTAAGTCACGTGATGTACCGCATTAAATATTTTTCACTTTACAAGATTCAAACTTAACCACCATTATTTAGTCTCTTAGAACCCACATGTTATCTCGAGGTATAAGTGTGCCGTTGCAGACTAGCAAAGATATAGCCCGTGCGGTCACGGCTATGCGCAGCTACAGCACCAAATCGCCCGAAGTGGAAGCAGATAAGAAGGCCCAAGCAGCACAAGTGACGGCCCAAGCGTTCAAAGATATAGGGAAAATATTTTCATCCGGGGCCCCTGATGACGAGACCCAGCCCATTGATACTAGACCTATATACTACGACCCCAAGTTATTTGGGTCGCTAAGTTTATTGCACCAAGGACAGGTGCTTAAGGAGCTACAGGAGAAGTTTGATTCCAAATGGCATAAGTTGACTCCTCTTGATAAGAAGCTAGGATATTTCATTGCGTATGGAGATTGGGGGGTACGTGAAGATTTCAAAAATTGGAAGACTTCTGAGGCACCATACGATTTACCCTTCACTGTTCCTTCCAAGATAAAGTCCACCAGTCCTACTGGGTCCACCATAATCAAGAAGCTTGAGCCGGTGATATTGGCCGAGACTCCAGTGAGATTGAAGCAATTCGACACCAAGAAAATGGATGCAGTGACAAAAACTCTCATTTACATTACTGTTTTCATTAGTCTCTTTGCTATAGCCAGGGATAAGAATACAGGAGAAGCTGGCAAACCAGAAGAAACCATCATCGAAGATCCTTACGAAATCGAAAGACAGTTGAACATCAAGAAAGCAGAAGAAGAAAAACTCCAGCAAAAAGTAAGAGAGGCCATTGAGGCAGAGAAGAGAAAGAGAAAATGGTATTTTCTCTGGCTCAAATAAACTACAGGTTTTTAGTCCGATATTTGTATTTTTGTTTCCGCTCCTTCTCTGCGGAGGCTCATTGTAAATAGCCCATTATTCATTCACGATTCATTCAATACTGCCATTGTACACTATACTTTATAGTACACTGTACTGCTTTACTGTACACTGATGCTTTTCTTTATGTAGCACTTTGCCGGGCGGGCTACTCCCAGTTATGCTGGCTACTCATCATCATCGTCATCTTCATCGTCTTCATCGTCTTCATTCCAACTGTTCTCCACAGTTTCTCGCACTCTCTTGATATACTGCGATCTGTGGTCTTTGTAAAGATTTGCCGCTTCAACGTTGGCAGGAGAGCTGATGTTTGGATCGTTCAATAGTGATTGGATTGAGGTTAAGATACTGGATACGTCGTAAGTCGGAGACCATCTATTTTGCAAAATATCCAAACATAACTCTCCGGTAGGGTATACGTTTGGATGGAACATTTGACTGATGAATTTGACCGTGGGTGGCTTATTAGGGTACTGTTCATCGAACTGAAGAATCAATCTGAAGGTCCCGTCTTCGAACGGAGTTTCGGCAGGGCCTATGATTACTGCATTCCACGACATGATGTTATCTGGCAACGGAGATGCCGAGACTCCTCCCGGGGCATCTTGTTGCATGCGCTTGAAATCACGGATTAGCCTTCTTTTGGCAGGAGTGGACATGTGGTTGTTGGGTCTATGACTTTATCTAGAAAAGGAATTAACGTGGTTAATATAGCTTTTTGTTGCTTAGTAATTGTGGATGATACAAATTCGCCACCGATTTGAGTCCTGAAAAAAAAAAGGAATAGAGAAATCAAGCAAATTCGACTCCTTATATATAGGCCGATATGGACTTTATAGTCTGTAGTTGGAAAAAAAAAACCGGGATGGTTGTGATGCAAATGGTGGTGGTGACGGAGAAAGAAAAGTGGTTGTCGGAAGTTTTGGGTCTTTTTTTTTTCTCCGTTAAGTTAACATGGAGGCTCACACGACGGAGAGGCACCAGCTGCGAAGTGCGGCAGAGGAGATGATAACGGCACGGGAGAGGCCCAGAGTCGGCCACTGAAGCTTTTCTACTTTATACCATATGCATGAAAGTCTTCCGCCGAAAGCCGTGAACGATCTCGGTGTGGAAGTTTGGCAGTCTACACAGTTCTGACAATTGGTGTACTTAACAACTATACACATAACCCTATTTACCTCTATATTAGTTGGATAAAATAGCCTTGATTTCCTCGTAGAAAGCTTCAGGACTAGTTTCAGCCTTAGCGAATAACTTTTCAACCTTAGCTTCTAAGTTGTCGATTTTATTTTCAACGGAAACGGTTTCAGATTGATCCCAGAATTCAGTTAAGTTGTGTCCAGCACCGTTGAAAGCCAAAATGTTTGGAGTATCTTCAGGGATATCAGTCAAAATGTCCTTGGAACCGTAGTGGATCAAGTTCTTCTTTAATTGGTCTGGAGAAACACCTTTAGATGAAACGAAGAACTCGGATTCAGCACCGGGCTGTAAGGAAACAAAGTAGGATAACAAACCACAAATATGTGGAGAGGCCATGGAAGTACCTGATAAAGTGGCAGAAGAAGTAGGAGATCCAATGTAGGTGGACAACACATTCAAACCAGGAGCGAAAATGTCAACACACTTACCGTAGTTGGAGAAGTAAGCTCTGGCATCAGAAATGGTGGATGCACCGACGGTGATGACTTTTTCTGCTCCAGCTGGAGAAGTGTTGCAAGCATCTTGGTTTTCGTTACCTGCAGCAACAGCAAAGTTGATACCAGCACTAACAGCGGCGTTAACAGCCAAATCTAATGCTGGAGATTTACCACCACCAATAGACATGTTAGCAGTAGAACCTTTGAAGCCCTTGGCACTCTTTTTGACAGCCTCTTGATGGGATTTGGCGGCAAACTCAACACCTTTAACCACATCAGACATGGAACCAGAACCATTGGATCTAAGCACTTTGATAGCAACAATTTCCGCCTTCTTGGCAAGACCATAAGACTTAGAAGCAATGGTACCAGCACAATGGGTACCGTGACCGTTGTCATCGGTATCTGGGTCACCGGTTGGAACGGTGGAACCCCATTTAGCTCTACCTTGGAAGTCCTCGTGGTCTACATACACCCCGGTATCAATGACGTAGGCAGTAACACCTTCACCACCTTCGTCATCGTAAAGGTATTGGTTGAAGGAATTCAAACTCAATGGAGGTCTATGAGACACTCTGGCCAAACCCCAAGGGGCGCCCTTTTGAGTTTCGAATTCGTTGGCGTAAACCATGGAATCTTTTTCAATGAATTCAACATCAGGGTTTTTTTGAAGTAATTGAATGGTGGACTCTAAGAAGTAACCAGAGTAACCAACCAAAGAGTCAATTGAGAAGCTGTCGGTAATACCACCTTCTTTAGTATCTAAATGCTTGGTAGCAACAAAGAACGAATGGTTAGGGTCGTTTTCGATAGCACCTAACGATTGGAGGTGTTGTTGCGAGATCCATTCTTGGTGGAGTTGAACGGCATCAGCACCCAAGTCCTTTTTCAATACAATGATGTACTTGTGAGGAATAATTTCTCTAACGGCCTCGGTGGAAATGAGAGGTGCTTCCTTTCCAGCCTTGGCTTGGTCAAAGGGGACTTGAACGGCCTTTGGTTCGTCGGCAGTGAGCTTAGCGACTTGCTTGGTGGCAACCACATCGATGACATCTCCAACAGAAGGAATAACCAACCCTTGGACTCCGAGAGTGGCTAAAATGGAGAGAGCAACGGTTCTGGACAATAACATGTGACAGGTAAGTATTAGGGGTTGATAAGGGACGCTGGTCTAAAGGTTAAAGAGAGCGACAAAAGTGTACTGTAACTAGAAGAATTCGAGTTATCAATACCTATTATAAGTTTTAATACCGTGTATGGAACTATATAAAAACCTATAATGTAATTCTGTCAGAAAAGAAGTGGTGGCGATAAGCAGTTTAAATATCCCCTGTCCTCGCAGTCACTCGGCTGGTTATCGGCGTGGCTCAAAAGGGAAATGGGGATGGCTCGCACACGACTGGGTGAAAAGGGCCCACACCAAAAGAGTAAACCCGTGCATATGGAGTAGCAGAATTAATGCATTAACCCGTACACCTGGAGTCGGGTTTGCAGATGATGTCATAGATAAGAACATGAAATTCCGATAACAGGAACTGGTGTCGTTTCTGGGGTTAGGAAACTGTCTATAATTAGGCTGGGGCCAGTCCGTTCTCATGGAGCCACACCCGCACATCGTGCTCACTGGTGCCACCTACCTGCACCGCCTTGTATATGATAGCGGTATTATACTGCTGCTCAAAGTCGATTTTCTCCACCAATTTCTTCTTATCGCTGACACTTTGGTTGACACAAAAATACACCTTATTTGCTACCCCGGGATCCCTATCCTTGTTGACAGGGAATTGCGGGCGACTTATTTGAGGAAACAAGTCTTGTTTGATGTAGTCCAATAATTCCTTGATGGTTCGTTTGGATGCACTGCCATTGCCAGTCAAGCACTCCAGGTTCTGGCACCACGAATTTCCACACCCTTTTGACAATTGAATCATATACTTTCTTTCTATACGACTCTGGAGTTTTATGTTGCTGGGATCATGCTGGGGTATATACAAAGGGCCATAGCAGATTTCACATAACCCCATCTCATTGGGGTGATTATTGTCAATTGGGTAGATGCAATTTACGTTACTGCACTTACTGAATGTCAACTGGTGAATTTCGTTGAATTTTTGTTTGTCGAGATCGTGGAGTTTTAAATGCTTGTTAAGATCTTTTGTCCGAAGTACTTTGTTGCATTTATAACATTCGGTAGTCTTATTACCACAGGTATTTTCATGGTGAGTCAAATTAGCAAACTTATCTTCCACTAGAAGTTCTTCTTGGGGTAGAATTAAGTGACAGAACTTACATTCATGTAATTTGTGTGGACAAGTGCTTCCCTTATGCTGTAATACCAAGTCTAGGAAGTTATCGTACTTCACGTTCGGACACTTCTCACACACATATGTATCTAGATGGTGTAGTTTATCATGTTTGAACTTCAATAATGTCAGGTTCCCATTGATCAACACATCGTTATTACAAGGACCACAGTGCCAGTGATTGGAAGGGATTTCTCGAAGAAATACTTGTCCACACGAACATAGCTTATTGTTCCTATAACAGAATGCTTCGTGCAACGGTAACTTCTCATTGGGGATTGATTTCAAGCAGTTCTTACACTGAATGTCATTCTCGTTTTCTTCTTTTGCAGACACAGTCCCCGTAGGCCTCACACCATCAATAACACGAATGGAGATGTTGGATGCAGATTCCCATGCAAATGGAATTAAATAAATGAATCTTTCCGGGTTCTTACCCTCTTCATCGGTCTCTTCGGCTCCTTTATGTAGTTTGTTTACGATCTGGTCATCTTTAAGACTGACTAACACCGATTTGAATCGATTGTTGTTGCTACCACTAGTTAAAGCTTTCTGGATGATGAAGTCATCATCAATGGTGGTGTATTGAAAATTTTCCAAGTTGATGAGTTTGTCTAATCCCACCACCAAATCTACATTAAACAAGGTGCTATAGTCATTTTTAATGAACTCAGAGGCATCCATTAGTAATTCTATGGTGAGGAAATCCAGAGTCAATTTTGTGATGTCCACTTTGAACAACCGAGGAGCCATTGATGTGCCAATTGGAGCCAAGTCGTACACTTCGACTTCACCCTCAATTTCTTGAATATTATTGAGGTAGTTGAGGTTATTATCGAACGCAAGTTGCTGATTGGCCATGATATCATTCAAGGGTATCACGTCTAGGATGATGTCGGTATCTATAATGCAAACGGTGGAGTTGTTACTGTCTTCAATGAGTAGTTCATACTTGTGGTCGCCCTCTATCACCAAGGTTTCGGTTGTTCTTAAGGTGGTGTAGAGAGATGGGAGCTTGGACTCGAGGTAGTACTTCCAGTTGGTGATTTCGGGGTAAAATTGTAATGGCTTCAAAGTAAGGTAAGTGGCCTTGGGCACCGATGATTCCAACAGCACGGATACGGGGTCGTTATCGGACGCTTCAAGCTTTTCTATGATATGTTGAGGGACAATTATGGTCTCTTCGGGGGAGCTGAACTCCTTCACTCCCACGTAGCATGATTTTTTGTTGGTCTGTAGTCGAAATATAAGCGGATGAGGGAGATCGGACTGATAGTGATCTACAACTAGGGAGAGTATTGACGCCGGGAAAATGGCCTTGTCGGAGTAGTGGGGGAGACTGTATGTGCCCTGGAGCAGGAAATGGCCGAGATCGGACAAGGGCTGACGTCGTGAGTCCATTACCACCTGGAGATAAATGGCAATTGATTCGTAATCGGAGTTTTTTAGCGGCAACTTTTACGATGCTCGGTCGCTTCAAAATACCTCCGTACACCACCGGCCAACTTTTGACAGATTGGTTATGATCAATGGCCCCCAAAACCACAACAACACGTCAAATGAAGAAACACAGCCTGGGGAGGCTTTTCGGGCGCAGCAGATAATGGAGAGGAGGAGGAGGTAGCAACAGGAGTTGTACCTGAATATGAGGCATGGGGTGGACAGGATGGGGTGGACAAGGTGCGGATGACAATGCACATCATAGAAGGACAAAAGTCGTGAGACAAGGTTACCACAAAATGGGGGTGCATCGTAAACACTTGCGATAAGATTCTGGCCTCCAGATGGGGCCTATTGCAAGGTTTACGTCAACGTTCTGGCCCCCAAATAGAATCGATTGCAGCGCTTACGACCAGGCTCTGGCCCCACCGCGATACTTTCTGCGATGCCGCTAATGCCCTGTTTCATGCCTTATCCATACTCTTATTGTGGTCGTCGGCTCAACTTTATCGTTCCATTGGTTCTACAATTAAGGTTTTGGCATCTGTTATGAACAGCCCAAAAATAGCCTCTCGCTCATCATCTGCGCTGTCTTCTATATAAACCATATAAGGCCTCTCTCGCTGCAGTGTTTTTTGGTTTCTCTCTTTTCAACACTCTTCTCGCTTTTTTGGGCTGCATACAACGGCATAATAATATATCAGGGATCTGCCAGCGAATCTCATCCCCACGCAGTGTCAGATTCCCGCATTAATATAACCCGACTAGTGCCTTTCCAATTGCCTAGAAACCGCTGCCAGGTTCAATCAAAACTGCTCCATACTTCATTGCCTTTTGCTAAACACTACAGCCCCAGACCATTACTTGATATCCCTAGACCATTGACGTCGCTCATTCAGCATTACCCCCCTCAATGTATATTCCCAAACGGTTTCTGTCGCCATTGCACGTTCTATTGGCGGTGGTTGTCCTCCTATTCATTGCGTTTAATGTGACCATCTTTAACTTCAGCAAATCCAGCATACCGGCATATGTGAAAAATTACAAGACCGGTGGGGAGTCGTACAGGCTCAGTTCCCAACATCACCTTCAGTCGGTGGTTGATGCCGTGGATTCGGAAGAGTTCTTGTCTTCGCTACGGAAGGAATTGAAAGAGGCCAAAGCGGTGGACCTCCTCGAAGAGATCAAGAAAGAGTTGAAGAAAGAAAACGAAGAGAAAATCAGAGAAGATATACGCAAAGAAATTGGTTTGAAGTACCAGGATCAGTATAAGCAAGAAGTGAAAAAACAAATTGAGGCCGATCTCTCCATGAAGTTGTTCACGCAATTCCTGAAATCGTACAGAATTATGAATGAACTTGCCGAAAAGTACTCTATGGAGAATAAGGACAAAATATCCGAATTCGCTGCATTACGAGAATTCCAGCAAGTTTTCGATAGTAACCCATCTCTTAAAAGCTATGATGTGAAAACTTTACTTAATGAGAAAATAGACAAAGTATTCGATAAGAAAGCGTACTTTTCGTATATCTTGGAAGATATACTCCTCAAAAACAAACCCTCAGCTAAACCTATAACCAAGGAAGAAAAAGAACATCCATTGGCTCCTCAGTACTATAATAATGTCTATGAACGGAAATATTCGAAGAATATGCTCACGGCGACAATGGCCCTACAAGTGATCAAAATTCTACAATTGGAGGACCTGCATCTTTCATTGATAAACGACTTGAAATTGATAGACGATCCTCCCTTCAGTATAGCCCATGGTGATGGGATTGTGGTGAATGCTGGCGGTGAATTTATTGGTGCTGCTCTAGTAACCATTGGTCAACTTCGTGAAACCGGCTCTCAACTTCCAATTGAACTAATCCTCAATACTGAATCCGATTACAATAAATTCATCTGTGAGAATTTACTACCAAACAAGTTCAATGCTAGATGTGTGGTAATTGAACGAGAAATCGGGAAAGAGTTGTATGCCAAACTTAAGTTATCCAAGTTCCAATTGAAAGCCCTTGGTTTATTGGTCACTTCCTTCGATAACACCATTGCTCTAGATGCAGATAATCTCCCCATCAAAAATGTCGACTATCTCTTAGATCATGATCCCTACCTCAGTACTAAATTTGTGCTATGGCCCGACTTATGGCGCAAGGGAACTTCCCCTTACTTCTATGAGATCGCAGGGATTCGATTGGGCCCCCCAATTCATCGACAAGATATCGCCAATAATGACGACTACTTCGAATACGTTCGTAAAAATCGTAAATCGGAAGTGAGTATTAGTGATTTAGAGGGCGGGTTACCTTCACATTCGGTAGAATCAGGTCAGATGGTGTTTTCCAAGAAGAGACATTTCAGAAGTCTTATTCTTGCATTATACTATAACATGAATGGGCCCAATTACTATTATCCGCTTCTATACCAAGGAACTCCCGGCGAGGGTGATAAAGAAACATTTTTGGCTGCTCTCCACGTGTTGAAGCAACCATACCATTTGCTGAACTACAATGTGTGGCTAGCAGGTCACAAGAAGAAGACTACTTCAGGGGAAATCTTGGAAGATACAACTATAGTTCAGTATGACCCAGTACAGGCGCAGCTTTTCCAAGCTGAATGGGAGGACTATTTGGATAAAAATGACTATGATACCAGACTATGGCCGTTCCAAGAAAATGACTACACCAAAAAACTTTTGAGTGCCTTCAAAAAACAGCGGACAAATACTGCAAAATTGGATACTTCAGATGAAAAATCGGGCCCTCAAGATACTGACTACCTCATGCCTGAGGTTTTATTTTTACATTCCCGTAGACCAAAAATTGACTTCTTAAGGAACGCTGCTGATAAAGATCCATTTGACACTTATTCTAGAAGAAATTTGGGAGACTACGGAACTTATACCAAAGAATTTGGTAACACTGATTGGGAATTCAAATTCCATAACATTTCCAAATGGTTTGCATGTGAGGGAATTAAGGACGAAGAGTTCTGGAAAAAGCATGGTTTGGAAAGTGATCAAGTTTGCGCCAAGGTTACAAAATATGTCGATTACTTGAAAAGCACAGGTAAAGATCAAAAGAAAGACAAAAGCACGTAACCAATTACATCTAGACAACAGTTTAACCTCAAAAAAAGAAAAAGAAATGATTGTAAAAGCCAAGGTAGCACCTTTGCTCTGAAATCAATATAAGGCATCAAATGGTGTACTTTGAGACAAAATAATAGATGAATGTCAGATAGACCTGCACAATCCCAGGGCCTTAAATGTTTCAAATGTTGTACAATACTGTAAATAATGTATAATCTACCCAAATAGTACAAACGAACAATGACACTAGTTACTGAGATCCTCTTACGCAACAACCTATTTACTCACTCACTTTCAGATCCACTGTCTGAATCACTTCCCTCTAACTCAGAATGTTCACATCTCTCTTCAACTTCATGTGCTCCTTTTCCGACTTCCTCGATATTCACCACATATCCTTGTTCTTTCAAGAATGCTTCAAACTCCTCCGAATAGTCCGAAGGAATGGCTGCAAACAACAAGGACTTCTTGGAGTCGAATATCGGAAGGAAGTATTTCTTCAAAATATAGACAACATCATCCGTGGTGATCTTGTTTAATTTATCCAAGTATGTACCGATGAAATTTGGACCTCTTTTCTTCAATATATCGTCGTTAAATTTCCCTCTGGCCGCATCATAGGCATTAGACTCAGCCCGGGCGATACCATTGACAATACCAGCCACCGAGTTATCCAACTCAAGTTGTTCGATTTTAACGGTTCCACTGACCAAATCTTCAATGGTCTTTTTTGCAGCAATCCACGCTTGCTTGGTGTCGGATCCTCGGTATATATTATATCCCAACAACCCTGTTTCCACACTGTGACGAACCAGAGCATCATAGGCCAACCCATTACCTCGAACAGCCTTGTAAAGAGGACCTTCAAGAGCACTCAAAAACTCGGCTGCAAGGGCAATTTTGTAAATGTCGTCGTTGAAGTATGAGGTGGGCATTGGCGTCATAGCATGTAAATAAGAAGATTCAATAGCCGGAAGAGTGGTCACAAATGACTTACAAGAGCACTGAGATCCGGTATCCGACTTGAATTGAAACGCCCGAGGTAAGTTTGTGACGAAGTCTAACCCAATACCATCCCCACGTATATCGTGGAAGTTTGATACGAATTTGTTCCAGGAAGACACTGGACCAGCAAGTTTTTCAACACCACCAATAATAACCAATTTGAGGTTGTCAATATTGAAAAGCTGGCGACGAAGTTTGATTAAGTCGTCCTCGACTGTTTTGAACTCCCCCTTATTGATTTTGTCAAGAAGTCCTTTATAGAATTCTTCAGTATAGATACTATCCTGAGCTTTTCTCAAAGAAGTCTCTTGGTAAATGTTTCTGTACTGAGACGAAGACATCATGTACTCACCGTCGCGCTTCTTTTCGGGAATGGCATTAATGATCTTTTCGATTATTACTTTAATTCTTGATTCTTCAAACACTGAGTTTTTCAATACATTCACCAACCAGTCAATGGAATTTTCGTACTTTTCATTTTCAAACTTGATCTTGACGTTCACTAACTCAAAAAACTGACCATCGAATCCGTTGTCGATCTGGAATTCCACCAAGTCGTCATTGATCTGGGAAATAACTGAGTCAAACGGGATGTACTCTCCACCGGGAATTTGTATGCTTAATGCGAATAACTCTTCAATAATCGACATGTACCGCAACAAATCGGTATCTACAGCGGTTGATGTCAGGAGAACATTGACTGTGGTAAATTGCGAATCATAAGCTTCAAAGTGCAATGATAATGGGAAATCCTTGGGGGTGTCTTTCTTTAAGATTTCGTTGAATGGGCCATCGGTGATGTAAGTTTCGTTGTCGATGGTATTGGCACCGGCTTTGAATGATTTTGTCTCGATGAATTGGATCTTGGCTGGGTTTGGCTTTACAAACTGAGTAATCAACTCTTCTGGAATTGGCACATTGTTTGCTAATTGAGCATTGTCTATTTTATCTTGAAGTTCCTTTAATCCTTCTTTCCCGAGACGCTTTTTGGTATCCTTATAGAACTCCTTGTTTTTCTGTTTCACCAATTTGTCAAATTCGGCAGATGGTTTACCTAAAATAGTGACAGATTTATTTTCAACGAAATACTCCTCAATGACGTTACACCATTTTTCGTTATTCCATGTAAGTAATTCGTCGTACTCACTCAAGTCCTGGAGCCAGCCTTTCAACCCTGACCCATCAATATTTCCATAGATGTACTCGCAAATGGCAGTATCAGCAAATCTTCTAGGTGCTTTCTCTGTTTCAGAGATAATCTGCAACTTTTGCTGCCTAATGAGCTGTTGGATATATGTGAGATCAAAGTTGCTGGTGTCAGTTTGCAGTTTAATGAGTTCCTTGACTTTGGCATCAGCTTCACGCAAGGATTCGGTAGGAACCGAACTCAAAGTGAGATCAATTCCCGTTCTCAAATAAGGATCGGTCAGGAACGATATTTCGTTCGCCAATGGATTTTCTATCTCCACCATGTGCTTATTGAGCAACGATATAGGACTATCAGTGAAATAAGCACCAATCATGTCTATGGCTGCATTGATTACAATGTCCTCACCTTTAGGACCGATCCAGGCGATTATGACATCTCCCATAGTCTCATCTTTCTCAGGGAACTCCACCTCTTTTATAACCGTTTTTGTTAGAGGTAAATCAGGCTTGGAGTCTACAAACGGACGTTTTCTCGCCACTTCTGGTAAATCTTCTAATTCGTCATCTATTTTAGACATCACATCAAGTAGTTCCCGCTCATCAACCGACCCGGTGATGATCACACACAAATTCTCGGGCCGGTACATGGCCTTGTGGAAATCCTTGACTTTGTCATTATTCAAATGACGTAATTCGGACATTAACCCCCCTGTTTCCGATGAATATCCCGAGTCTTTTCCATAAAGTTCTCGATGCATTTCTGTGTAGGTGATGAACCATGACTGGCTTTCAAGGGCTTGCATTTCACTGAAAACTACACCTTTTTCTCTTCCTTTGCCGTCAATGTGGTACACTTCGGTGAGAAACGCTTCTTCAGTCAACGTAGGATTGAACAAATGATCCAAATACACCGGCAACAACACCTTGAACCCGTCCCAGCCCGCAGTGGTCAACGTATACACTGTTTGGTCGACACCCGTCCACGCGTTGGTTGCTGAGTACAACCGATTCCCTAACGTATCCAACAACCCTTTGTAGCGGTACTTGGACGATCCCATGAATATCAAGTGCTCCAAGGTGTGCGGACAACCTGAATCATCGGGAATTTCGGTTGCCACAGCAAAGTACCCGTTGACGATGGGCGATGCCTGGTCGATGTAGGTGAGCTGGAGGCCGGTTCTTTGCGATCTCCAGTTGGTGACCTTGGCCGGTGCGTACTCAACCGCGAATGAGCTCTGCTTGACGAAGTGTGAAGTCACTGTCATTCTTGAAAACTGGTGGAAATGACGTACCAAACGAGAAGCTATAATGGTTGTGGTGAAGAGCTGTTAATTTTTTTTCTTTAATGAAATGTCTTGCGCGCATTATGGCTGCAAAGATACTTGCTGCTTGTTTCTGTATGCTACAAACATTCTACAAATTAGACTGTTATCTCTGTATCCAGTGCTGTGTCTGGCTATGTATTGTGAATTGGTGTATCCAGTCATTATAAGCTCGTTATGTGTGTTCAACATTATTTTGACGTAGGTCTACGCTTCTTTCATTTCTTTATGTCATTGCTTGACAAAGTGTTTATTTCATTTCAGCTTCTGTGTCTTCAAAAAGCTTAAACGAAGCTCTTACATCATCCTTCATACTCCTTGTTAATTCTACCAAATCAGTGTCTGACCTATTATACATCACGCAGTTGGCAAACATAAGCATGATGTCTCTCTCTAGTTCCTTGATGGTCAGGTACTCCGGGGGGTCTGCCTTCAGTTTGATGCCCCTCAATATGTTCTTAAGATCCTTGGGCTGGTATATAATGTCGGAATAGTCGAGAGCTTCTTTCTTGTTAACTGGGTTGAGAAATGGTGAAGAGTACCGGTGGGTGTGTATGCTGTCTATCAAATTTACGGCAATATGCTGGAATCTCTTGCGTTGTTGTAACGATGCCAGAGACGACGATGCCTGGCGTTTTCTGGATTCGACAACGTCGGGCTCATCCTTGGTCTTCTGCAAAGTTGTTGTTTCCATCTCTGGCGATGGCTCTTCCTCTATGGCTTCGTCCTCGGAATCTGACGAAGAGTCTGAACTAAGAACACTTGAATCTGATTCAGCATCTACCTTTTCTTCGCTTTCGATCTTTGCTTCTTCTTCTTCTTCCTTCAGTTCTTTCTCCTCTTCTGCCTCTTTTTCCTCTTTGGTATCTATTTGGTCTGGCTCTGCATCTGGGATGTCGAGCATTTCCTTTGATTCTTCGCTTTCGGCTTCCTCTTCCTTCTCTTCAGCCTCTTCTTGCTTTTCTTCGGCCTCTTCTTCCTTTTCTTCTTCCTCCAGGTCAGAAACATTCGAGTCTAAGGAGCTCACAGAACTCACATCCAGAATATCATCCACCTCCTTCATTTCTTCTGCTTCTTTTGCTTCTTTCAACTCTTTTTCTTGTAGAGTTACATTTCTGTAGAGTGCCGAAAGATCGTTGATGGATTTCACTAATATTTTAGAATACTGCCATGATGCTGCTACTATGACCTTCGATATCGATGTTTCGTACGTTTCTGCCACAACGTCTATAATTAGTTTGTCATTGACATATTTAACGAACTTCAGGAAATCTCCACTCTCCACAATTTCCTTTACTCTTTTCTTTGTTATCCCAAGAGCGTTTGGTTTATATCCGTACTTGGTGGTGTATGCGCCCAATAACGTGTTGAAGCAGTCACAGAACTCGCTGACTTCGATCTCCACCACACTACCATCGGCATTCTGCTGCTTCACCTTCTGATTGATCACCGACGCTATTAGAAGCAGATACAAGTTGTTATGGAATATGCTGGCTGACATTTGATACTCTCTCCCGCCGTTTGGTGTTTCTTCTCTTCACTTTATTTTTCTCATTGAAAAATTGTGCTGCGACCTACAAAACACGTTAAATATACGTTGGTGTATTGATATGTGGGTGTATTGAAATATGTACAGAGATTAAATCCGAAAATGTAGAAGAGGAAGAAAGAGTACAAGGTCGGTATAAGAGCTGTCAAAGAAGGCACTCTTGAAAACAAATATCTTGATATTTACTAATTGCCGTTCACACCATATGTCAAGCCTTGTCATTTGCAGATGGTATACCAGACCGTATAGTACGACTCATTCAATGTATCTACTTTTTCTGCATGTTTTGCATTAATAATGCACTAAAATGTTAGTATCATTGCCGTTGCTTGCCATTTTGCCTTCTTGGTCTATCGGTCTCTCTCTCTTTCTCTTTCTCGTTATACATACTTCTGCTCTTGGAACCTTTGACCAACACGTTCACTGTGCTTCAAGAACTTTTCAGAACATTTGGTGATACAACTAGTTTCCTTGGAAGTCAAGTTGGCGGAGGTGAAGTCGTTGACACAGTCTTCGAAACATCTGGACACTAAGTTGGAGTACAATCTCATGAAGTCCTTCATTTGTTTTTGCTCAACGATTTGTTGGAATTCTTGTTGTTCTTTAACGTTTAATTGGTCCATTTTGTTAGTTTGTCTACGGTTTCCCTTGGAGTAATAGGGCCGAAAAGTTGCTTCTTTCGTCGAAGTAACCTTTTTTGCTATGTGAAATTTTTTTTTTTTTTCGCATTATGTAAGCGATTGCAAAAAATACATGATTGATTAATTAATCTAGATATATACAGGTGAATGACATAGCAGAATGGAGTCTGTAGATGAATAGGAAGAAGTAGGGGGTGCTCAGCATTGAATGGAGTCTGGAACACGAGGGAAGGGAATCACATCCTTGATGTTATCCACCGCTGACAAATACGCAATTAACCGATCGAACCCCATTCCGAATCCTCCATGAGGCATAGCTCCGTTGAGTCGTGTAGACAAGTACCATTCCATATCAGGAATGTTCATGTTCCGCTTGCTCATCTGGGCCACAAGATCATCGTATCGGTGTTCTCTGAGAGATCCTCCAATTAACTCTCCAATCTCGGGTAGTATCAAATCGAAGCAAGCAACCGTGGGCCTTTCAGGGTTGAAGCTTGCCGAGTGAGGCATGTAGAATGGTTTTTCACTCTCTGGATAGTCTGTAATGAAAACTGGTGTTTTGAAGTGATCTCCTGCTAACCATTTTTCATGTTCGGTTTGAATGGAGTCTCCCCAGGTTAATCTTCCCTTCAGTCTTCCCTTGAGCTTAACTTTGTTTATAATGTCTATGGCTTCAGTGTAAGTAATCACCGGCCAGGCTGTTTCTGACGACAAAAGATCCCACCGCTGTTGGAGAGTATTGGCTTCTGACTGCTGGAACCGTGCTTTGGCCAAATCATTGAGGCTTCCACTTGAATCAGCCAGTTTCAATTCTCGCACTGCAGATTTGATCATTGACTCAGTGAACGAAGTTAACTGCGAGAGCTGGGTGATATATGACAATTCGGCTTCCAACATCCAGAACTCACTCAAGTGACGATTCGTGTGTGAGTTCTCTGCTCGGAAACATGGCGTCAAGGTCCATACTCTGTTCAAAGAGGCAGCCAATACTTCAAGATGAAGCTGGGTAGAAACGGTCAAATAGGCAGGCTTCCCGAAAAAGCCCTCTGCTTGTCCCAGGCTGTTTGCAGCCCCAGCAGTGACTTCAAACTGCTCTCCTGCTCCTTCGCAATCGGAGCTCGTGAGGATTGGCGGGGACACTTTTATGCAACCTTCGCTGACGAAAAAGCCATCTAGCTTCAGTTCCATGGCAGATCTGAGTCTCATAATTGACGCTAGTGTCGAAGTTCTATGACGTAATGTAGGCAAGGATCTTAGGAACTGGAATGTTTGCGATTTCTTCTGCAACGGGTACAGTTCAGGAACATCACCAATTATTGAAATTGCATGGCTGGGTTGATTGCAGTCATACACCAATTCATACTTTTGAGATCCCTGAGATTCCTTCCACTCCCCAGTAACAGACACGCTCTGGCCGACTTTGAACCCCAGTTCGCCGGCATCTGCTAGCACCACATTCAAGCTATCACAATGGGTTCCGTCGTTGATGTCAATGAACCCCACATTCTTGAACCGTCGAATGTTCTTGATATGGCCTTGGGCCTGGACAATCGTAGACGGCATTGGCAGATTGACCATAATGTCCCTTATGGTGGCCCGGGTGGTGATTAACCGCAACCCGAGGCCTACCGGTAGTCTGAGTTTGGGCAGGGCCATTTGGTTGGTATAGAAGCTAAAGTGAAAAATTCCATAGCACTAAATTCCATAGCACTAAATTTTTCACGTGGTTAACTAATTTCCTAATCGGGCCAATTTTTCCGCCGATGAGATAACCACAATAATAAAATATATAGACTAGACATACATAAAGCTAGACATTTGACACATACTTTAAAACTAGATAATAGCTTCTTTTTGTTCTCCATGCAATCACATCACTCTCATAGTGGACAATACGTCTCCCACGCCGTTGACAGCCTAGAAGATGTGGTCAAAAGGGCAGAAACCATGGGGTTCACCCATTTCTGCCTAACTGAACACATGCCCCGGCTAGCAGATCAGTTCTTATACCCTGAAGAAATTGAAAAGGGGTATACGGAACAAAATTTGATAGAGAACTTTCAGCAGTACTTGGTCCATGCTGTTGAGCTCCAAAAGAAGTACAATTCCAAGGAGGGTATGAAGGTCTTGGTTGGTTTTGAGATCGAGGGATTGGATGAAGATCACATCAATTATACTGCTGAAAAGCTACTTAAATTACCCGGATCCCCTATCAACATGACTGTCGGTTCCGTTCATTACGTTCATGATATTCCCATCGACTTCTCCGCGGAATTGTGGGCCAAAGCTCGTGATGCTACGGAAAAGAAGACCGCAAGAAACTTATACTACGACTACTTTGCGCTTCAGAATAAAGTCATCGACGTGCTAGCTCCCCAAGTGATTGGCCATTTTGACTTGATACGGCTTTTCCAACCCAATGACGAGATTGACCCTACTACAGGCAAACGTTTGGGAGACATTGACGTTGAACAAGACTGGCCTGAAGTCTGGGAAATTATCGTGAAAAACATCAAACTTGCCAATGCCAACAAATCTTTATTTGAGCTCAATTCCGCCGCTATAAGAAAGGGCTGGGACGGGCCATATCCAAAGGTAGATATGTGTGAAGCCGTTAAGACATATGGTGGTGCCAGATTCTGTTTTTCAGACGATTCTCATGCTATAAAACAAGTTGGGTTGAACTATCATAAGGTTTGGGATTATGTCTGCAATGTTTTGGGCCTTGAATTCATTTACCACTTAGACCTAGAGGACGGTAAAACAGTGAACAGAAAACTTCTGGTCAAAGAGGTATCCAAGTCGAAATTTTGGCAGCAATATGCTGATATCTGAGCGAGATCGAGAGAAACAATGACAAGTGCATTGCTTAATTATTTTTTAAAGAATGTGTTAGCAAAAATTAATTACTAGTGTGCAACTAGAAAGACAAAAGACCAGTGATCTACTTCAATATACAAAGTAGATGGTAGGGTAATGCGTTTTAGTTACAAATGAGGTTCGAAATTAATGGGAATCATAAAGAAGATAATTGGTTGAGTAAAAGACTTTACCATCAAGTACCATGTATGTTCTTGAAGATCATAAGAATCTGCTTGATAAGAGCCTTCTTTACTTCATTGTTGAATTCATCTTATAAAATATGATTATTTGGTAGCTGCTTCTCTAACTAGATTTCATTTCAAACCAAATCATTACAGTGATCTCTTAGTAATATTAACAAACTCAGATCACAAACATCTCTTAGTAATATAAATTAAATTACAAATGCTTTATACAAAGTACACGATTAATATGATCTTCCGAACATACAGTAGAACTTGGCCAATTTGTCACATTTGACACACTTTTGACCTGGTTTCAAATACAACTGCTTGTATGGGATACATAGAGATTTTGCACCCATGGAAGGAGCCTTTTCGTCAACTTCTTCGTCGTCTCCATCATCGGTTTTAGCAGAAGAATCCTTAATGTCATCTTCACATTCAGGAACCCCACACCATGGAGAAACAATGACATTTTTAGCATTAAGGGCAGGGACAAAATCTTTCCATTCTTCAACAACAACCCGCTGTTCATCGAAATCTCTACGGGCCTTGTCCAATAATCCCTGTTGCATTTCAGCCAAGATTTGAGGAATTCTAGTTTCCAATTCGGATAACTTGACGGTGAACTTAGCACCATTATCACGTCTGACTGCAGTCAATTGTTCGGAGGCTAAATCTTTTGGACCAAATTCAATACGCAATGGAGTACCCTTTAATTCCCATTCAGAGTACTTCCATCCAGGGGTATAGTTATCTCTATAATCACCGATGGCTCTAACTCCAGCAGCAAGCAATCTCTTTTCAAGATCATAGGCACCATCGTTGATTTCCTTTCTCTTTTGTTCCGAGGTTTGAGCAGTGATCCCCACTGGGATAACCACCACTTGGTTCATGGCCACACGAGGTGGTAAAACCAAACCTTTGTTGTCAGAATGAGTCATGACCATAACCCCAATCACACGAGTAGACAATCCCCATGAGTTTTGGAATGCAAACACCCGTGGTTTATCGGAACCTTCTGGGTTTTCTACTGAGATGTTGAACATTTTCGAGAAGTTAGTACCTAAATGGTGAGAAGTAGCACCTTGAATACCTCTACCAGTAGCAGCAATGAAACCTTCACAAGTGGTGGTGAAATCACCTCCAGCGAACTTTTCATTTTCGGTTTTTTTCCCCTTAATGACAGGCACTGCCAATAATTCTTCGTAGATACCAGCATACAAGTCCAAAATTTGGTCAACTTCTTCGGTAGCTCCCTCTTTGGTCAAGTGAGCAGTGTGACCTTCTTGCCATAAGAATTCTCTGGTTCTTAAAAATGGTTGTGGGTGTTTAAATTCCCATCTCACCACCGAGTTCCATTGATTTAATTTCAATGGTAAATCTCTATGAGAACGAATCCATTTGGCGTAGTATGGGTACATGACGGTTTCAGAAGTAGGTCTGATTGCAATATGTTCTTCTAATTCGGAAGATCCTGCTCTAGTAACCCAAGCAACTTCGGGAGCAAACCCTTCAATGTGGTCTTTTTCCTTTTCCAAGACTCTTTGGGAAACGAACATGGGGAAATAGGAGTTTTTAACCCCCAACTTCTTTATACCTTCATTAAACCAGGTTTGAATCTCTTCCCAGATAGCATAGGAGTTAGGACGTAAAATGTAACAACCAGAGACATCGTAGTAGTCCAACATTTCACCCTTAACTACAACTTGTGAGTACCAAGACGAAAAATCTTTGGCCTTGTCTACAGTAATTCCGACCAACTTGGCATCGTCTAATTTTGCATTTTCCTTTTGTTTTTTGACAGCTTCTTTCTTGGTGTCTGCTGGTGCAGCTGCTGGCTCAGCGGTGAAGTCTACAGGGATTAATTCGATACCGGTAGAAGCAAGGAATTCGTTGATGGTTTTAGCTGGTAATGAAGCCTTGGAAGATTCGGTAGATAACTCTAAAACTACATCATCATCAGCTTGGGTGATTTTCTCATCGATGATGACCTTTATCTTTCCAGCTAATTCCTTGTTGAGACTAGCAATGGATATTTCTTTAGCAGAAGTAGCGAAAAATTCCTGAACCAAATCATCTCTGGCTAATCTTGGTTCTTTGACATTGGCAGTTTTGGCGATAATTGGACCTGGAGTTTGGGTGGTTTGTAAAGCGAAGACGACAATTGGGACTGGAGTAGCGGTTTTGGCAGTTTTTGGTTTGAAAACTAATGTCTTGGTTGCAACAGCATTCTCGGAGGATACAACTGCTAGGGATAAAGCAGCTAACGATTGTTCTAAGCCCATGATTTATAAGAAGGGAACAATCTTTAGAGTGAGAGAATAAGAGAAAAAAAATGTCGTTTCTAACCGCTTTTTTTCTTTATCGTTGGTCTAACCTGTAAAATTGACCACTGCTCGGTTTTTTTTTCAGGACAGTTTTACATGTTGATGAGTCATTGGGTAAATCTTAGCACACTTTATCCAAAGAAAAAAAATATAAAAGCGAGTCATAATTTTCCAGTTCTACTTTCTTTCATTCAAGACATGTCAGTATACGTTAACGAAACTACTGGTATTGACGGTCCAGAAGTGTCTGGTACCGAAAAATACCCATTCCAAAGTCCCGCATACGCTCTTTTCACACAACCTGAAGCCAAAGTCTTCGTGTATAAGCAAGGGGAAGACTCTCAATTTAGTTATGTTGAAATCTCCAGCTCTGCTTTGAAAAAAGCTAAGAAAGGTGCTGAAGGTTTAAAGAAGAAGCAAGAAAAGCAATTGAAATTAGAAGAACAACAAAAGGCTAAAGAAGAAGAAAACGCTAAGAAATTGGCTGAATTGGACTTGATTAAAATTGAAGAAGATACCTCTTTACCAGCCGCCAAAAAAATTAAATTAAGATCCATTCAAGATAACATTGATGCTAGAGTCTCAGTTCAAGGTTGGGTCCATCGTCTCAGATTACAAAAAGGTTTAGCTTTTATCACTTTGAGAGATGGTACTGGATACTTACAAGCTGTTTTATCTGGAGATTTAGCCAAGGCTAGAATTACCCAAGAATTGACTTTAGAATCTACTGTTAGTATAAAGGGGGTTATCAACAAATTACCTGAAGGTAAGTCTGCACCTGGTGGAGTGGAATTGAAGGCTGACTACTACGAAGTAGTTGGACTAGCTCCAAGTGGTGAAGATTCATTCACTAACAAAGTGCAAGAAAAGGCTGATCCTTCGTTGTTATTGGATCAACGTCATTTAACTATGAGAGGTGAGAGCTTATCTGCTGTTTTGAGAGTTAGAGCCGCCCTTTTGGGTTCCATCAGAAAGTTTTTCGCTACCGAAGGTCTTTTGGAAGTTACTCCTCCATGTATGGTGCAATCACAAGTTGAAGGGGGTTCTACTTTATTCAAGATGGACTATTATGGTCAAGAAGCATATTTAACCCAATCATCTCAATTATATTTGGAAACCTGTTTACCTGCTTTAGGTGATGTTTACTGTATTCAGGAATCTTTCAGAGCAGAGAAATCTCATACCAGAAGACATTTGTCTGAATATACCCATATAGAATCAGAATTGGCATTCATAGACTTTGGTGATTTATTACACCATTTAGAAAAACTTATCACTACTGTGGTGAGGGAAGTTACTGAAGATCCAATCGCCGGGGCCTTAATTAAACAATTAAACCCTGACTTTAAAGTTCCAGAAATGCCTTTCATTAGAATGGAGTATATCCATGCTCTAGATTGGTTGAACGAACACGGAATTCCAAACGAAGATGGAGAAAAATTTAAATTTGGTGATGACATCGCTGAAGCTGCTGAACGTAAAATGGTTGATACTATCAACAAACCAATCTTATTGATTCGTTTCCCAGCAGAAATCAAATCTTTCTACATGAAGAGATGTGCAGATGACCCAAGAGTCACTGAATCTGTTGATGTGTTGATGCCTAACGTTGGTGAAGTTACTGGAGGATCTATGAGAATTGAAGATTACGACGAATTGGTGGCTGCTATCAAAAGAGAAAAATTAAACCTTGATGACTACTACTGGTTCGTGGACCAAAGAAAGTATGGTACTTGCCCTCATGGTGGTTACGGTTTGGGTACTGAAAGAATCTTAGCATGGTTGTGTGATAGATTCACTGTCAGAGACTGTTCCTTGTACCCAAGATTCACCGGTAGATGTAAACCATAGAGAGCCAATTAGATTCATTGCTCATGTCACATTAGTATATAAACATAGGTTATTCGCAATGTAGAGGTCTTGCACCTAATAACTTGCTTAATACACATATATTTATAGAAATCTTTTGTTCTACTTTTTTCATTTATTCGCTTCAGCTCAATTAATGTTTCACTTCTTATGACTAACTTCACCTTTTTTCAATTTCTGTCATAATTTGACAAAAATGGAATTTGACTGCGAAATTGTCTTTACGCCTCAATGATCAAATTTCACATCTACATGTATATGTGACAATGGTAATGGATATTTGTCCACACATGAATTAAGACTTTGTTATCTGCTCTTAGAGGTTTTACCAGTTCTGCTTTAGTTTCTCACCTACAGTGAGTACACTGAGAACAGTTCGTTCATACCCATTCACCTGGTTTTTTTCGTACAGAGTTGAACTGGGACAAGACTGCACATCCTACATTTTTTTTATGAGAGCCTAATGTATATCCTACGTTTCTATGAGATTTTAATGCAAATGCTATATTTGTATCAAAGACACCTGCAATTTTTGTGACATGGATCTATGACTCAATAGGAAATTGTGGTTAGCGCGGTGAAAATTTTCCACCCAGAAACGGCAGTTTTTCGTAGCCGCGATGAGTGCAAGTCCCAATATAAATTATCAGCAATTTCCTACTCCTCCTTCCTTCTTCCACTAACAACAACAATGTCATCTGAAAAACCTACTGAAAACAGATTATGGGGTGGTAGATTCACCGGTGCCTCCGATCCGCTCATGGACTTATACAATGCTTCGCTTCCTTACGATCAAAGAATGTATGAAGCTGATTTAACTGGAACTAAAGTGTACACCGAAGGCTTGAGCAAGATTGGTTTAATCACCAAAGAGGAATTAGAAGCTATCCACAAAGGGTTGGACGCAATTCACAAAGAATGGAGTGCTGGAACCTTCATTGAAAAAGCAGGGGATGAAGATATTCACACCGCCAATGAAAGAAGATTAGGTGAAATAATTGGGAAGCATATTGCTGGTAAAGTTCATACTGGTAGATCTAGAAATGATCAAGTGGCCACTGACATGAGAATTTATGTTCGTGAAAAACTAACCGAATTATCTAAATTCTTGGCTGCTTTCATCAAAACCATCATCACTAGAGCTGAAAGTGAAATCGATGTGTTGATGCCTGGTTACACTCATTTACAAAGAGCCCAACCAATCAGATGGGCCCATTGGTTATCTTCTTATGCCACCTACTTCACCGAGGACTATAACAGATTGCAACAAATCTTAGTCAGAGTTAACAAATCTCCATTAGGAGCAGGTGCATTGGCGGGCCATCCATACGGTATTGATCGTGAATTCTTAGCTCAAGGTTTAGGATTCAATTCAGTTATTGGTAATTCATTGACTGCGGTGTCTGATCGTGATTTTGTTATTGAAAGTTTGTTCTGGTCAACGTTATTCATGAACCACATTTCCAGATTTGCTGAAGATTTAATCATATACTCCACTGCTGAGTTTGGATTCATCCAATTAGCTGATGCTTACTCCACGGGATCTTCATTGATGCCCCAGAAGAAAAACCCTGATTCTTTGGAATTATTAAGAGGAAAATCCGGTAGAGTTTTCGGTTCATTATCTGGGTTCTTGATGTCCACCAAATCTATTCCATCTACTTACAATAAAGATATGCAAGAAGATAAGGAACCTTTGTTTGATGCGTTGACTACCGTCGAACACTCCATTTTGATTTCTACTGGGGTTATTTCTACGCTCACCATCAATAAAGATAGAATGGAAGGTGCTTTGACTATGGATATGTTAGCTACCGATTTAGCTGATTATTTGGTAAGAAAGGGAGTTCCATTCAGAGAAACCCATCATATTTCTGGAGAATGTGTAAGGGCTGCTGAAGAATTGAAATTATCTGGTATTGATCAATTGAGCTTCGAACAATTAAAGAAAATAGATCAGAGATTCAATGAAGATGTGAAGGAAGTTTTCAACTTTGAGGTCAGTGTTGAAAGAAGAACTGCAACTGGTGGTACCGCTAAGTCCGCTGTGAAGAAACAATTAGATAACTTAACCTCCCAATTAATCTAGGAGTTAGGAACAGCTTGGCATTGACTAAGTACTTTTATATACCAAAAAGAACATAAGCTAAAAATTAAACCCGAGAATGTAAATATCAACAAGCAAACTTTGGTGATCTGCATCATTGAAAAATACGAAAATATCTACGATCGTATTTTTTATGGCCCTAAATCACACTAACACCAGCAGGGGGAGAAAGATCTGCTCCATCTTACATACTCTAATGGAAGTGAAGAGTAGACCTCCACCGGCTTGTTCCGCGAGACTGTGCTTTCTCCAACTTTGCGCGGGAAATATCGTTAATAGAGCTGCAGTGGCTGCAAATCTTATGGTCTTGACTACAGTCTCACGGGTACATGAAGGTGTGATATCTAAGAGCTTGCTTATTCAATTTGACCCCACGGAGCATGACAAAGCTCCGAGGGTTCTCACTTCACAGAATAGGATTTCGCACTTAAGGACGACGCCGCTTCTTTCAATAATATCTGAGTGTGTCTGATCGTACATGAACGATCGGCACCAAGATTCCGGTAGCTAATAGAATTGCCCTAATAAGTTCCGAATTAAGCCTTGTTGTCAGGTTCCACCCAAGAAAATCACCTACAAAGTTAACTTTCGTCACGGCACCCGGAGTCGTTTAGCTGTTGCCGAAATAAATACGACTTAAGTGTTGAAAAGTTTTCCAAAACTTTTTTCATAGCCTGTAAATTTAGACTAGACAGGGGCTGGTCATGAAACAAATTTTGTTCAAAGAACAGAAGCCACATCAATTCTTTATCATTCATCGTGGTGGCGACCTTAAGACCTTACTGCTGACCTTACTACTTTAATTAGCTTTGTCTGTTTGTAAGTCTGCATTCAGCTATAACTAATATACAAGAAAGAACTGAAAATATTAAACGATCAGTAAAAACGCACAACTGCTTGTTTGCCACTGATACAAACCAACGGCTATCACCAGAGAAAGATAAGCATGCAAATAAAAAAGTACCAGCAAAAAGTTCAGTCATCACTACATGTCTGAGGTCTCTTCTCTGTGAATATCTTTGTGAAATTGTAGCTTCTCTTTCGCTTTTTCTTGACATGCATGAGTTTTGAGTTCGTGATTTGCTTAAAGATAGACCTGGATGCGGATGGAGATGCAGTACCGTCACTGTAGTTACCCTCCTCCGAACTTAAACAGTTCCACAATTCTTTGAAATCGTACATATCTTCAGCATTCGAGGGTTCTTCGAAGTTAGCACAGAGAGGAAATTTAAAGTTTCTATGCTCAATAAGACAGCATCTGGGAGTAGCGACAGTCGCCTTGTCAACCACGGTTTTCGTGGTGTAATCTCCGGTGATAAACTCTGCATTAGTCTCCTCGTCAAGCTGAACGATTGTGCGACACATAAACGGAGTGCCCAACCTTGAGTTAGCGCTATGGCTCTTTTTCAAAGCCTCACTATGACAGGTAATGTCATCCAAGTCAATCACGGGCACCTTGGGAGGCTCAAACCCCCTTCCTAACAACACAGGAGAGTCGGGAATGGAGGTCAAAGAGGTGTTTTTGTTCAAACTCAACGTAGACACGTTGATATCGAACGACGACAGTTCAAAACTATCAGACCAATCGCAGTATACCAGGCTGAGATCAACAGAAGGAGAGCGGCGATGTCCTTTTGATGGGGGTGAATAAGGTCTTGTTTTAGGTGTCGATGGAGGCAAGGAGAAATTTGCAACAGATTCTGGAGTATTTGCAAGAAGTTTTGACGTAGGTGTGTCAGGAGGATTTGCAAGAAGTTTTGACATAGGTGTCGCTGGAGCAAAAGAGAACGGTGTCGAAGTGGAGGTTAGCGCTGATTTAGGAGTTGCTGGGGTCTGCGGCAGAATTCCATTCGTGCTGTTCATTGTCAAGGCTGACGATGGTTCACGTATACTTTTCCTTTAGAAAGGATACATCAGCTTTATATTGAAGCCAGGAGGTTGCTGGTAAACCAATTTTCATGCAACAACGTAAATCGTTCGAATTATTTTTTATCGTAAACCATCTAAGCTGAATAAATAGTCGGGTGATGCATAATTTCCATGCATCGCTCAGCCATAATATCACAGATCTACGTTCAGCAGCAGCATGCTTTTCGAGTCAATATTCCGTGGCCTACGCCAAAACCAGCATATGAAAAGCCATGACCGGGACGTACTAGCAAGCTTGCTGAGGTGTGTATGAGTTTCCCTATTGATTCCAGACCCCTTGCCCACCACTTTTTTGCAGCAAGGACGCCACCGCATACCCAAGCTCTAGACAGATCCAAAATACGAGACAAACAATTGCAAGGCACCCCTCATAACAAGGGACTTCTATAATGTGATCCCATGCACCTCGTCTGCAGCTTCCTCAAATCACACACGAAGCTGCGTCAACTCGCAGAAACAATTCGACACCGAATTTCCCTGAATTTCCTGGCTAAAGGTCAAACTCACACATATTTTTAGGCATCCTGACGCCCGAATCCCTTCCAACTCCCTGTTTGGTGATGAAGGGCTGCAAGAAGTATTATCTTATTTTTTTTTTTTTTCACATCTATTTTTCATTATTTTTTTCTTCTGTGAGTGCGTGATAAGTAGCAGAAATGTTTCACGTCTTGAAACTTTCTAACCAGCCCTTCTTCAGTGATTTTACTCCATTGACCCATTTAAATACTGTTCTTGCCCGAAGTGTGGTCTCCTAAAGGTGAGGGTATAGTTAAGGAGTGGATCCAATTTTTAAAAGTGAAGTAAGTGTAGTTCAAAAACCAATATGATACATCACATTTCTGATTCAGTCCAACAAAACACCATGGATGCCATCCACAGCATAGAAGCCCATCTCGATCAGTTGATAGCGCTGTCTGAAATCAAAGACACCGACTTCACTCTGGTATCGAAGGAATTCTTCGTGTTGCTGAAGGTCGTTGGCTCCATCGTTGATCAAGAAAGCGAAAAAGTCACCTCTTGCCTAACAAAATTGCTCACAACCATTGATATCTACGTAAGATCAAATACCACCAAGGGTAAATCCTTCGACCAAGTAGTTGCGGCATTGGCAATGACCACTTGGTCCGTTTTTGCACATGGCACTAAAGGGTCCAAATCAACATTGAATCAGCTTTTCATGCCAGTTCCTGCAAAAGACACCAGCGACAACGTACATGAATGCACGTTCAGCCAGTGCTGGCACTCCATTGCCAAATACGAAACCAACATCATGCCTCTCGTTAGTATGAAGTCATTTGCAAATGCAGCCCTCGTCAACCAGGTGGGGAATGACCTCAGTTACAGCTTCTTGTACTTTGTCATGGCCGAGTATCACCGGGCTTTGGAGTTTGCGGACTACTTGAGATTAGAAATCAACCGTATTGAGTCGCCAGAGAGGCTCTCCAAGTTTACGACTATTCTCGAATATACTTGGTCGTCAGTGCCTAGAGGAGAGCTTTTAGGTGTATTGACCTGTGATATGGTTGATGTTTACTCATCCACGGTGAAAAATACCCCCACCACTGGGTTTAAGAAACTCGATCAGAAGCTCGCCACAGATATTTTTCATGCATTGACTCCAATTCTTTTCCATACCAAGGACTATGCGCCGGGAGACTTGACCGAGTTATCCGAATTAAACCAGGCTAAGACTTCTGATCGATCCGCGAGTTCAATTGCCTTCAATTTTCTATTAGAAGTAATTGACCAGCATGAAAATTTGGATTATTTTCTGGATTCCGCATTGGTGCAAAAATTACTTTTGGCTCTGTGTGTTTTGAATAAACAGCTCGACTTAGGGGGCAAGCTTCAATTTTTCCTGCTGTACAATAAGTTAAATTCAAAGATCTCCTTAACTGTTTGTTTACTCTGTTACAACTATTTAATCCAAAGGAATCTCTTGAAATTTGCAGGTTCCAATGATGATATTCCTGGATTAGTTGCCAAAAATTTTGATTTCTTGAACTTACCTCCTTTATCCAAATCTGATCGGCTATGCGCCGTAGAGCCAGCCAGCGATAGTTTTGGGAACGATATCAGACTCATTAACCAGCATTCTTGCTTCCACAATTTATTATATTGCTGCATCTTGAACTTGAACTTGCTAACCAAAGTAATCAACGATGAATTTGTTGCGTTGTCCACAATGTCAGATAATGCTTCCGACGAAATAATCCAAAAGTTGGTGTTTTCGTTGTTAGACTTGACGTTCTCGTGCTTGTTCCCAGTTCTTGTGGTATTGCTCAAAGTGGACGACTGGTACTTAAGACCAACTGGTACCAAATTAGTCTACGAAGTGTTCAAAACCTTACTCAACATAGATACTTCCATTGAAGCCAGTCTCATTTGGGTTAATTTCCTTAACTTCGCCCATGACGTGTGCTACTCCGACATTAGATTTTACCAAATATTCGAACAATTATTTGCTTATCTTATTCAACAGTCAGCAGAGGTGAAGGAGGACCCCCTTATTAGAAGCGGCCTTGAATCGTTCGTATTGACCTTTACCGATGGCGAGTCCAAAGACTCCCTTTGCGAATTACTAGCCATTAGACAAGAACGAAGCCCTAGCAAGCAGATTTCTCTCGACGACTTGCGTTATCTCTACCCTCAGAAGTCAGGAGGGGACGAGCAACTTAAAGATACCAATTTAGAAACCAAACTGAATTCCGGAAAGCCTGGCAATTCATCATCAGCCAACAAGTCGTACCTTGTTAACTCTGCAAGGAAACCAAGTGTTCATATTGATCAATTTGGAAAATAGCTACCAGCATATCTCTCCCTTGCTCTCACAGTCTCGCTCTCTTTGCTTTTAGTTTATGTTGATGTTAAATCTGCCAATTTTGAGACACAAAAAAAAATTGTATGCAGTATTTAGAGAACCTCATCTCTTCTCGCTTTATAAAAATGGTTAAATATACTTTCATATATGATCCTTCCTCTGAGCAGTTAAAATGGTACTTAAGTCAACGTCAGCAGGAAACGTATCTGTGTATCAGGTGTCAGGTACTAATGTATCTCGTTCATTACCTGACTGGATAGCCAAGAAGAGAAAAAGAGCCCTCAAGAATGATATTGACTATCAAAATCGTATTGAATTAATTCAAGATTTCGAATTTAGCGAAGCCTCCAATAAGATCAAAGTTAGTCCCGACGGTCAGTTTGCTATGGCCACCGGGACTTATAAGCCTCAAATACATGTTTATGACTTTGCCAATTTATCATTGAAATTTGACAGACATACAGACTGTGAAAATGTGGACTTCCTAATATTATCCAACGATTGGACAAAATCCATACACTTACAAAACGATAGATCTATTGAATTCCAGACCAAGGGGGGTATTCACTACAAATCTAGAATCCCTAAATTTGGAAGAAGCATGGCATATAACCCCGCCAACTGTGACTTGTTGGTGGGAGCATCTGGTAATGAACTATACCGATTGAATTTGGATCAAGGTAGATTTCTTAACCCGTACGTTCTAGACACTGATCAAGGGGCTAACTCTGTGGACATAAACCCAATACATGGTTTGATACTGGTTGGACTAGAAGAGGGAACCGTTGAATTTTGGGACCCAAGAAGCAGACAACGGGCTGCTAAATTATATGTTGCAGACCAACTTGATGAGTCTTCCACCCAAGTCACTACCACTTCGTTCCGTAGCGATGGGTTAAATTTTGCTTGTGGGACTTCAAGTGGGCAATGTTTGCTTTATGATTTAAGAACATCTACACCATCCATTGTAAAAGATCAAGGTTACGGATTTGATTTGAAGAAGATAATCTGGTTGGAAGATTCATCTGATCCAGATAAGATTCTCACATCCGACAAGAGAATCGCTAAGATCTGGGATAGAAACACTGGTAAAGCATATGCATCGATGGAGCCTTCGGTTGATATTAACGATGTTGAACATGTCAAAGGTTCTGGAATGTTCTTCATGGCTAATGAAGGTATGCCAATGCACACATATTATATTCCTAACTTGGGTCCAGCCCCTAAATGGTGCTCATTCTTGGATAATGTCACGGAAGAATTGGAAGAAAAACCATCCGATTCCGTTTACTCGAATTATAAATTTATTACTAGAGATGAAGTTTCGAAGTTGAACTTGACCCATTTGATTGGATCCAAAGTTTTACGGTCATATATGCATGGGTTCTTTATTGATACTGAATTATACGAAAAGGTCAATTTGATTGCCAATCCTAATTCCTACAGAGACCAAAGAGAACGTGAAATCAAGAAGAGAATTGAAAAAGAACGAGAATCAAGAATTAGATCTACTGGCGCTGTTAACAATACCAAAATCAAGGTCAATAAGGACTTGGTTAGTAGGTTACAAGAAAGACAAGGTAACTCGAATGCAGAAGAAATCGTGGAAGATGATCGTTTCAAGGAATTGTTTGAAAATCCCGAATTCGCCATTAATGAAGAATCTCATGAATATAAGCAACTTAATCCAGTCAAATCTATCAAAGACGTCACCTCTTCTAAAGAGCGTAGGTTAACTGCAGCCGAAGAGTCTGATGAAGAGAGACTCAATGCAGTGAACGGTAATATGGATGACAGCGAGGAAGAAGATAGCGAGGAAGAATCATCCGAAGAGGAAGAAGAGGATGATGAAGAAACAAGAGAAGCAAACAAGCTTAGAATTAAGAAAGAAATGGAAAAATTACGTCGTAAGAAAGACGCCAAAGATGCGGAAAATAGGTTTATGAATGAAATGAAGGCTGTGAGTACCGATGAGAATGAGAACAAAGCATTTGAATCTTTCGGTCACCGTGTCAAGAAGATCAATAAAGTGAATAAACCTCACAATGACGATGCCAGATTAAGACGACATGCTAGGGGAGAAGCAGAATTGACGTTTGTTCCTAAAAAGGGCAAGAAACAAGTTAATTTCAAATCTAGAGAAAACGATGATGAAGACGCTCCTGATAAGGGAAGAACCAAGCAAAGATTCGACGGTCGTAGAAGAGCTTCCAGAAATACTTTCCGTGGTATGTAATTGTAAATATAAGATCGAAAAAAAAAGTCGCATTTTCCGATGCTCATCAAGAAATGAAAGCTTGTAGATGCTCGTAATATACAACAACTAATTCCCCACATGTCACGTAATAAGGAGAAGTCGCAGTCGGTTTTACATCGATTCCAGGCATTGAAGGACGAGGAAGCTGGGGTGCTACAATCCAACCCCAATCTCCGACCGAAAAGCGTGCAATCAGTGGCCTCATTACCACAAGCTGAAAAATGGAGGTCGACGCTAATAAGTGAGATCTCCGTCAAACTCACGAGAATAAACAATCCAGAGCTCAACGATTACCAGATTCGGGACATCAATGACGAAATCAACAAGCACTTCAAAGAGAAAAGAGCATGGGAGTACCATATAAGAAGCCTCGGAGGACCTGACTATATAAGTAGCCATAATGACAAGGTTTCCATAAGGTCCGGGATAGAACTAAATGGATACAGATACTTTGGCCGAGCCAAGGAGCTACCTGATGTGAAGAAGATCCTCGAAAATAGGAAACTAGAGGGGGAACAGCGAATAACAGCTGTAGAGAAAGAACAGGAATATCAGAAGGTTTTGCAAGAGCGTGAACAGAGAGCTACCCCGAGTTATTATGGATTTTACGATGAATTTGAGAGTTCTGATGATATTGGCACAGTAACGGACATATCTGCATTAATCGACGAGGTCAACGAGGCAGCCGGGCTGCAAGTGATTGAACCTGTGCAACTCCATAATGAAAACTATCACAGTAAAGTCAAAGATGAGTTGCTTTTGTTTGAGAGAAAGACAGAGCGTCAAATGAGGAATGGCAACACCGACATACCGTCAGAGATGGTTGATTTTGTTGAGGACATACCGTCGAACGAGGAGATATCAAAATGGTTAGTGGAAAGGAAGAAGAAGGAGCTACTTGCGAGACTAACCAATGTGACAGATTAAAAAGGAAAGGTATAAACTACTAGCAGTACTGTTTTGGGATCGCACGTTCATTAATCATTAAGTAGCAGCGCGAGGTCAGATTCGTCAATAATCTTCACTCCTCCGTCTATATACGTTTGATCAATTTTACTGATATTATCCGGATAAACACTTCTACAATACGGTTTAAGCACATAGGTAGTAAACCCCGATTTCAGACAATCGACAGCGGAGTTCATCACACAGAAATCGTAGGCCAAACCACAGAAAACTACATCGGTAATACCATGAGTTCGCAAGTAGTCTTCGATTTCTGTGCGATGTAGGTGCCAGGTATCGGAGAAGCACGAGTAGTATTCGCGGTCCTGTAAGTACCCCTTCTTCACGGTAGTAGTAGGAACGTTGACTCGTTCGAAAACGGCCAAAAACAGCGGTTCAATGGCTGCACCAAATGAACGCTGAACACAGTGGTCTGGCCACACAAATTGCGTCTGGACTTCGACTTTGCCCGATGCATCCTTCTTGCCCATTGGATGCTGGAACTGCAACTGTGTGTATGGAGGAACATTGTGCACTGACGCAAATGAACAATGGTCTGGTGGATGCCAGTCCTGGGTGGCTATGATGGTGGTCCAGGGGTATTTCCCCGTATCGAGGAGATTTACTATGGGGCTAATGATCTCGCGTCCATTGGGTACGGCTAGAGAGCCTTCTGTAGGAAGAAAATCCTCCTGAAGGTCGACGACAACTAAAGCAACTTTCATATGGATGAGAACCAGATGAAGTGTGAAAAATATGTGGGGCAGATCTCGTTTTTTATAAGGGCTGCGATTAGATGCGAGTTCAATTTTATGGAGGTAGTTGTCACACGAGCAAGTGGGCCCACTTCAGCGGGTCAGTGTGGGTACGTGTTGGGCTGAATCTATGACCCCGGCTTACGGATATAGCAGGGAGTATGCGTAGGGCGTGATAAAGAGGTGAGTATATGTAGTATGATACAATGAGAGAATGACACAGTGGGTGTATGACTTTAGTGAGTATAACACAGTGTGTGTATGACCTTGGTGAGAGTATGACACAGCGAATACATGACCTTAGTGGATACATGACGTTAGTGAGTGGTAGGTTGAAATATGTTTATGTGAGCACTGTGAGGAATCTATAAACTATGGCATTCTTTCGCTCTTCGGCTTCCAAGATCCCAGGAAGCGGTGATCTACATAGGCCAACTTATCGGACGATGGTTTGGATCCCATGTGCCCCACATTGGGACTGAACGAAGTGATTGGTAGCACCAACACATCGTCTATGGCAATTGGCATTTGCATCCCGGTGTAGGTCTTCCACGACACGATTTCGTCGTACTTCCTCGTTTTGTAGTTGGCTGCAGGCTGGAGAATATTGTTGAGGTACTCAAACACAGTATCAGTAAAGATCCCTGGTCCAGTCCAGTTCATAATGTCTCCTCCTTCGTCTTTTCCAAGCACCTTTTTAAGCTGTCCTTTACGCTCTCGTTCAAGAGTATGTTCGGTGATTTTGGCAATGAGCTCTCTAAGCATTGGATGGCCCTTCTTGGCTTGAATCGTCCATTGACAGAATTGTATACGCTTGGCATACCAGTCAGCCCAGTCTGGTCTATCAGGGTCGGCTTCAATGCCCACCGTCAACCCAGCAATGTTGGGCTTCTCGTAAAGGGTCTTATTCATGGACAACCAGTTATTTATTGGCTTCAATGCTTTTGTATCAATATCAGAATAAACCCCTCCTCTGGCGAAAAGAATTAAGTATCTGAAAAAATCAGCTTTAAGTATACTTTTGGGCATGATTCTATAAGCTTTGGCGACATCAGGAACCAGTTCGAATAACCTACTAATTAGTTCATCGCATTGTTCATCAGAGAGGATGAAATAAGTGTAGTCTGGATTGACTTGGCTCCACGAGTCTTTCAAAGACTTGTACTTTTCGGGGAAATCTTTATGATCAGGGCCAACTTTCCACGTTTGCCATATGTTTTTTTGGAATCCTCTCTTAGGTTCATAGGCAAATTGGTATGAGAGTTGTTGTCTTAAAGTTGATAACGGAGGTAACGAAGGTTTGTTTTTCGGATGGAAGTTCAATCCATTTTGTTTCCAATTGGTATTTAGTTCTAATTCTTTTTCGAGTTGTAATGCTGGTGATGTGAATTCGGTTTGGTAGTCATCTCCTTTGAACGACCGGACAAATGTTAGCACGAAGTAGAATCCTACGATTAGACCTAATCCTGCTCTGACCTTTTTATTGTGTAGGAACCCCATTATCCGTTCGAAATGAAGTATCTAAAGAAAGGAATTGAGAATGTGATAATAGGGGTGTCAACAAAAAAGGTACAGCCTTTGACATCAAGGGAAAAAATGTTGATTTGGTGAAAAAAACGCCAAAAAGCGAAAAAGTACCGAAGAACATTATGACAAAAATAAGTCACCAAACATCAATTAACAATTTTAATATTTGTACTGATTGTCACTACAGATTTGTAATAAATAGAATTTATTTAAATATAGAGTTATAGATACACTTGCATAACTGCATTTTATTAAGAACAAAAATCAAACTTTATGAAAACCCAATGTCTAAATCCTTTATAATTAACCTTTTACTACTTTATTTTATAATTGAATAGATGATTTTAAATTTCTATTCTGAATTTCTTTCGTCCAAACCATTATTTTCTTCCTTATTCATTACATATAGATTATTTCCTAAAACTTTCTTCTCTTTTCTTTTCATGAACTTCTTTCTTGTTCTTTTTATTTTTTTTTGAATCATGTGTAAATCAATGAAAGGTTAAAACAATTTGATATATTGAACGGTAATAAAGCAACAAGTAATAATACAATAAATCAAACTTTTAACAACACACATAACAAAAAATTCCGGTACCCAAACAAGAAAATCATAAATTAAAAAAAAAAAATCAAGCAAAATATTGATAAAACAGGAAATAAAAATAAAATTTCTAATGAATAATGGATAATTAAAAACGAAAACATTTGATAAAAAAAAAGAACAATGCAAAATAATGGGACGAATTGAAATGATTAACAACGGAGTAACTGGGTAATATGACGAATGGATGGAAAAATAACCTCTTTATAATTGTTTCAGCTTTCTCCGATGATCTATTAATTTTTTTCATTTAAGATTGAGACATCAAATTTTTTGGATGTAATAAAATGCATATTGGATAGAAAAAAAAAGAAGGGAAGGGGAATATGCAAATGGTAAAGCAAATACGCTGTAAAATGGAGATCACCACCATGATCCACCGGAGGTTTGGTTTCCGTAAGAAGAAGAAGAATCTCCGTAACTACGGTTACCAAAACCATTACTGCTTCCTCCGTTATTGGAGTGAGAAGAGTTGCCCCAACTGCCACCGGAGTTGCTGGATCCCCAGTTGGAAGCGCCACTACCATAAGATGGAGTTTGTCTTCTGAAATCTCTAACGGGGCCTCTAGCACCACCACGGGCACCACCACGGCCTCCTTTAGCACCACCGTAAGAACCTTCTCTAGCTAATTTTTGTAAGAAGTCAGGAATATCTTGGTTAGCTTCGGATAATAATTCGACTAAGCCTTTAACGATGTTTTTGTTGTTTCTATTGAGAAAAGCAGTAGCAATACCAACATTACCAGCACGACCGGTACGACCAATTCTATGAACGTAATCATCAATGTCACCAGGTAAATCATAGTTCACCACATGAGAGACGTTTGGAATATCCAAACCTCTGGCAGCAACAGCAGTGGCAACCAAGATAGGTGCAGTACCGGATTTGAAAGCAGCTAAAGCTTTTTCTCTTTCGTATTGAGATCTGTCCCCATGGATAGCGGTGGCAGGGAATCCTTGATCATATAAGAAATCAGCCAAGTTATCAGCCATTCTCTTGGTTTCGGTGAAAACAATGGTCAAACCATTGTCAGTGGCAGATAATAAATCCAAAATAACTGATTTCTTTTCTTCGTCTTCGACGTATAAGATTTTTTGGGTGATGTTTTCTGAGGTGGAACCAACACGTCCAACAGATAAGAAAATGTAGTCCTTTAAGAAATCACGGGCCAACATTTGAATATCTCTTGGGAAGGTAGCAGAGAACATAAGAGTTTGTCTATCGGCAACGCCGGGCATGTCACATTCTTGGACGATGTGTCTGATTTGAGGTTCGAAACCCATATCCAACATTCTATCGGCTTCATCCAAAACCAAGTATTTGATGTTAGCTAAAGAGACACGGCCTCTTTCTAACAAATCCTTTAAACGACCTGGGGTAGCAACTAACAAGTCACAACCTCTTTCCAAGTTTCTGATTTGACCACCGATATCAGCACCACCGTAAACTACAGCAGGCTTAACCCAGGATCTGTATGAGAATTTTTTGGCTTCATCGTAGATTTGGGAAACCAATTCTCTGGTTGGAGCCATAACTAAGATGGTTGGGTACACTTTATTGGATGAGAAAGCTCCGGTGGATTCAGGAACAGGAGCAGGACCATTAATGTAAGATTCAGATAAAACTGGGAACAAGAAACCACCAGTTTTACCAGAACCAGTTTGGGCACAGGCCATTAAATCTCTACCACCAGCCACAATTGGAACCGAGTATTTTTGCACGGGAGTTGGTCTGGTGAAACGGGACAACACAGTGTTTTCCACTAATAATGGGTCCAAAGGAGGAGCAGTGAAGGAAGTGATTGGTTCTGGAACTCCTTCACCGGAAGCTTCAACTGGAATATCGTCATAGTTGTCGAAGTTGATACCAGAAGATTGAAAAGCAGAGTCATCGGCGGTACCGAATAATTCGATTTCCAATTTTTCGTTTTTAGGGGCGATTTCATGCTTACCATCGACCCAAGCACCAACTCCTGGTCTTGGAGCATTGAATTTGTTGAAGCCACGGCCACCACCATATCCACCACGGCTTCCACCACCGTATCCACCAGCACGACGGCTTCCACCGAAGCCACCACCGTTGGAGGAGAATCCGTTATTATCGTAAGAACGACGGGAGTTGTAGCCGCCGTTGCCACCAAAGTTAGATCCACCAAATCCGTTGTTACGACGGTTATCGAGTCCTGAGTCGCCGCCAGAGCTTCTGTTACGAAGATGAGGTGGAACGTATTGGGATCTACCTTGCTGGTTACCTTCTCCCACGGAGAGGTTGTTCATTTGTTGATTAATATCTGACATAGTCAATAATTAAGTTGAATAAATATAAAAATTCAGAAAGAGAAAAAGGAATGAATCTGTTTTATATAACGTGAAGGGCCCACTGATAGAAAAGGGAAAATTTTTTTTTGAAATGAGTGACAAAGCAAAGAAAAAGAAACGCGATGCTCACGTGAAGATCACGAGAGAGGCAAAAAAAGAAAAAATAGCAAGAATAGCATGACGCTCGAATGTACGGGTTGGTGTAGATGGTGCACGGATGTGAGCGAATCACATGATGAAACTTTCAAATGTTCTTATCATTTGATTGTTTTATGGCATTGTTTTACTTCTATTGACACTAATTCCTCGTCTATTCAATTGTTCTACTTAAATTTTTTACTTTGCATTGAATATCTAGTTTTGAAACACTCAATTTTCTTTATCTTACATTTTTTTTATCTCATAATTTGTTTATACTAAAAGGTTTACAAAACAACTTTCGTAACTTATAGTGTTTACTCATACGCAAAAGGCGAACTCCATAAAATCGTATGCATTTGTAAGATATGGCAATTGTGCCTCTTACAGTACAATTACAATTAGCAGATAGCAATGACTACAGAAGTGGCGTATATAGGGGGTCATTCATCGTTATACTATGGTAATGATTGTTTGGCGGAGATGGTGAGTGGATGATCAGAGGCCACCGACGTCGATGACGAGGAGTACCGGGAAGAGCTGTGGCTGGGTTCGTTCAACGAAATAGTAGCGTTGGGATGAGCATAACAGGGCCGATCATCGAAGTCGAATGACTCCATAATATTGGGGTCTGGTGGAGTAGGCAATTCGTGGCCTATTTCCGGCAAGAAATGACCGTCGAATTCGTCTTCTTCGAAAGAAGAAAGACTTCCGTTTTCGTCATCACCGTAGTCAATATCAAATTCGTCTTCATCCTCCACCACTTGACCTGTAGCCAAGAGCTTCTCTCTATTAGTACCAGATAAGTATTGGCCCAAAGGTTTCTGAGCCTCTCTCACGTTCCAGTTCAAGTTCCTACTAACACTGTCAATATAGTCAGTTTTGGAGCTGATTACCGTAGGGAATGGGAATGGACTGGCCTGGATAGTAACGTAGTCTCCTTTGCACAATTCAGTGCGCACCTTACCATCAAATGAGCACCAGGCAGTAGATCTACTAGTCTTGGGCACTTTCACCTTGAGGAACATTCCATCAGGCAACAAGATTGGCCTGAAGGACAACGTATGTGGACAAATGGGGGTAACACTGATGGCACTTACTCCTGGGTGAACTAACGATCCCCCGGCAGATAATGAATAGGCAGTAGATCCCGTAGGAGTAGCAATGATTAGACCATCAGCTTGGGCCACTGTCAACAATGATCCGTCTCCGTACAACTCGAGATTGGTGACGAATGGGCTGGGTCCTCTATCAACCACCAATTCGTTCAACACTTGTTGTTCACACACCAATTTCCCATTGGCTTTATGGACTCTACAGGTGAACCTCATCCGTAAGTAGGCCCTGACACCGGATTCTAGCACCTGAGACATTTTCTCACGGAACTGTTCAAACTGGAAATTGGTCAAGAATCCCAAGGAACCTAAGGCGAATGATATGACTGGAGGAACCACTCTTTGGAAAAGGTTGGAGACATACAACACGGTTCCGTCCCCACCTAAAGTGAGAACCAAATCGAATTTCTCCGGGTTTTTGAATGCAAACTTTTTATCCCAAAACTTCAATAAGCTGGCCTTTTCTGGGTATAATCTGCGTAAGCTTTCATGATCGAATCGTTTTGATCTTTTCAAACTTCCATCCACGTAAACTACTATATCTCGGTCTTTATTGAAAAACCACTCCACCACCTCTCTTGTGAGGTAAATTAACGAATTGTCTCGCGCTTTGGTTACAATCATAATTGCCTTGACGTCGAGTTGAATAGTGGCCCGGGCGAGGTTTTTCGCCAACATTCTGACCCCATTCACGGTCTCGGCCAATTCCGTATGTGATTTGACGGACCGGAGGTCATCGTTGCCCAATTTCGACAAGACTTTGGTCGAAACTTTACGTTGGGGTCTGCTTCCATTTCCATTTCCATTTCCATTCCCGTTGCCGACTATGGTGTCGCAGTATAATTTGTTATGGATCATGGGTTGCTCTCGTGAAAATAGCGGTGAAGACGAATTACTTGAAGTTGGACTTATGGCACTACCGCCGCTATTCAATGCCTTTCTATGGCTTCTATCCTTTGATCTTTTGGCGTCTGGTTTCGTCTTTGGGGTATGGGAAGGACCGTCCACGGTCAACTTATGAAGTTTTTCATTCAACAATCTGGTGTCGCCGCCGCCTCTGCTGAGGTTCTGCTGCTCGAGTTGGTATGTTAACGGGCTCTTTTGTTCAGGGATATCTGTCATTTATGGCCACGCTCAATTCTATAGTAAGCCACGTTTTAGACGGGCAAAAAAATGGCCAATTAGTCAGAATTAAAACCACTAAGACCCAATTAGGTTTACTTGCTCAGATGAGTCAATCTGAAAGTGGCGATATATAGGAGATGTTTTCAACACCAGATAATAGTAAGAATAAGAAGTAGTTGGGGCAGAAAAAAAAATGTCTCTCCTCAAATATTTTTTTTTTGTCATTTTCTTTGTTAACAGATTGAGTTATCACCGTTTGCCCCCCAAACAGGCCTAAAAAATGCTTGTGATGGCTGGAATCGGATTATAAACGAGGATGTAAGGAGTACACCAGATCGGGAATAAGTCCGGGAGGATCTGGGAGAAGGTCCAGAACTGGCAATGGGCATTTGACAGGCGAATCGGAGATTGTCCGCATTTGGTTCCTGCGCTTCGGATTACAATTGGTTGCGAAGAATTTGCATGGAAGACGGGCAGCTGCAGAGTATTGATATGGTCCGTTGGAGTGGATAGAAATAGTATTAGATGTGAAAATGTAAGAAACCCGTTCTGCTATGAAATCTTCACGTACAAAGTTTACTGTGTATTAGAGCACCACTAAACGGCTGGCTGGGTTATGGAAGATATGAAGCTCACCACGAGTCGAAGGATAGTAAGAAATCATAGCACATAGTATATCAATAGTTTATTGAATGTCACATCTTTAAATCCAGCTTTTGAGTTCAACATCACTTGCTGCTTTCCACTTCTATATGACTGGGCACTCTCGTTGTCTACAACTCTTTTTACAACTTATCAGTTATGGTCTATATATTTATGCCGATTTAGGTTCTGGAGAAGGAGCTGCTTCTTTTATCTCCTTCGCATTACGTTCTTTGAAGTCCTTAGCAGAGCCAGAACCTTCCTTAGAAGTGATGTCCTTCACCTTACATTTCCATCCACTGGTAGTCTTGTCCAATAATGGCAAGGAAGCACCTAAGCACCAGCCCAACTCATTATTATCAATCTTCTTAGCAGTTCTTAACTCACGGTGTAATGGGATATCATAGCCAGTGTGTAACATGGCAGTAATGAACGACAAGTCCAAACACCATTGTGGTTCTTCATTCAACCCTTTGATATGGTCATCTAAAAGGACATCCTTCCATAATTGTTCTCCGTTACAAACGACTTTAGCCAACTCGGTCAATTCCTCCACCGTAAAGGATGATGGGAATCCCAAGGGGTTAGTACGATCGTAGAAGTAGGAGAAAACATACATGTCGGAAGATTTTCTGAATGTTTTCGTCAATGAGGGTTGATGGACTCCATTGAAAGAACATGGTTTGGTAGTACATTCAGACTCCTTGTTCAACACCTTTTCAGCCAAAAACCGACATTGGGCTCCGGCTGGCGATGATGGTCCTTTGAAGTTAACCACGTAGAACTCTTTATCGGAAATTTCCACAACTACATTTTCAGCAGTAACTCCCACAGCAATACATGGATTATTGATAGTGACAGAAGCTTTGGCGGTCTTGGCTTCTTTTTTACTGGTGACTTTGCTGGATTGCAACTCGGTATTTGTTTTTAAATGAGATTCAAGTACCAAGGTATTGATCTTGTTTCTTCCTTGCATTAAACCGAATCCCAAGTGACTGAATTGATACAACGAGAATTTTCTGTTACCGAAGGTTAAGTCATACTTATGTTCTCCATCAACCATCTCTTCATTATTGTTGAATTCAGGTTCGAAAACAATCTGAGTGGAACCTCCTCCTAAATCGAAGACAGCAGCAGTAGGATTCTGTTCTTCGTTACCGATGTTACCTAACAAATAATTGGTGGTGATCCAAGCATAAACCCCTTCATCTTTACCGTCCATGATAGAGATTCCGTCGCCATCAACCACGGCAAATGGGTAGTCATTTTCCAAATGAGTTCTGACTTCCTCCAATATGTTATCGGATTTTTCTTTACCCAACAATCTTAAACCAGCAGTGGCCTTAACAGCTACTGGAGTACATCCTTGCTTATCGGCAGGGATTTTCTCCAAGGCGACTTTCAATAACGGGTCTAAAGAAGCGGCTGCACCTTTAACATCGGTATCGTAGGAGGATAAACCCCCATCGAGCATCTTGAAATGTTCGTTTAACAATGCTGGGGGAGATTTACAAGTGTCAAACTCATAGACGTGAATTCTAGAACCCGTAGAACCGGCGTCAATCATGATGACGTAGTCGACCGATTTACAGTCAGCACCGGAGGTCAAATCAGAGGAAGGTTTCTTCTTGGGGACTTCTACGTTGTTGGAGATTGGGGTATTGGAGTTAGAGTCGACGGAAGGCTTACTTTTGGACTTATCGGCATAAACCTTCTGACCTGGTTTAGTATTTGGTTTTGGAGGTGGTATGGCATCGTCAGCGTGGTGTTGCTGGGGAGATTGGCTGAGAGGGTCAGTGATTGCACTTGGATTCTTGTTGGCTTGGGCGTAAGGAGCCTCTTTACCCGCTTTATGAGGAGTAGTACCCTGAAGAGTGTTCTTAGGTTCTTCTTCGTAGTTAGATAACAAGTCTTCATCGCCAGACTTGGCCGGTTTCACTCTTTGAATGGAGTTACTCAACGAACCTTGTTGGGATGCGAAAAAAGCGATGATGAAGAAAGTCCCGATGATAGCCACGATCAAACGGACATTACGATTAGAGACTAGAATCGTCATGGTCACTAGAGAAGATAAGAGAAGGGGTCCTTCGAACAAAATCGACTGTTGAAATTTGATGGACGTGTGGTAAAAAAAGAAATCAGTAGACACTTGAAAAAAGAAACGGTGTCCTGGAACACAAAACCAAATTGGCGTGTCCGCGCGCCAATCAACAAAAGAAAACAACCAGTACACCACAACGAAAGAAAACAACCAGTACACCGCAACGAAAGAAAACAACCAGTACACCACAAACAAAACAACACCCGTGCATCCCAAGCCGATTCCCAGCCTGGAGCCACAGCCGGGGCCTGGCTTCGCCGCAAGCTGTAGGCTGTGAGGACAAGCACATTGGTTAGCCGCAAGCAGCATGACCCCTCAAGAGGACTCACGGCAGAATAGGAGTTAACAGCCCGTCAAACCCCCGTCAAAGCTGGCGCCACGTTGTGATGTCATAAGAATATGACAAGGGGAATAGACAAAGATAAGAAAAGCAAAAAATAAAAAAGGAATCAGCCGATTTCCGTTTTAATGGCCAAATTTCACTTCTAAACCCTGTGTTGGACCACAATTTTTTTTTCTTTCTTTTCTTTTCAGCAATTATAATAGCGCAGAATACAATAGAATAGTAAGTGTGGTTTAATTTGGCCTTATCGTAATCAGTTTCATTCTCGCTTATAAATCCGCAGGTTTCCCCCTCAAAATTCATCATTTTTTTTTTTTCTGTTGCTGATCGGACTTTGAAAAATCTTGATCTCCGCATTTTTTTTTTTTTTCACGTATAATTACATATATATATGAAAGTAGGTCCACAATATGATGGCAGGAAAAAGTCCAGGAAAAAGTCCAATTACCATGAAGGCGGAAATAAGAAGCGATAATAAGAACAGCCCATTCAGTTACAAGTCTGAGTTCAATATGGCAAGTCCGGTGACTCCTAACTACACCACAGCCAAACTCAGACACCATGGAGACGTGAGACATGGCAGTATGTCAGAGATTAGACACTTGAGTATACCGACAAGTGCACGGGATGGGCACCGGCGGTTCTCGTATAATGATTTCGAAGGCAACAAGTCACCGACGCATGTAAACTACAGCCAGCTCAACAATGAGCAGGTGATTGACTTGATGGAAAGAGAGCAAGATGGCATTGTGTTGAAGTTGATAAAGGAGATTGAAGCATTGAAGCAAGAAAACCAAGCATTAAAGATGTGCCATGAAAAGTCTCATAGCATTCCCGACATGAGTAAGAAGATGAAGAGAAAGCTATCGAATGAGATGAGCAAGATTGATGAGAATGTCAATCTCAAACGAGAGAACGAACGGTTGAAGCAGGAAATTGAGTTTTTGAATGAGAAACTCAAAGCTAAATATCAGGAAAAAGAAATCTAAAAAAAGAAGGTGGAGCAAGTTCATCAGAAATGGGTACATAAAATAAGGGTCTAGATCACCCATCAGATATTTATATTTATGTTAGGCATTAATAGACGGAAGCGGGTGTATGTTCTCGCATTATAGTTTATCTGTAGACAATAGGTGGAGGAAGAGCGGGGCCTTATCGAGCCGGCATCCGGTCCACCAGGCATCCACTGCAGTTGTCAGCTGGACGTGGTCATCTAGGGGGCTTGTTTTCTGGAAGTTTTTCAGCTATGTTTTCAAACCCCTTTATAACCTGGGCCCATTTACGGCCAGGCCTTCCCGGCCGTTACGGCGCATTTACGCTGAATCCTTTGTCTTCTTTGGTCCAATTCGGGCCCTGCCAATCCCCGCATCCCGCCCACGAGCTTACCGTTTTCGGATGCGGGCTGCTGGTGGAGCGCTTATCTGTAAACCGACCACAAATTCCCCCAATTTATCCATTTCGCATGTTGCGACGTTTGCAACCATTTGCAACCACCAGCCATGAAGGTTATATCATACTTTATCATCATGTTAGCCCCCATTCTGGCGTCCATAATCACCACCGAGACCCTCTTACCGTTCCCCAAATGGCTTAAGGACTTCACCGGACTCTCCCAATGGCCCGGGTTGGACCCTCCGTACATCCCCCTCGACTTCATCAAGTTTGACCATCCCGAGTCCGAGTTTCTCCACCAACAGGGCGAGTGCAATATCGCCAATCATAACGAAAAAGTATGTTCGTTCGACTGCTTCAACTGCGTGAACTACGACGACGTCTACACCTGCCCAAAACTAAGCCAGACTTTCGACGATGGTCCGTCTCCGTCCACTCCCAAGCTACTCCACCAGTTGGCAAAAACGGGCACCAAAACAACCTTTTTCACCATTGGGTACAACGTCGTCAGACACCCGCAAATCTACAGAGACTCCGTGGACCAGGGCCACATCATGGGCTCCCATACCTGGAGCCATAAGTTCATGCCGGGGCTCACCAACGAAGAGATCGTGGCCCAGATACAGTGGTCCATTTGGGCCATGAATGCAACCTCGGGCCATTTACCCAAATGGTTTAGACCTCCGTATGGCGGGGTCGACAATCGAGTTCGATACTTCTTGCGCCAGTTCGGCATGCAGGCCGTGGTTTGGGATTTTGACACCTTTGACTGGCAGCTCTCACAATCCTCGTTCCCTTCATCCGCAAACCCTGGTGTTGGATATACTTCTATTCGTAGCGAGGCCGACATCTTCCGTGAACTAAATACCTTCAAAGCTGAAAGAAAGGGCCAGGGTCTCATTCTTGAGCACGATAGTATGGAGGCTACGGTGAAGGTTGGGGTAAAGATCAACGATATGTTGGGTGAGAACCAACTCACTGTGCCCCAGTGTATTGGAGGAATTGACTACATTAAGAAGTTTCGATAGTTAAAATAGAATTAAATTATAAGAAAAAAAAAAAAATAAAATTAATCTAGTTTGGCGAAAAAAAAAATTTGGCCCGATCTCACGTTAGATATTTTTCACATGAATGTGAGACCGATTACAGATGTAGATAAGCAGGGAATTTATTAAAACATGGTGAAGGAAATAAACAATAAACAACTAAGCAGATGCACTTACTGGAGTGGAGCCGTTCAAGATGTTTTCCGATTTTTCAGGGGTTCCAGTCTTGAAAGGGAGGTTAATGTTAATGTTATGAGCCTTGGATTTGGTATCAGTGATGAAGGTATCTGCCTTTTTCTTTGTTTCATTAACGTATGGTTGAATGTAGCTGGAGTTGACGTTGTTGATTAACGACAAACTGGCGTTGTAGGAGGCCTGTCCCGATTTGTAGTAGTAGTTACCTTCTTCGGCCAATTTTTCAAACTCCTTGTTGTAGGTCGAAATCACTTCGTCACTCAAGGTGTTGGACTTGGAGGTGATGTAGGCTTGGAAACGAGACAAGAATTCGTTGGAGATTTTAAAAAATTTGACAATTTCACTGGTGATGGAGGTTTTGGAACCTTCCGTCAATTCGTGGATTTTGAACAATGGCTTGTTTTCGGTGAGGGTGGCAGGTAAGAACTTGTCACCCAAGTTGTAGTATTTGCTGTTGATGGGGCTCAACACCTTTTCGTTGAGCTTGGTGGCCACCGATGCATATACCGTCGAGGGATAGTAAGGCGATAAGTCGGGAGACTTGGCAATGGCCTTGTCAACTTTGGATAACACAAGGGTGTCGACCTTATCATCAATTAAAGTCAAGTAGTTGACAACCGTCACATTCAGCGAAATCACCTTTTCGTTAAAGAGACTAGCGTAGGCTGCAAGTTGCTGATAGATCGTATTGAGCAAGCTCAATGAAAGCACATAATCACTGAGGGTCTTAATCACAGAGTAAGAAGCTATGTGAGATACTGACTTAGAAGTAAAGGTCTTGGATACAGTCATACTGATGATCTATATATATATATAGTTGCTTTAGGCAATGAAGTTTAAAAGAAGAAGCAAAATATTTGAAAAAGAACTTGTGGGAGATGTATCATTTTTAAATACCCTTAATTTTTTTTTTTTTTTCTATTTTTTTATCCCTTGAAATGAAATTTTTATTCTTGCAGCCACTATCAAAAACGGATATAATATTTTTTTTTATTTTTTTCTGTTATTTTTTTTTTGTCTTCTAATTTTTTAAGTTTGCTGCTTTGTCTTAATCTAAATTAAAAAGGAAAACATTCATTCCGAGTTCCGACGTGTTCTTCATTTCCACTTCCACTTCCACTCCCCATCCGTAGTGGTGGTTGCATTAAGCCCAGACCGTCTCGGCTGTGGAAACAAGTGGTACCACCATCACACACACCGTCGGCTCCTGACAAAAGCCGAGCGCTGTGATTTTTTTTTGTTTTCTTTCTTTTGATGTTATAGCAGCTGCATGTGAAAACTGCTCCTTTTCCCCTGTGGAACCTGCTATATTTTCTAACGTCATTGTCTCACTTGCGATTATCGGTATGTTTGTGTCACCGTATTCGATATATGGATAAATGCGGACAAGGATCCAATTAGGAATTGACTTATGATCAGCGGTTGTGAATTATAAGGCAACAGAGGGGCCACGGAAGTCAGCAGTGAAGAAGCAAGGACCCGAAAGAGGTTTTAGCCTGAGATAATTGCCGAACAGGGGGAGGAAAAGGAAGGAGATCAGGAGGCAGATTTTTTTTTATTCTTATCGCAGTAGCAAGGACTTCAAATGACGGTGTTGTGACGATAACAACAGCAACACGAGAGTCACACGGATCATTTTCGAAGTCTAGCAACACAACCGAGTGTCCTGTTCTCGCACTGCCGTATTAGTGACGCTATTGACCGTTTTCGTCGCGGGTGCTTCTATTTTTTAAATCTGTTTACAGCTGAATATGCCTCAAAATATGCTGAGATGCGAAAACCTGGAAAATGGGTCGATCCAGGATGTCGTCAGGGTAGGTTTACACGGCGATTTAAGGGTCGATGCAGATATGAGGTTTCGGAGAAATAGTTATTTTAGGTATGATGACGTAGTTGCTGAGTGTTGTAGCATTTTTGAATGATAAGCAGAGAGCATTATCTGACTACGAGGTGTGGACTGATGTGAGCCTCTCATAGACGTCAAGATTCCACTCGATTGCTCATACACATCAAGGTTCGTAATCTGATTCTGAGATTCCTCGTGCACAGGTTCTTCATTCTCATATCCTCATCAAGACTCCCCATTCTCATCTCCTCATGAAGACTCCGCATCCTATGCTCGTACTCACCCCCCCTGACTACTTACCTGGCTTCTTTGCTTACACTCCCTAAACCGTTCATACTATTGTTGGTATATATATACTGGGATTTCATCCCCACCATTGGTTATACATTTACTGGCGACATTCAGCGATTCTCCCTACTGTTGTTCACATTCGGCAGGCTTTGTCTTTTGCTCGGGAGCATCCTCATCGTCTTCATCCTCGTCACTCTCTAACTCCTCGTCCCCCTCTTCTTCATCAAAATCACCTGGGAACCCGTACTCAACTGCATCTCCGGTAAACCAGTCAATGGCACGAGGAATTAATCTGTCCTTGATTTCTTCTCCCAATTGGTAGTCCAACTCCAATCTGGCTTCCAAATCATCGTCCTCATCGTCCTCTTCGTCCTCTTCCTTGTCTTCATCTTCGTTGCTCTTTGGTGGCTTTGGAGGATCGAAGAAGTTGAAGAAAGACTCGGTTGGAGTCAATTTTTCAATGGTTCTGGTTTGCTTGGTGGTTTTGTTTCTTTGCTTTCTTCTTTCGATGTTTATGGTCACGTTGTTCTCTTTGCTGGTCCAATTGATTTCGCATCCATCAGCATGATCGTACACAAAATCTCCGGAGTAGCCCAATTCGGCTTGGTAGTGGTAGGTCTTGGTCAAGATTTTGTTGCTGAAGAATGGGTTGGTAGTGTCAAATTCAAAAATCAACTCAAACCCTGGGGTGTCCAAGTACTCCATTCTAATGTCTTGTAAGAACTGTAATACTTCACTATCTCTTTCGGTGATGATCTCAGCTACAGTGGACAAGTTTTCTAAAGCTGTTAACCAAAATCCTGGAATACCCTTTTCTTCACCTTCTTCATTTTCTTCATCTTCCTCCTCCTCTTCTTCTTCCTCATCCTCGTCTTCATCCTCATCTAAAGCTTCTCCTTCTTCGACTTCAGCCTCAGTGGGTTCTTCTTCACCGCTGATGATCTTCTTTCTTCTCTCATACAAGGGTTCGTATTTCTTGAAAAAGCTCTTTTCCAATTCTAATAATTGCTTTTGGAATTCGGCTTCCAATTTCATTTGCTGTTGTTGAATAGATTTTAATCCGCTGACTCTCTTCTTAACTGCCTTTGGTAACGAGTCAACGTATCCACTTTGCTTGCCAACCAAAGTTCCCAACTTTCCTTGGATCATTGATAACAAAGCTGGATTATTGGCTAATTGTTTGGTGATTTGATTGTCATCTTCCTCGTTGCCTTCCTTGATAGTACTAACTGTAGGTGGTTGTGATCTTAAATAAGAGTTGGTCACCGAAGATGGCGTATTCTGCGGAGTGGGTGCTTTGGCAATATCACCATGCTTACTTCTGATAGGTTCAGACATGGTTGTGTTTGATTAGCTGAATAAATAATAAGAAAAATTGTATCATCGTCATCGTTTTTTTTTTTTTTTTTTCCCCCCTGCAAAACGAGACAGGAAAAATAGATTATGAACGACCACGCGTCTTTGCCAAAAATGGTTGCAACAAACACATGATACAACAGCACTACAACACTATGAAGAAAATTTAAACCGCCATGGTCAGCACATGCTGTATCAGCTTCCCCGATCACAAATCATAAATCTTCTACATCTTTTCCCCAATCATTAATCATAAATCTTCTATAAGCACTATGAACTTGCTGAGTCTCCTAACGATGGTAAGGAGTTACTTGGTAGCTCGACTGTCGATTCCTCAATATCATCAAACTTACCATCTAAGTACTTTTCGATATCTACCTTTCTCGACTCCCATTCCTCTACCTTTGCCAATTTCTCCGTAATCTCCTTTATTTCATTATCAATGGAGATCAAATTCTCCTCCGAAGTCAAGTCGTGGAACTTCCAATCGCTTGGGTCTCCGTGATCGTTCTTAATCTCAAGGATGAAATCGTGGTATTTCATCAATAATGGTCGATGAGAAAGAGTGATGTAGGTGATCTTCTTATGTTGCAATAACTCGAAAAGGTAATCCTCCACGTCAGTACTAACAGCATTGGTACTTTCATCTAAAATAACAAACTTAGGCTTAGCAAACAACACTCTGGCGATGCTAACTCTTTGCTTCTCTCCTCCACTGAACACATCTTTCCAGTCCTTCTTCACATTGAAGTTCCCTTCACGTTTCAATAAATAATCCAACTTGACCTCACGCAAAATATGGTATAAATGATCATCATTATATCCCATCTCAAGCATTTCTTCATAGCTGTAAGGGTAAATGATTTGATCACGTAAGTTCCCGTCGGTGAAGTAAGTCTTCTGGGGTAAGTAAAAGAGTTCGTCATCATTAGGTTTCGATACCAATCCAAAGTATAACGGCCATAATCCGGCTAAAATTCTTGCAATAGAAGTTTTACCACATCCGTTAGATCCTAAAATCAAGAGGTTGTTGTTCTGAGATACTTGGAAGTTCAACTTATCGATCAATCTTTCATTTTCGGACCCTTCAGTGCTAGGAATGATGACAGAGATGTTTTCAAATCTAATACCATCTACGTAGTTTCTTTGGATCGTTCCACGGATATCATTAGTTCCTAATTTGGATCCATAGTCGAATCTGGGCGAATGTGCTTTGTGCAAGTTGGTCAACAAATTGAAAACACGGTCAGTGTAACCAGTTAATTCAGAAATATCCTTAATAGAGTACATCAATCTAGAACCGGCATCTGCTAATGACAACATCAATCTCTTGTTGGTGATGAATTGTCTCATATTTTGTTTTTCATCCACAGGTGCTCTCTCCACCCCTTGAGGTTTTTCATGAGAGGTGCTAGTAGTTGCAAAATCAGTTGGATCATGATGAGTCTTTGGCCAAACATCATCTAAGAACACTGGCAATCCTGCAAAGAAATAGCCCCATGCAGACCAGGTGTATTTCAAGATGTAATCTTCCAAAATTGAGTAACGGAAAGAAATGTTGATTTCTTTACCGACATGACCTACTAAGTTGTTGAAGGTTTCAATTAATTTTGATTTTTCAATAACAGAACCTTTATAGAATCCAATTTCTTCACAGTTGGTGATCAAATTAACGTGCTGGTTGTAATATTGGCCTTCTAAATGGGTTCTTTTTGATGACAATTTACCGAACGCTGGAGTATTCTTTTTCAACACCCATGCAGTTAAGAAATAGTTGGCGAAAATACCAACAATGGCTCCGGTACCTAAATTATCTCTGAGGTACACCGAAAAGAAGACAATATCAATCAATGGTTTCCCCATTTTAGAGAACAATCCACAGATGGAGTCACAGAATTTGGCGACATCGTTAGTGATGTATTGATCGATATTTTGAATCTTAGAACCATTGAAGTTGACTTTATAGTAGGCCATGACTTTATCGAGGTAAAAATCATGGATGTAACGGATCAAGTTGGTTCTGAAACCCAATGATAATCGATCGGTCAAGTATTTGATTGCAGCATTGGTATACGAAGAAGGGAACGCGATCAATAACCAATAAATCAAATCACGGGCGAATTTCTTCCCGTTACCAGCGATCAAATTCTTCACGATCTGACCGTCTAATTTAGCCACTAAAAGTGACAACCAAGTTCTTAAAATCAAGAAGAAGCATTGGGATAATAACAAAGAAGTATTTTTACAATAAAATCTGGGAATCAAGATTCTCCAGATGATGATAATTTGGTTCAAGAACCTGGAGTTGAATATGTTTTTTTGCACTTTCAATCGTTGTACTTCCACGAAATCTTTGTACAAATATTTATCAGCAGCGTACTGGTCTAAGTTAGGTTCCGGGACGATAACACGGGTAGTGGAGTTTTTGGAGGTTTGGATGAAGATCTCCCTGGATCCATTCTTCAACACTGTAGACGACAGTCTGATCAAATCTGGCCGGTTCTTTGACCGGTTTAGCCGGTACTCATTGTATTGCAGGATCAAGCTTTTGAGAGTGAAGAGAATCCCCAAACCAAACGTAGATACCAAAGTTCCTAAGAACAACACCACCGGTCTGGATTGGTAGTTGATTTTCACCTGGTTGTCCTTGTACACGATGACGAACTCCTGGAGAAGCAACAAGAGATTGCGGAGGTCCTGCTTGCTGTAGCCAGCGAGCTTGGAGAAATTAATCATGGTGCCACTTAAGGTGGAAAGCGAGAATTATGAAATGAAACTAATATGTACAGTTGAACTATAAATTTACAAAAAAAAAGTGCCCATGACAGTAACCTTTTCCCCCCACACGCAAACATGCTAGCGATGTCCCGAGATACCGAGGAAGACCCGTACATCTGGTGCACGGGTGTAAATAGGGCGAATGAACATGTAATTACGAGGGATGAATGATGGGCGTATTCAGCGAGCCAGACAGGCGGTCGGGCTTACTTAGTTCAGGTTTGAGGAAATCCGAAGTCTTGTGTGGGTACATAGACAGAAGTAGGGTCTATTTGGTAAGGTGTTTCTTCACGCAGTTGGAGAAGCAAAGGAACTCTTTCTGGCAGGTGTTGTGACTGATTGTACTGTAGGTATTCAAGACACACTTTCCGTAGGCAGAGCCTTCAGCAGCGCAGTTGGCGCTAGCGGCCATAAGCTTCTTGGCCGGTCTAACGGGTTTGGACATAGAGGGATTGGGCAAAAGAGCGGAGGTGAAAGATAGAAGAAGAGAGCAGAGTAGAAAAGATCAGAATATAAATTTCGCAGACTGAAAAATTATGCTCAATTAGACTCTATTCGGCTTCGTAATTGCCCCATAATGGCCAGAATGTCCCGAGTCAGCATACAAATGCAGTAGGAATGTAAGCACATGATTATAATGAATATATATAGAGAAAGGAATATGAAATCTAGTAAGTCTAAGTGTAATAAAATCTTTAGATACGTGATGAGAACGAAACAGAAATGAATGTATGAGGAATAGATGCACTAAGATAATCCGAGCTTATGGTCCACTTTAATGGCCACCTTCAAAATTTGTTCCATGAACATCAACGTCAAGATTGAATGGGGCCCCACTCTGAACAATTGGGCCCAGAAACCCTTATATAAGGCTGCGAACCCTTCTGATTTAATAGTCTTTGCAAAGCAGTCGATGGGACCAGTGTACAAGTTCCCCTTCTGGTTATACACTCTGGTCAACACCACATCGCACGGGTTCATCACGATCGCCACACCCAAACCAGCAGCACTGGAGGCAAGGAAATGTAAAGCAAAGGTTCCATCGCGAACTATTTGGTGGTTCAATAAGTAGTTCTTCGCAAAGTTATACACTGGCAACTGTGCTGCCGAACCGGCCCCCGTACGTAACACGGCAGCATCGACTCCTCGGAACAACCCTTTGAAGCCTTCGGACCGGTAGATCTGCGAAAGTCCATCGGAAACCCCTTTATAGTGGGTTTGCTGTCCGACGGCCTGCGAACTGTGGGTTTTGTTATAGGACTGCATTCTTGTCTTGATGAGAAAGAAGGGTGATGCCACCACAGCACCAGCAGCACCCGAAATGGTACCCGCAATAACGTTAATCGGCACGTTCTGAGGAATCGGTTTGCCTTCCTCGAAGTTGTCGCTGTCCAAGTACTTCGTGAGGTAGTATCTACTTGGCTCATAGAGGCCTAGACGGCAGCCATTTAGCCCAAGCTGGTAGTAGTACCCACAGAGCAAACCTTGTTGTAATCCACGGAATCCTTCGTGTTTGTAGATGTACCCAAATGCCTGAAATGGGTTTTTATACACCTTAGGAGCATTGGAGGTTCTGCTGAGTTCCCCTTGGAGCTGCATTCTCGTTTTGATCAACTCTATGGGGTTGGTGAAAGTAACGGCCCCACAAGCGGCCAATCCACCGGAAACAAAGCCCCCGAGCGTGGAGATGGTCTGAGGCTGTTGCTTGACTTCGTTGGAGCTCATACTATCAGACTGGTGCTAGGTAGAAGGGGAAAGTGGAAAGAAAGATTTGGTGGAAAATTTTCACCGATAACGGCTCGCGGTCGGTGAAACCGCGAAGCGGCCCAGCGCAGCCGAGAACAGCGTAGCAAAGGCCAGAGTGGTGGCGAAAACAGTAGCATAAACGGTGATAGAGATGAGAAGAGAAAGTAGAGGAGAAACTAAGGGGAATGGTATATGTTGTTTGGGGAGATTTGGAGGGAAACGTTGACTGACCGAGGGTTTTGGTTTGGGCCCACGGTAGGCAAGTTGCTGCGAAAGAAATGAAATCGGGTCCACAGAAGAAAAAAATGGTGCGAATGTCTGAGCGAATCGGGTCTACGCACGAGAAAAATGGTGCGACTTTTAGAACGAATCCGGTCCACTGGATGGAATGATGGCGGGAATGTCACCTTGAACTGTCCCTATCTCGTACGAACGTGGACCCACGGCCGCACCACAACGGCATCGGGCGAACATACGAATACTCCGACAAGCAGAAGACCTGAACTACTTCAAAGAAACCACTTGAGGCACTGAAAACTTTCTTTCAACTCTTCTCACCACACTCTGTACCCCACAGAGTCGATTCTTTCGCGCCGTCCGTCTTTTTGGCCTGGATCTGGCCCTAACCAAACGCTGACTAAACCCTCCATTCGGACCAGATCCAGGCCAAAGAGAAAGTCGCGAAATATTTCAATATCTGCTCATCTTTTCTCTCTTTACTCTCCTACTCACGCCTTCCACCATGCTCCGACCCATGTCCTCGTCCCATAGGACCAAACACCTTGTCAGACACCTCGCCACGGCGGCCCAGATCGAAACCTTGAGCAAGTACCCCGTTGGCCTCAATGTTCACGGCTACGTCATTGACCACGTCCAGCCCATACCCGAGTTCTCTGTGGTTGCGGTCAAGCTTAAACACGCTAAAACTGGGTCCGAACACTTACATTTAGACGTGCCTCATGATAAGAACAACGTCTTTCTGGTGGCTTTCAAGACAAACCCACCCAATAACACGGGGGTGCCCCATATTTTGGAGCACACTACTCTCTGTGGTTCCTACAAGTACCCCGTCAGAGACCCGTTCTTCAAGATGTTAAACCGGTCATTGAGTAACTTCATGAATGCCATGACAGGCCATGACTACACATTCTACCCATTTGCAACCACCAACCAGACTGATTTCAACAACTTGATGGACGTTTACTTGTCGTCTGTGTTCGAACCATTGCTAACATACGAAGACTTCCTGCAAGAGGGCTGGAGACTCGAACAAAGCGATGTCAATGATGCAAGTAGTGATTTGACGTTCAAAGGGGTGGTTTACAATGAAATGAAGGGTCAGTGCTCGAACTCCTCGTACTACTTCTATATCAAGTTCCAGGAAGCAATCTACCCATCGTTGAAAAATTCCGGTGGAGACCCGGTGCATATCACAGACTTACAGTATGAAGATCTTGTAGACTTCCATTCTAACAACTACCACCCGTCCAACTCCAAAACATTCACGTACGGAGCATTACCATTGACGAACCATCTAGAAAAGTTGAACGACTACTTTAAGGGCTTTGGCGGTCGCTCAACAAAGCCAGCCGTAAGAAAGCCGATATTTGACAATAGATCCTTGCCCGAAAGTAGATTCGACGTTACCATCAAGGGCCCCGTCGACACCATGTCCAATAAGCCAGTCAGCGAACAGTACCAGGCATCGATTACCTGGTCATTGGGAAACCCGCTCGAGGAAGGGAAACAGGATGAAATTTTTAAATGGAAGATTTTGAGCTCGTTATTATGTGATGGCCACAACTCTCCCTTCTACCAGGAATTGATAGAAACAGAGTTTGGTGACGATTTTTCAGTAAATAATGGATTTGACACCACCACCGCTTTGATGAGCTTTACTATGGGTCTCAACAACTTATCATTGGAAAAGGTGCAATTATTAGAATCGAAAATCACCCAAGTTTTCACAGAGAAAGTTCTCCCGGAGTTCGCTAAGAATGAGCAGAGTGTTTATCATGATAGAATCGAAGCCATTTTACACCAGATTGAACTTAACTTCAAGAAACATAAACCAGAGTTCGGTCTTGGGCTTTTGAGCTCCGTTCTTCCTACGTGGGTCAACGGAAGTGACCCCATCAAAACATTACAAGTAGATAGGATTTTGACCCAATTCAAAGAAGATTACCAGAAGAACGGCCTTGCTATGTTCACAGAACTTCTCCAAAGAACTGTACTCAATGATAGTACACCAAAGTTCAAATTCACAATGGAGCCATACGAAGACTTCAGTAAAGACTTAGCCCAGGAAGAAGCTGCAAGACTTGTGAAGAAAACTGAAGGCTTAAACGAAGAGGACAAGGAGGTGATATTCAAAAGAAGCCAACAATTGTTAGAAAAGCAACAAACCGAGGGAGACGTTTCTGTGCTTCCAACTCTTACATTAGGAGACATCTCTAGACAAGGAGACTTCTATCCTCTTTCTTTCTCTAAGTTCAACGACGATGCCAATATGATCCAAAAGAGAATCGTCGATACCAATGGCTTGGTGTATGTAACTGCTGCAAAGGACTTATCTTATATTCCAGAGAAGTTTTACAAGTACTTACCATTATTTAACTCTTGTTTAACCAATTTGGCTGGTACAACCCAAACCCCCATCACAGACTTGGAAACAAAGATTCAGAAGTTAACTGGTGGTGTAAGCTTCGGAGTGAGCGCTAAGACCGACCCTTATGATATTGGTAAAATGAAATTAAGGTATGTATTGTCTGGAATGTCATTAAAAGAGAAAGCAGAGAATATCTATGATTTATGGTTAGAGATTTTGAATGAAACCAAACTCGATAGCTCTGATGCTGCTGTCGTGGACAAATTGAATACTTTGATCAAGAACTTGGCCCAAAACCAAATGAATGTTATTGCTGATAGGGGCCACTCATATGCCAACTCCTATAACAATGCTCAGCTCACAGTGCCAAAGTATTATAATGACGTGACAGGAGGAATTGCTCAGGTACAGTTCATTATGGAACTTAACCAAAGATTGGAAACCGAAGGAAAAGAATTTTTGGCCAATGAATTGTTACCCACATTAAGAGAGATCAGAAATCTTGTAGTAAATGGGTACACTTCGGGACTATCTTCAGCAGGAGGATTCAATTACAGCATCATTGGTGATGCTGACATCGTGAGAGACAATGAAACCTTGGTGCAAGCGTTTGAGAAGAAGTTATCATCAGTCAACGACTATACTGTTCAGGAAGATGAATTGAGTAAGTTGACTATGAACTTCCGTTCATCTGTTGGCCTCGGAAAAGAGACATTAATCAATCTTCCTTTCCAAGTAGGCTACTCATCATTGGCTAAGCTAGGATCTGCGTTTGCTACCAAAGACGGTGCCTCATTACAAGTTTTGTCACAGATTCTTACTTACAAGCATTTACATTCTGTGATTAGGGAAGCCAATGGGGCATATGGAGGAGGTTTGAACTTTGATGGCTTAGGAGGTACTTTGAACTACTACTCCTATAGAGACCCAAACCCAATTAAGTCGATCGAGTCTTTTAAGCAGACCCCTCAAATAGCTTTGGAGAAGCTTGCGAATGTGTGGGATAGTAAGGATTTGCAAGAAGCCAAATTGGCTATTTTCCAGAGTGTTGATGCGCCTAGCCATATTGCAAGCCAAGGTGCCAGTACTTTCTTAGATGGGGTCACTGATGAGTTAAGACAGGAAAGAAGAGAGAGGTTCCTCGATGTGAGTATTAATGACTTGAAGGATGTTGCTGAGAGATATTTGGTTCCAAGCGACGAGGTTGTGACGGTTGTTGGTGACAATGAGATGCTCAAGGTGAATGACCATAAATGGGATATCGTTGTGTTAGCAAATAAGGTATAGTGTAGATAGTTTAGATGTAAATAGAGAGTTTTGTAAATACAGCTGAGATATATATCTGCTACAACTTAGATGGTCAGTTCGTATGGATATCCTTACGGAGGACAGTTCATAAGGAATCTCTTACGGAGGACTTCTTTATAATTGTATATTGCTTTAATTACATGAGGACGTTAATATATACATGACGGAAGATGCTGGAAGCCTATACGCGATGGCTACGGGTGTAGTCTTTGGGAACGAGATCAGGCACCTTTCTCTTCTTGCTTTCGGTGAAGAGACAATGTCTCTTGGCTCTGGGATCATACAAAATCAAGTTCAATCTCTGGGTGTGTCTTGGAATGCTGAACCATTTCTCGTACCCTGTCTTGGCAGCCGACACGAGCTTGACCATGGTATGTGCTGCCTTAGGTTTAGCCATGGTGTGATAAGGGCTTTGGTTGTGGATGTGTAGACTCAAGGTTTAGGTTCAACTTGGTTTTATCAAAAACTTTTCTGAAAATTCGGCTGCGCACGCACTTAAATCAACTTCCCAAATTGGCAGTGGCTGTCACTGTTTGACAGTAAATGTATGCGCGTAAGTGAAAAAAATGGACACGCTAAACAACAAAAAAAACCGAAGAAAACGACAATACAACAACCATACTTCTTTATTTCAACCTGAACATGTTGTCGTCTTTGATCTTTGCATTGACGTATTTGTTATCGATTGCTGTGTCGTTGCACTTGGACATCGAAGCCAAGACTAATCCAGAGCCAGTTTGTATCAGGGACTTCGTTACAGCTGATCAGTTGGTGGTGGTAAACATCAAAACCAACGGTAGAGTTGGAGATGGCCAGCAATTAGACTTGAGAATCGTTGATTCGTTGGGTAATGAGCATCGTCGTAAGAATGATATTGCTGGATTGCATAAAGCTGCTTTCACCAGTCATCATAGTGCTGCGTTTGACATCTGTTTCACCAACAGATTGGAGAACAAATGGTCCAAGCATGTTGTATCTCGTTCGATTGAATTGGACATCGAAAGTGGGGCTGCTGCCAGAGACTGGAACGCCCTCCAAGCATCCGAAAAGTTGGCTCCAGTAGAAGTCGAATTGCGTAGAGTGCAAGAGTTAACCGCTGAAATTGAAAACGAATTACAGTACTTGAAGACAAGAGAAGAGAGAATGAGAGATACCAACGAGTCCACCAACGCCAGAGTTAAGTGGTTTTCCATGTTGATTGTGTTTTCCTTGGTGGGTTTGGGCGTATGGCAGATCCAATACTTGAGACACTACTTCAAAGTCAAGCATATCATCTGAGCGTAGAGGTTTCATCCTGTGTATTGAGGTATTAATGTACATGCCCTGGGGTATACAACGGCCCTTATTGTAGACTTCCGAAGTGGAAATCATGGAGATCTGTAAACAGAACAAAGTCGGTGCCATACTTCTTCCGTTGGCCGTCTGCAGCAGCACCGGCTGAGCGAAGTTGCTCTATTGACTGCTTATCATCGACCTCTGACATCACTCGGTTCATCATGTAAACCAAGATGTAGTTGAGCCTGCTCCAGTTGGAATTGTCTTGATCGTCCTCGGACCACGAATAGAGGTCATCTTGCACTATAAGCTGGGAGAATTTGTCGACCTTATTCTGATTAGATTCCTCGACTTCAACGAAGTAATCGTAGAGTTCCACCAGCTGGGTTATTTCCGAGAGAATTTGGTTCATGAGTTTCCACACTAGTTGATTATAAACTCGATCTGGAACCCCCACAAGGGCCGGAGCTTCAAAAAACGCTTCAAAAAGGGGGATATCTATGATCATTAACTTGCTGCTGGTCAATCTGATGAACAAGCCGATCTCCGCACCACACTCTTCTGACATTTGCTTCATTAGTTCAAGCCGGTAGTATAGTAGTGTGATGACTTTGCTTCGAAGTGACATTGAATCCATATTATCGTTCCATGGCTGCAAATTTTCATTAGTTTGTCTGTCTCGACGAGCAAGTGCTTTCTCTCGCTCATACAATGGCTGGGGCTCGAAGGTTGTTTCTATATTGAGCCCTGTGAATATGAATTCCACCGCCCGGTCGCTCCATTCCTTGGTGTTGGTGCTCAAATGCGACATTAGCAGTAGGAGCAAGATTCTGCTGTCCATAAAGATCAATTTAATCACAGTAGAGCGTCTGCTGGATGTTTGCTCGGAAAACAATCGCTCTGTTTCAAATGTGAGATTGAAGGTTAAGAAGTCCACCAAAAAGTGGAAAAATGCACTATAACTTCGGTAGATCAAATGGTTATTGAAGCTGCCACTGTTGCTGGATCTCTCAGCACAGATTAAGGTCCATTGAAGTAGTTTCCATAGATTATAATTCGGCGTATTTCGCAATTGACTAGCAAGAAGCAGCTCGTCCGTTATCTTAATATGATGTAGTTCTTCCTCTAAAGGCACGGGCTTTAATGGGCTTACTGAACGGGGCATTCTTCTCCCGGGACTTGAGGATCTAGTTCCTTTCTTGGCTGGGCTCAGAGATCGGGCTTTGGACCTCGGTTTGGTAGGACTGCTGTCTATGTCGGTTACAACGTCCTCCTTCCCTGGAGAAGACAAGTAGGAAACGTTTTTAAACAAATCTGAGGCTTTTCCCCTTACCAAGGAGCGAGAGCTGGCTGATTTTGTGGGAGAAAGGAAGTAGTCTTTATATCTCATCACTTCTTCTTCAATGCTGGTCTTCAAGACATCTCCTTCGCTATCTGAATCGCTGACGATTTCACTTTCCGACTCACTCTGATCAGCTTTCTTCATTAGACTTATAATATCACGTTTTCTAGGTGATTGAGGACTCAACTTTGGCTTGTTTCCAAGTTGATGGCTGGTGAAGGTAGACTTTCGTCGTATAATCTGCTGCACAACTGTTATAAAACTGTTATATAACGAGTCATCTTCTTTATCTGCTGCTGTTATCACAAGCAAATATCTCCGGAGCATCAACAAGCTGATTTCTCTGACATGCAACTTATGAACTGTAACATCTCCAGGCAAATAGTTGGTAATGATGTCACCTCTTCTACCGTCATAGGGTTTAGCTGCTACTGTGAAGAGAACATGCAATAGCTTGACCGACGGAACCTTTACTAGTGTGTCTCCGTCGTCACTATTTCTGGCAAACGTCGTTGCCAAATGGAACAACACCTCTTCTATCTCCTTATACTCCGGAATGTTTCTGTCGGTACCATCGTAGACGATGACTTCTCCAAGCAATTGGTCGAGCAATTGAGTCTGCAATAGTGCCATCTTCTCATCGTCAAACAATAGGTGCGGGTGCCTCGCATCCTTCATTGTCACCGTTGGTGGAGTAAAGATGTAAATATCAGTGCAAAAATATAGCTATCAATTTTTCGCATCAGATCAGGAAACATAGAGTACTTAAATAGTGAGGATTCTAGTTTATACATACAAACAAAATGGTATCGCTTAAAAAGAACCATATAGCACAGGTTAAGGTTTACTATATAGCTGCAGCTCAGGTATGGAATAATCAATTAAGCTAAAAGTGGAATAAACGTCAATAGCCAATAGTCTAGTGTGTGGCTGCAAGTCTTTTTGGAGCCTATTCATAGCTATAATTTGATCGAAAATTCACTTGTATCTTTATCAATGTTGTCTTGTGTACATGGTCTTTATCTGCCTAGTCATTTCTAGTTATAATAACTATATACTAAGATAGAACTTGCTTTTATACTCCCAGACATCCAGTAGACAGACCCACCTGAGTGGGAAATGCCTGGCTCTGGGAACTTCTATTGTCATTTCTACATCAAGGGTCCCATTATCCGATACCTCAGAAAGTCATTTCATTAATCGTATTCTCCTAAGTTACCGAGAATCTCGGCAAAGTCCTTTATCGACACCGAGATACCCAGCTTCAATTTTTCAAAGTCATAGTTCACAATTTCACCATCAGTGTCGGTCGAACAACACCCAAGCATATCGATCAAAAAAGAGTCACCCAACTCCTGTTCATCGAGGCCCAACAACGTTTTGATACTCTGAAGTACCGGAAGCGTAAGCCGCTGGCCCACTGGGTCCTGGTGTTTGTCTTTCATGTTACTGGCATCGATAAATAGCCTCCAGCTCTTGTATATATGGCTGTAGTTATCCCTAAACTTCACTAATCGGTTGGTACACCGTATTAGCTTATCGATGTCAATGATATCGATGATATTGTTAGGAAAGTCACTGGCGTTGGTTATGGTGAAATGTCGGAGTAATTGAAGGGTGATGTATTGTTTGTGGTTCTTATCGTCTAGTATAAAGTTATCCTTTTGCATCACCTCGTAGTAGTAGCCAATAACTTCGGTGATATCATCGGTGAAACATTCAGGAATCTTCAACTGATGAAACAATTCCGGAACCTGGCGGAGATACAAGTCAGGGTTTTCCACCGTCAACTTTCCGTACGCATCGAGAATCTCATCTTCAATCTCGTTAGTTACGGAATTGAAAGTCTCCAGTCGAGCGGACTTCTGTTTAGACCTCCGGGACATTGTAGGAGAAATGAGGTGAGGCCAAAATAGGAAAAAGAAATATTGACAAACTCCGATAAGAAAAAAAAAAAAAAGAATGAGAAATATCTGACAAAGCATATAAAATCTATATTTCGATTCACTTTCAGCATGACGGTTGCACCCTCAATTAAAACTACGTTGGTAGAGGTCACTTCCCAGTTAGACAGTCCTCCGTGCCGGATATTCTTGAAGAACGAGAATGAGCAGCCTTCAGGAAGCTTCAAGCTCCGAGGAATGAGCAGAATGCTATCAGACTCGGTGGAAGAAGCCAGAAAACAGAACCGAAACGGGATCCACTCTTACTCGTCTTCTGGGGGAAATGCTGGTCTTGCAGTTGCCTACGCTAGTCGACACATGGACATTCCATGTACGGTAGTCTTGCCTGAGATCTCGAAGCCGATATTCATTGAGTTGTTGAACAGCTTCGGGGCCGAGGTGATTGTTCATGGGAAGCACTGGGGTGAAGCTGATGAGTATTTGCGGGAAGTTATCGTCAAGTCGCTTGACCCAAGCATCTACCCAGTCTACTGCCACCCATTCGATCACCCTTCGGTGTGGGAGGGCCACGGCACCATGATTGACGAAATCGTGGAACAGATGCTGCCTCAAGACCTCAACAAGGTGAAAGGTGTGGTGGTGAGTGCAGGCGGAGGAGGTCTCTACAATGGGGTGATCAACGGGTTGAAGAAGAACGAATTAAGCATTCCGGTGCTTGTATTGGAAACAGACACTACTGCATCGTTCAACAAGGCAGTGGAAGCCGGTAAACTAGTGACATTGGATAAAATCGTCACCTTGGCTCCTACTTTGGGAGCCCCTCGGGTATCGCAGAAGGCGTTCGACAATTACTACGCCCATAAGACGTTCGTGGACGTGCTAGGCGACATCGATGCGATCAAAGGCACGGTTCAGTTTTACGACAAATTTGGCATCTCCGTGGAACCAGCTTGTGGGGTAACTGTGAGCCTTGCATTTGAGCATCAAGAATTGTTGCAAAAGTTCGACCCTCTGCCCGAGGATATCGTTATTCTTGTTGTATGTGGCGGGTTGGGGGTTTCTCCTGCTACATTAGAAGAGTACCGTACTCTCATCAAATAAAACTCCCATTAAATTTACAAAATAGTTATATATTTATAGGCAAAAGAATCGTTATCTTGTGAAAAAAGCAACTTCGCACAAAAAATGATCACCAGCAAAACTTCTCCAACTTCATTTCACATCACACTGTTCCTTTTCTGATAAGCTCTGTACCATTGAATTGCGAGAATGGCTCCCAGTAATCAGGGCTGGCTCCCACTATGGAACAGCAGTCCGGCGGAAGAACCAGTGGACCAAGTCAAAGATCAGGCATCAGACAGCAACAACAGTACACAGACCTCGAACGTCACGCGGGGTGTAAAGCTCAAAACATCAACCACTTCGCTAGCGTCAATGGCAGCTGGCAACTGGCTCAAGTGGAAGAAGAAGGAAGAGGAACTTGAGCGAAAAAAGCAGTATTTGGATGATAATGAAGATGCGGTGGGCGAAGGCCACGAAAATGAAGATGATGGAGATGATTACATCCCCGATGATAATGGCGACGAAATCGACGATCATGTGCAGAACAGGAAGAAGAGCTGGAGCTTCTGGAATAGTAATAACAACAGCACCTACGACCTCGATGAAGGCCCCAGTGGTGGCAGTGGAGTTGGTGGAGCTGGTGGTGGTGGTGGTAACCGGAATAAAGACACTAACCTAGCTAATAAGATCTTGCCTTCGTCGCCGTCTCTCCCCAGCAAGCCAAGCGAGCAGATCAGCAGCGGCGGTGAGGAAGATAATGAAGATGATGCGGTGTTGTATAAACCGCATGATAAGCCATCGCAGTTTAAGCAAATCAACACCCACAAGAACGAGAACTTGAATCAAAATGAAATCGTCCCTTCATGGTACCACTGCTTGCCTCACCAAAGCTCGTCAGCATCAGCCAACTCCTTAGCCAACTCCTTTTTCACCAACACATCCACTGCTAACAAGAGCAATTCGCAATTATTCAAGGGAGACATCTCCAACTGGAGAAACCTCATAAACCAACTCTCCACCAGACTAGGGTTCAGTTCCCAGTCCCTCAGTAGCGTGGTACCGGAAGACAGTGGTACCGAGTACACTCCGGCGACGGTCGAGAAAGAATTCAGTCTTCTTTACGAAAGAACATATAAACTCTACGGTAAGTCTCTCGCTAAATTGCCTCAAAGCAAACGAGCCTGTTTACCAAACTATAGCAAGTACTACACGAAATCCGATAAAGAAGAAGAGAACTATCAATTCCAGCAGCAAACCCAACTAGAAGATGATGCCAACGATCCTAACTCTATCTCCATAACGAACGACCCCATGGGGAATCTTCTCATCAACTATAAACCACAATCTACCAAGGCACATAACCATCAGCCTGTAGTGAACTCCTCCGATATCGTATCACAGAAGATTGGGCCCTTGAATAAGATTAAGAAGATTTTGATTATCGGAGTCCATGGCTTTTTCCCAACCAAAATGATCAGGCCACTTATTGGGGCTCCGAAGGGGACTTCGTTGAAATTTGCCAACGAAGCGGAAAAGGCCATGCTTCGTTACTGCATTGAAAACAACTTGATCACCGAAGGAGAAGCCAACGATATCAGTATCCAGAAAATCGCTTTGGAGAAGGAAGGAAAGATCTTCGACCGAGTGACGTTTTTCACCGAAATATTGACCAAATGGAAAAGCGAGTTGAATGACGCTGACTTCATCTTCGTTGCTTCGCATTCGCAGGGATGTGTAGTTTCCATAATGCTTTTGGCCAAGTTAATAAAGATGGGAATCTTGAAGAACCCATTGACAAAGAGAATAGGGATCTTGGGGATGGCCGGAATCAACAATGGACCCTTCTATGGAGTCGATAAGTCGTTCTTGATGAAGGCTTACTCTGCCATTGAGAATGAATCATTGACAGAGCTTTTTGAACTCACAAAATTCTCCAGTCCCCAGTCGTTGGCTTATAAGGAGTCGATACAAATCATTATTAATGCCAACGTCAAGATCTGCTTCATAGGATCCATTAATGACCAGTTGGTTCCCCTTTATTCGGCATTGGCATCTCATGTGTACCATCCCAACATCTACCGGGCATGCTACATTGACCAATCTTCCCAGGCGCCAGTTTTCATCAAAAAACTAGTTTCGTTGTGTTGTCACTTGCAAAACATTGGCTATTTCGACAATAACGTCCTTAAGGAACTCAGCGCTGTGTTAGCAGGGCCCATAACCGGAGGAGGGCATTCTAAGATTTATAATGATGGGAAAGTGTACGATATGGGGATCAAGTTTGTGCTTGACACCGACGACATCGTCATTCCTCCTACGGACTTTTCTTCCTTCACCAAGAGGCCTGATTACTTGATGAACCCAGTGCGGTTCCAGGAACCGGAATACGAAGAAATCGTGCGGATTCCTGCCACGAACCAAGTGTACATCAAGGAATATGACGTCGGGAAAATTGGCACCAATCCATTCATTTTGCCGTGGTGTTTGCGAGGATTGATATTTAACATTGAGAAGAATTGGCCCAATAACAACAAGCTTATATCTGTTGATAGCGGGCGAGACTTCGGCAAGACCGGTTATGACGAAATCAAAGAGCTCTATGACTTATTTGAGGCGTGGAAACCTGATTCAAAGGTTTTGAAGGATCTCAAATTTAGACTTAATGGGATCCGAGCCAGCAAATTATGATAGAAGTAAACGTATAAAAAGTAAGTAGTTTAATGCACCTAAGTTATGTGAATGTATGTGATCTTCAAGCCCGCTCAAGTGACTCAGTGGCCGCATTTCCCTGGCCCTAGCTTGTTCCCTGTTCATTTCTGTTCCAACTCCTCCATTCTCTGCCTATTTTCTCCCTCCGCTGTCACTGGTGGGGCCATTTTCGTGATCTTCCCTTTGGAGGCTTCTTTAGCTGCGCTCCGCGTAGTAGTGTGGAAATTCACGCGAAAATAAACAATCCTGCTCACTTTCTTCCTCAACCGTGGTGAGTATTCCCATTGTATAATAATAACCCATCTGCATGTCTACTATGGTGCTGCTACCTTCGAAGTCGGATGGCAGTCTGATTCAGTCCAAGAAGTCCAGATCTCGGACTCGTGAACTTACCCATGAACGTAAAATTGACGACTTGGTGGATCTGGGCGTCATCCGGTCTCATATAAACGCCCAGTTTCCTGAGTTGCTGGTGTCGAAAATCGTAGCTGACGTGGAACACCAGTATCCTCTGTTGGACTGGCAAGACCAGGAAGTCCAGCTTTTGGTCGAACTATGGCAACAGGACTCGGCCCTCAGTGAGATAACTTCAGAGTTGGTGCTAAGAAACAGCGAAGAAGTCGGCCTTAAATTGCACCTTTTGAACACGGTGTTTGCCCACTTGAAAAATAAACTTTCCGTATCGAAGCTCATGTCTCTATTCACCATTTACGAGGGCAAGTTGTTCACTCGAGAGGAACTAGCCAAAAAATACTATATAAACGAAGTCAAAGAGGACCTCGACGATTTTTCCCGTCTCCCGGTCCCCGAATGGACACAGCGGGAAAAGCTGGTTCTTCTCGAACATTACATGAAGAAACCAAATAAGCCTCTCACTAGATTGTGGCTAAGAACTGAATCCGACATCAACGCTATGCTTCAACAACTTCAACCAGAAATACCCCAGAAAACACTTTCACAAACTGCCTTAAATAAGGTGTTAGGTCTCTTAGCAAAGGGCCACACCCATAGAGAAATCTTACACCTCATTGAACACCCTTCAGACCCCAATGCCATGAGTTTAATTGTACAATTAGATTCTTGCTTAAGCAAATCATGGACTTCCAAGCAAGACAAAGAATTCATTTCCAATGTAGTCAGTGGAAAACCCTTAAATGTCACCGATGCTGAAGCTTTCACGAGATATTGGCAATTGCTAATTCAACCACCTCCTCCAATCGAAAATGGTCAAATACCAGAAGACACGTCTGATGTAGAGGAGTACGATGTCAATGATGAAAAACAGTATCTCAGCTACCTATATGAAAGATGTAATAAAAGAGCAACAACCACCTCTTTGAAGAAACATTTCCCAACTGTTCCCTTGTCTAAACTTTTTGATGATATGCGGGTGCATAATTTGCGCCAGAACGGTCAACATCTCACCAAGTTCGAGGTGGAATATATACGTGAGTTGGTCAATCATGATGTACCTCTAGACGACACTTTCCAGGAATTTCAGTTTCATGATCGTGAAGTCGTACTGGCAAAATACAAAACTGTTAAAATGGCAGGTAGTAAAAGAAAGGTGCCAGGAAGAAGCTCTATCGAACAACTTATCTACGAGGCACAATGGTATTCCACTTACGGAGATATGGGGCCCCAAAGTAAGAAAAGACGAACAAGAAGAAATGTGGAACAAGAACTTAACCAGATTGAAAAGCAAGCCCGTGAAATCAAAAACATCATAGTTAAACCCAAAGAGTATACGGAAGAAGAGTTGAAGTTGAGGGAACAAGCAAGAATTGCAAGATTACAGATGAAACTTCGTAAAGAGGAAGAAAGAAAACGTCAGCAAGAAGAAAGACGACTTTGGAGACTAAATAATCCCCATTTAGTAGCCAAGAGTAGAACGAAATCAAATAAAAACATCATTAAGCGAATGTTGGCCGATGCTGAGTATTTCCAGAGTGTCACCGGTGATGGGAAACTAGTTAAAACTGGTGACAAACGTCATAGAAAGAAAACGACTCATTTTATTCCAGAATTCAAGGATAGATCTGCTATAAAGAAAGTTCATAGGAAACTTTTAGAAAACAGACTATCTGCATTGAAGAAAAAGGCAAAGGAAAAGACAAGAAAGCGTAGAAGGAGAAGGAACTCATTCGCTATCGAAGGTAACGTCTCTGAAGATACTAATGAAGAAGATGACTGCTTTGAGGATTCATTACAAGCAGCAAGAAATGCTCTCGATGATTCTCCTGGGCCTGATGATGCTGATGATGGGTTGGATAGTTTTAGTCCCTTCGATCCAACTGATATTATTCATGATTCTTATGCACCTCTTCATGACAGAAAGCTCTTTGTTGAGTCAGCGTATGAAAAGATTTCACATATCCCAAAAATCGAATTCTCGGAGAATACGATAATAGACTCGATGAATGCAATGTTCCATAACGACGATAAGGTCCCTGCCATCAATACTGCAGCAGTTGAGGTGATATCCAAACATTTCAAGAACTATCGAGACCTTGCGTCAACTTTCCCTCCAGTGACTACTAGAAACCAATCAAATCAGCGTCTAATTAACCCTCTCAATAAGCTAAGAGTGAGATTTCTACTTCACCCAGCCTATAGTGAGATGTTCATCTTAGCTGAACCTAAAAGCAATGAACTTGATCCTGTATTTGAGGTTCAAAAAATCTTTCAAATTCATTATGCATTGTACTTTTCATCGTCGGAAAAATTAAAGAAAATCATCTATTACGACTTCTGTAAAGGGTTGGAAGTTGCCATTAATGATAATAGCTTTAGTGACTTCATGTTCATTATTGATAGTTGGAATGAGTTAATGATCAAATTGTGTCCTAACCCTATTGACTTTGATACTTCGGTAGATATTAACAGTGATTTGAGGACATATTTGCCAGAAACCCGAATTCCTACTGCTGAAGAAATGAACTTTAGTGTTTTTGTCAACGAATTGATGAAAGTGGATACTATCTTTACTCCGTCTTCGGTATCTCCAATGCCGGAAAATACTGTAAAGATTTCATTCTTAAACTCAGATGTTCATAGTTCAGTCCCAACACCTCCGGCAGATGAAGATTCAGATCATTCCCCTATTGTAAAAGTTCACAGGAATATAGTACTCAATCCGTCCCCTTCGCTTCTGGTTGAATCATCTCAGAAAGAAGCTGACCCATTATTACACTCAGAAATTAAAATGGAGTCGTCTCATATTCCACAGACAGTAGAAGATAGGACTCCGGTCTTATCTTCTCCTACTGGTCTACCTCTCAAAGTAGAAGTTGGAGACAATATCAGAGTATCTTCGAGACCAGACGATTATTCAGAAAAATTCTTTGAGAATTTGAAAACCATGACAGAAGTATCCAGGTTTTGTCTTCAACAATTACTACTTCGAGCATACACCCGAATTGTGTCACCTAACTCACAAAAGCTTAGATCCTACAAGGCCTTCACAGCGGAAGTTTATGGTGAATTACTACCATCATTTGTTAGTGAAGTCTTGACAAAAGTGAATCTTTTACCAAATCATCGATTTTATGATCTAGGATCTGGTGTGGGAAACACTACCTTTCAGGCCGCCCTTGAGTTTGGCGTTAAGTTCAGTGGCGGTTGTGAACTAATGGAACATGCGTCCAAATTAACCCAATGGCAGCTCAGCTTTATGAATAAGCAAATGAAGGTGTTTGGTTTAAACAAGCTCCCATTAGATTTTGCTTTACTGCAAAGTTTTGTTGATAATGAACTGGTGAGAAAGGAGGTTATCGACTGTGACGTTTTAATTGTAAATAACTATCTTTTTGACTTCCCATTGAATGTTGAAGTAGGGAAGTTGTTGTATGGACTCAAGCCTGGAACGAAAATAATCAGTTTGAGAAACTTCATTCCTCCAAGATATAAAGCAGGATATGATTTGACGGTTTTTGACTATTTGACTGTTGAAAAGCACGAGATGAGTGATTTCCTCTCAGTCAGTTGGACTGCAAACAAGGTACCCTATTATATTTCTACGGTTCAAGAATCAGTTCGTCCTGAATATTTGTGACCATAATAACATTTTTATAAAGGTATTGACGCTGCTAAACTTAGCCCCAATAAATGTACATTACATTTCCGTATGTCTTTGTAGATTTCATAACATCAATTATCAATGGAAGTATTTCGCTTTGCAACAAAGAAATTTACACAATAGATCGATATTGTGCTAGACCTTGAAATAACTTCAACATGAAGTTGTGCTCATATGCTTACCAAAGGACGTGTATATAGTACATTTCATTAAAAGAGAGTAGGAAGGATGACTAAATTACATACAGACAAAAGCTGAAAGAGATCTCTCATGCTTTGGTCTTTGATTTCTTAGATGAGGTTACAGTGCCAATGTCACTTCCCCTCTTGACACCATTCCCATTTATCGGCGTAGATGGTTCCACCGAACCAGGCCTAGTACTTGAATTTGAATTTGCTCCAGTGTTGAATCTCCCCTTCACAGTCTTTTTCGCTTGGGCTCCATCAGATTCCCTACTCAATGCCAAAAGTAAAGTATTGACTCTTCTACCAATTTCTTGAGTAGTTCTGGAAGTAATATACCAATTAAATCTGAACAAATCACTATTCATGATTTCCTCTTTGATCTTATCCATCAAATTGTCACTGAAAAGTCCAAACTTGTGTACACTAAGTAGCAAAAATCGATCTTCCAATTTGGAATAAATTCTTTTTGAGTTATTTGGAGGGTACTGAATTTTTAAATCTTCTAATGGATCATGTAAGGCTTCAACTTTCTGTGACAAAAGTTTCAGCTGACTAATTAGTTTTGCTAACTTCTTCTCACTAGATTCAATTTGAGAAATATATTTCTCGTAGCCTTCAATGATCTTATAGCTCTCCCAAAACTTTTTCAGATACCTTTTTACGTCTTCCACATCTTTATTTGACATTGCCTCACTAATTTTTTCGTATTCATTTCTGCCATATTTTGCGGATGCATGTATAAAGTTAGTAAAGTCTCTTCTTGTCCATCCATGGAAACTGTCTTGTAGCAATTTGGTCTTCAACTCGTTTTCTTCCGCAGTCAACGGAATCACCTCATCAACTTTCTTTTGTTCAATATCTCTTTTTTGTTCTCTATTTAAGTCGTCTTTATCTTCTTCAACTAAAAATTCTTCATCACTTTCACCAAATTCATCCAAAGTATACTTATACCCGATTTCCTTCTTGAATGCTAATTGTTCTCTTTCTAAGAGCTCTTTGAGTCCCGCAGGAAAAAATTGGTGGTCTTGAATGTTATATAGCTTTGGGTGTTTTACTTTTGCCAGAGCCAATTTATCCTTAGATGATTTGTTAGATGAGAGGGTTTGCTTCAATACATCTTTGTAGTAATTATCAATTGAGTAAGTCTGTTCTTTTCTTTCTCTCTTCGATGGGTTTATCCATATTCCTGTCAATCCAGAATTAGTACTCTTTTTCGCGAAATTCTGTCCATTCCATTCATAAGCTGAAGCGTCTGAAGTGAAGTTTTGTAAATCATCCAAACCTAATTTGTTGAACTTGGCATTCAAATTGGCAGTCTTCTCTCTTCCTCTTGCTAAAATAGAATCAATGTCATCATTTAACATAGAAGATTGTGATGAAGATTCGAAAACCTTTTGAGCACCATGTTGAATCATTCCCAACAAATCGTCTTTAGAGTTTCCAATAGTGGAATTATTATTGGATCTTCCTTGCTGAATAACTAATTGATCTAATCTCAACTTTTGAGCTGCCCTCTCTAGAACTTTCTCTTCAATGGCATTTTCACTTACAAATCTGAAAACTTGAACTTGCTTCTTCTGACCAATTCTATGAGCACGATCCATAGCTTGTAGGTCCGCTTGAGGATTCCAATCGGAATCATATAACACTACGATATCAGCAGTAGTCAAATTTATACCTAAACCACCGGCTCTGGTAGTTAATAAGAAGACGAACTTTTCTGAATCTGGAGCATTATATTGGTCAATAGCTTCAATTCTATCTTCATGGGAAGTAGAACCATCGATTCTACAATACTGGTAACCCCTAAAGAAACAATAGTCCTCTAAGATATCCAATAATCTCGACATCTGAGAAAAGATCAACACCCGTGATCCATCTTTCTTGAACTTCTTTAACATCTTATCCAAAATAATCATCTTTCCCGAGTTGTACACCAAATGTTCATCAGTAGTGTATGGAGGTCCTGGTTCGGCACCATCGAATAAATAAGGATGGTTACAGCATTTTCTTAGTTGCATAACAATGTTCAATAGTCTAGTTTTGCCTTCACGTTTACCAATAACCCCATTCACTGCATCAATATCTTTCTCTAATAATCGTTTATACCATAATAACTGCATTTCTGTCATACCAATGTAAATGTTGGTTTCTATTTTTGGTAGAAGGGATTTCTCCACATCGGCTTTTACTCTTCTCAATAAAAACGGGCTCAAAACTTGGTGTAGTTGTTGAACCACTTTATCTTGTCTTTCTTCCTTCTCCTTCTCTGATAAATCTTCTGAATCATTGGAACCTTGATTTTCGAACCATTCGTCAAAGACATCGGAGTCTCCAAACACATCTGGTAATAAGAAATTAAGTAATGCCCATAACTCATGCAAGTTGTTTTGTAGAGGAGTACCTGTAATTAGTAATCGATTCCTAGAATAAAACAAACGAATAATTTGAGATAACGAACTATCTTCATTCTTTATTCTATGAGCTTCATCGACAATAATGTATTCCCACCGAAATTTCTTCAAAACTGATTTTTCTCTTATCACCATCTCAAATGAGGTAATAAGCACATCAAATTTAGCCTCTAGTAACTGGTTGTTGATTATTTCGCTTCTATCGTCTTTATTCCCTTGCAACACTACTACGTTGACATCAGGGGTCCATTTTGCGAATTCTCTTCGCCAATTATCAAGAGTTGACTTTGGAACAATTACAATAAAAGGTCCGTCGATCCCCTTGATATACCTGAGATACCCTAAAAAGGAGATTGTTTGCAAGGTTTTACCCAACCCCATTTCATCAGCCAAGATCCCACTTAATTTGTTCTCGTATAGTGAAATCAACCAATTGAGCCCTTGAATCTGGTATTCTCTTAATTTTCCCTCCTTGACATAACTGGGGGATTCGGTTAAGACGGTTGTGTTATTTTCCTCGATATGTTCTTCGTCATTCAACAATTCCGCATCTTCTTCTTTTTCTGTCTTTCTTCTCTTCCTAGGAGTTGCCTTTTTCTTTGATTTGGCTTGGGTAAATGAAACTTGACTATCGATTTGTTTGATTAATTTCTTGAAATTAGCATCTTTTGAGGCGTTGATATCAATGAAGTATCGAAATAAATCAGTTAGTCCCAAAAGGTATTTGAATCTGGCCGTGGAATCGTCTACATCCCTTTGTTTGGCGATTTTGGGATCGCAATCGAGTAAAAATCTCTTTTTTCGTTGGTTTGCTGTTTCCTTGGACATCAAAAAAAGTTTTTAGGCGTTTTTTTAGTAATTTCGTCTGTAGGTGATGATCTTATGAAACCGGTATATGCAATTTGTTAGCGTGGTGATGATAGTGATGGCTATATATGTGATTGATTTAGCGTGTTTGCTCTATATTAATTGGTGGTGTAGGAGAACAATATGTGATGAGGTTTAATTAACGTTCAGGTTTTTTCGCCGGGATAAACTTTTGGGTGCTTCAACTGAGGGCATTATATGTTTATTCCACATTGATTTGTGCTGCTAATTTTTCTACTGCGCAGATTTGCCAGGACACGACAGTTGCAGCCAGAGAGAACCGTCAACTACGTCGGATGAGATTGAGCGATCTTACGAGTCGTATGATCGGGAAGAAGTCTCCACCGGATGATGGACGCCGGCTCTATCGTTGCTATAGAAGTTTGCTTCACGGTTTCGTGTAATAGTGTTGTGTACTCAGGTGCAGTTTTACTATGGGGAATTAGGCTATTGAATTGCTTTTCTTCCGCAGTATAATTCTTTTGCACGCGCCGAATCGATAAGATGCGAAAGTGCCTAAATAGGCAAGACACGTCAAAAAAAAGAAATTACAAACCAAATCCCAGATATTCTGAATGAATGCCAAAGAAATCATCCCAGGCAATAGATAAAATCGTGTAAGGTGAATGGTGTAGAGAATGGGCTCATAAATGTACTAGTCATGTAATTTTTTCAATAAAGCCCTGAACTAGTTGAATAATGATTCTATTGCGATCGATAATGGATTCCGTTATCGACAATGGAGTCTTTTCAATTGCTTGCTAAAGATAAACTATAAATCCCTTAGAACAAAGAGTCTATTATTCGAATGAAACTTGCTGTGCTTATACTCTAGAGTATTTCAGTGACGCCAGAAATTTGCTGAGTTTATTGTATAACATTTCCCTCAATTAACCCCCAGTCCAACTTTGCTTGTCCCACCGACTCGAGCCATTCATTACACTTTTTGAAAACCTTAGAGTCAAAAAACCCCCGACTAGCAGATAATGGAGAAGGATGCACTGACTTGAGTACACAAAACTTAGACCCATTACCATAGAGAAGCGCCTGAAACTTCAATACTCGATTCTGAGCTGGAGTTCCCCATGCCATTATCACAAATCCTGGTTTATTCTCCTTTTTGTAAAAGTTTATGGCCGTTTTAATCACCTCTTCTGTAAATGTCTCCCATCCTTGCTTGGCATGACTGTTGGCCTTATGCGCTTCCACCGTCAAGGCTGCATTAAGCATTAATATGCCTCGTTTGGCCCATGCGGTGAGATCACCACTTTTGGGAGTTTCAAACTCAGGGAAATCAATCTTTAACGTCTTGTATATGTTTACCAATGATGGTGGTGGACGAGTGGGCTCCAACACAGAAAACGCAAGACCATGAGCTTGATTGAAGTTGTGGTACGGATCTTGTCCCAAGATAAGACATTTGATTTTAGGAAGTGGTGTATAGTGGGACCAGGAATAGATTTGGTCTTGAGGAGGGAATATGGTCTTACCTTGTGACTTTTGGGTTTGAAGGAATTTTTTCAACTTCAAAAAGTATGGTTTGGTTAATTCCTTATGGAGGAATACCAACCAACTAATGTGTAACGTTTCAATTTCTAATTGTAAAAGTACTTTTTCCTCTTCACTCAAAGAATTTACCCATTTTTGTTTTTCAAAGTTGTATTTGGTAGCAAATTTTTCGTAATCATCATCAAAGGGCTCCACCACACAGTCGACTTCTGCCTCGACAGCGTCAACTTTGGTAGTTTCAACTTTGGTCTCTGTCTTTGGTTTTGCTTTGGTAACAAAGAAGTCTGTGATCAATTTGGCCTTCTTGTTACCCTTGGCTTCGAGTTCAATGCCTCGCTTGTGCTTCACACTCGTCATAAAGCCGGAGAAATTTGATGTAGCTGCTACGCGTCATTTAAATTAGCACCAATCACGAAATTCTACACCCGTACACTTGGACATAACACCCGTACATCCTCTATAAATGAATCTATACCGACCAATAATGCCCTATAGCAACTTCGTGTAGTAGTATGGATAGTCGTGGTCTTTCCTCAAGAAAATGCTAGTCAAGCAACTGAAGAGCAAATACAAGATTAGGTTATCCACGAGAATGAGTCCTAAGCGTAACTCTTCAGTTTGAATCATGCTCGATTCAGTGATTTCATACTTACCTAAGTACACCAAAATCACCAAACTCATAGCTAATGAAAGGTAGTTTGCAGCCACAATCAAGGTTTCAATTCCAAATTGATAATGTATTCCTCCGCTTATGACGATGATTTTGTTTGCTTCGTTTTTCGCAATGAATGGCACTCTCTCCATAGTAGAAAATTGGTATCCACTAGTGAAAAGAAGAACCGCTGCAATAATAATTGCAATGTAGATTTTCTTTTTCGATAAGTTTGATGTGATTAAATCCGGACCCCTTTTCTTGATCAATAGAATTATCCCGAAGGTTGTTGCGAAAGTCATAAAAAATTTCGAAACTTGATCCTCTTGTCTAATGAGAATATTCTTTTGTACAGTTTTAGAGATGAAATCAGCAAATTCAAACACTTGCTTGTCAAATGACGTAATAGGAATGCTCCATGGGATGTAAGGCTCGGTTAGAAACTTAAAAGGATCTTCAGATTCAGATCGCAGCTTTGATTTAGATGGTGGGAATACTCTTACTTTAGGAACAGTAGACATATCGAGGAACTTGAAAATTTCTTTGTTGGTACTATCCGCTAAATCCACATTGACAAAAAACAAAAAATTTGTGTGTAGGTAATCACTAAACCAAGCGTTACTGACTTTCCGCAAGATGCCTTCGAATGTTAAACATAATGAACAAGCATGAGTTTCGTCGGTGGAGGTAAACGTCATCACTGTGTAGTACTCACGATGTCCCTTCAAGATGGATAAATCGCTATTTTGGATCTGAATCACTCCATCCGGATATTGCAATGCTAACGACGTCAACCGGAGCTCATTGGGTAAATGGGAATTGTCTTCAATTTGTTGGCAGTAGACTCCACTTAGTAAGGATAAAGCCGCTAAAATGCACGGTATGACAGCGAGCAACATAGAAAGGAATGACGACTAAATGGAGCGGCAGCGGAAACAAACAACGACACCTAAAACTGCTATCGGGTTGTGCTTCAAAAAGAGCCAGCTTCAGTTGAGAGTTGGTTAAAATATGTACGGGTGTATTTACAGATGCATATACAAATATTTAATCCTATTCCTCGACAAAGTCCTGTTGTTCGTCTTTGTTGATGACCAAGAAGCCCAAGGTGACTATGACAGCACCAAATACGTACCAGACATGGACGTCGAATCCCTTCAAGATCCAATCGCCCACCATGGCCAACGGTATTGTCATCGAAAGTCCTACCGTCACTGTAAGCGGACTGGTCAAAAGGACTGCTTTACACCAACAGAAGTCACTAATAAATGTTATGAAGGCATTTATACTCAAAAGGGTTATGATGTAACCCGAAGGAGGCAATTCGAAAGTTTCCACCTTGGTAAAATGTAAAATGATAATAACTGGCCATAAGCCGAGCACACAGTAAATGCCAACAAATCCGAAGAATAGATGAGTGTTCAAGTTTCTTTCTTTGGTGGAGCCTTTGATCCTTATCCTGAATTTGAGCAATATTGTGTAGATACCGTATATCAAAGCCCCGGATAACGCCAAAAGATTACCCCAGATTATGAGCCAGTTATTATTAGAAGCAGGGTCACCGACCTCAGAAGCAGCATCTATTTTGGTCACTATTATAACCCCGGTGAAACTCAATACAATTCCTAAGATTTTGTTCTGGTTAATATTCTCAATAGAGTACAAGTATCCGATGAGTAAGGTGAAAAATGAAGAGGTGGTGGATAGAATGGTTTGAGAAGCCACGGAAGTGTAAGATAAAGAAGCATTGGTTACTAAATTTGCACTGAACCAAAGAATGATGAATTGTAGTGCCAATTTAATGGTATCATATATGCCAATATTCAACTCTGGACCGAAATCAAGATTCTTAGGAGTGTTCAGGGACTCGGCCGTTAATTCTGGCAAATTATCATTTGAACCATACGACGTGGCCGTTGGACCCTGGGATCCAGATTCTATGTCATCTTCTAAGGGTATGTAACGATAACCATTGTGGAACTCCAGTTTCACCACCCGGATAAACTGACGGGTAGATATACCCTCATACTTGAAATACGGCACCAAGTAGAATATAAAGCAACTGGTGTTAATGTAGGTGATGAAGAACGGTTTACGATAAACATCGGTTTCAAATAAGTCATTCACCAAGAATGACGATAGCACCCAGAATATCACGACTGATGAGAGATTAACTAGCCCTAGAATCCATCGTTGTCGGGAAGATAGTTGGTGTTCTTGCTTGAAGAACGATTGGAAAAACTTCAAGATCGCCCCTTTGACCATAACCACTGATGCCATTACGAGTCTTTTGTTCGTGGCCGTGACTATTTTTATGAATCTTCCGCTTTCCCAGTTTTGATGCCACACCTGAAGCCGTCTTGCATTATGAGGATTTTGATAAGAAATGTACGGGCTTTGACTCATTCGGAAAAACAGTCGCGATACGCGGTGTACGGGTGGATGTTTATTTATGTTGTTTGTCGGCGTTCCCATTTAGGAAATGCCCTAATAGATAACGAAAATTACCTAGGCAGGGCTAACACCTAAAATTTGTCGACTCTTCTTCTGCGAGATTTGGGTATAATTTAAGCTTCGCTTTCCATTAGGATGTCTTCCGCTAACCAATATGGCCGTCATGTCTCCAGTCCGAATGCTGACGAGGGTTCTCCGCTTATCGGGCATCGACCATCGCACTCTTTCCTTGATAACCCCATAGGTTCATTTCGCGGACCGAATTCATTGCATAACTTTGCTTCTTCATTTACTCGTGCCCAGTCATTTGCAGCGTCCAAGATCGATAATGACATTCATAAGAAAAGATCATTCTTCCATGATTCCTCCTCGTCTCCTAATCAAGAAGGTGGTGAAGAAGATGAGTTGTTTGATCCCGAGTTGATGGTTCCCTCCTCACGCGGAGAACGTTTGAGTGTTGTGATGCATGATATCGCTAACAGAAACCAAATGTTTGCTAGTTATGGTGGGGCCAGTGCTATTGACACTGCGTTGAACAATGACGTTTTCTATCAAGACGATATTATCAATGCGTTGAACAACTCTCGATCAAGAAATAACTCGGTCTACACCAATGCCATTCCTATTCCTACCAGAAAGATTTATCCTTCGCCTTCTATTTCCAGCTTAAGAACCTCCATTTCTTTTGCAACTACAGCATCGCATATCAATTTAAAACAAATTGAAGATAAGGATGGTAAAATGATCACCGTCATAGAAGGTCAATCGACTACTCCTCAAACCATCTTCAATTCCATTAATCTCTTGATTGGGGTTGGATTATTAGCATTACCAGTTGGTTTATTGAAAGCCGGCTGGATCATTGGAGTCCCTGTGTTGGTACTTTGTGGGTTATCAACTTACTGGACTGCTACGTTATTGTCCAAAACAATGGACACTGATAGTACGATTATGACCTACGCTGATTTGGGTTACGCTGCTTATGGCGCAACAGCAAAATTGCTTATCTCGTTGTTGTTCTCCGTTGACTTGCTAGGCGCAGGAGTAGCATTGATTGTTCTCTTTAGCGATTCCTTACATGCATTACTTGGAGATGAGGAAGCATGGACTACAACAAGATTCAAATTTCTAAGCTTTTTCATTTTGACTCCATTCACGTTCGTTCCATTAACTGTCCTCTCTATATTCTCGTTATTTGGAATATTGTCAACTATTTCAATCACTATTTTGGTGTTGTTGTGTGGGTTGATCAAAGCAGATGCTCCTGGATCCTTATTGAACCATATGCCTACTAACTTATGGCCTGAATCGATACCCGCGTTCTTGTTGGCAATCGGAATCTTGATGGCTCCATTTGGTGGTCACGCTATCTTCCCTAACTTGAAAACTGACATGCGCAAACCTCAAAACTTCACCAAATCCTTATTACCAACATACACAATAACTATTTTAACTGATTCTTCCATGGCAGTCTTGGGGTTCTTGATGTTTGGTAAGTACTGTAACAATGAACTTACTAATAATATCTTAATTACAAAAGGTTATCCTCCTTGGATGTATCCGTTAATTAGTGGTTTGATTTGTTTAATCCCATTGGCCAAAACTCCGCTCAATGTCAAACCAATCATATTATCGTTGGATTCGTTATTTGGAGTTTCGAATTATAATCCGATTGAAATCGTAGATCTCGATGATGAAGCTGACCTCACCGAATCAAAATTTGATTCCAATGGTTTTATAAATGGCTTTAAAGCTTCGGTTAGATTTTTTAATCGGATTTTTGTTAATGCATTGGTCGTTTTTCTCGCCATTCTTTTCCCTGAATTTGACAGGATTATTGGAATTCTTGGTTCCTCCATTTGTTTCTTGATTTGCATCATCTTACCATGTCTTTTTTACCTTAAGTTATGCAAAAATAGTATCCCTGCTTGGGAAAGACTTTGCGTTTATATAGCTATTGGTGTTGCTTCTGTTGCTGCAGTTGCTGCAACTTGGGCGACATTGACATTTTAATTTCTTACCTTCGCTTACCCTTTAATATAGTAAATTTTATTAGGCGATTGTGATATTTATCACATTATATAATACATCTATCAAGTATATAATTTTGAATTTCCAAAATACATTTTAATACATTACCCGCATTGAAAGGTTAGTTTTCTTTTGAATACGCAAGGAAACACTCAGATATCTTCATCATGAGACCATGGATCATAGAAGAATCCATCAAATAATCACAATTGAATTTGATAATTGCAGTTTGAAGTTTATCCTTATGAGTTCCATTAAGAGTTCCATTACTAGTCGCACCATTGGAGACTGACCCATTAGTTGATTTTTCAGTCTCGTCGTGATAATCGTTAATTGTTCTAAAGATCAATTCGAAAAGCTTTTTATACTTCAAATTTTTAGAATTCAAATTATCTTTCATGGATAACTTGACGAACAACATATTTCTGGAATCAAACTTATTGGTTTTGAAATTGAGCCCGATCATTATTTTATCTCTCAAGATCTTTTTAGCCGAATTAGCAGCTGTGAAATTAAGATTGAAAATGAGTTGGATTAAATTTAAATTTTCAAACCTGGTATCAAAACTTAATTTGTAGACTCCATTCGGTAATTTGCTATGATTATTATTGGCGAAATAATCCCTAATAGAAAAAATTGTGTCTAAAATAGGTTTGATTTCTTTCAAATATTTGATGGACCCAATAATTGAATTCTTAGTTTCCATGGCATTTTGATTTAAAAATTTGATGAGTAACTTAGTTTCATTCGTTTCGTCGTCTGATGGTTTAATAGTAATGGAACTGTTTTCCTGTTGGGGTAACAACAATTTGAACAGCTTGTAACCAGGATCAACATTAATAACGATCTCATTGATTTGGTTGTTGATGATTTCGATATTTGCCTGGGTCAATTGATCTAGTAACTTAATCAACTGATTGAATTTATTAAGATTGATGAAAATATTCTCCAAGAGGGAGTTATTGGTGTCATTTTCATTCATTTTCGTTGATAAGTCAATCAGATCTTGAATCTCAAACATTTCTCCTCGAAACGACAATCTCAACTTCGAAAAATCGTCAGAGTTGTCATTCACAGGTAAGTTTCTGAAATTACCAATCAAAGATAATTTCATTTGGGTTACGTTGTGGGTGTTGGATAATTTGATCTTCAAAAATAATGATGTCGAAGAGTTACTGATTGGTAAGAGGTCTCCATCATTAAACAACATAATGATGGACTCATAAGTAGACGATGAAGGTATGGTGGCATTCTCCTTTGGTAAATTGAACTTCTCAATGGCCTCACTAGACTCCACTTTAACATAATTGATCTTCCTTACTTGTAATTCCTCTATAATTAAGTGGTCGATAATCAAGTTCGAGCAAACAGTCGATAAATTATCGAAAAATTCGTAATTCAATTGTTCTTCATTGCCGAATTTCAACTTCTGAACCCATTGAATCTTCCATTCTCCTTTGATTGATTTGATTCCTGCAACCCACCAATATGTTTTCGAGGTCAAACCACTGATCAAATTAATCAAAAACCAACTTGAGGGCCAATTCTTACATCTATAGAATTGAATTTTGTTATGATTCCATCCTTCTTTTTCATCGATGAGGAAGTTGTATAATTTGGTAAGTTCATAATCATTTAATTCAATCACTTCATTAGTTATACGTTCAATGGTCATGAGTTTGAAACTAATTTCCTTGTTGAAAGTTTCTAACTTCAATTGAATTAAGTTAAAAACGACATTATCTATCATGTCCTGTTCAGTAATGAAATTTCTGTTCTTTGGGTTCGGTGGGGGGCTGTTGAGTTTATTAGTGATGGTGCTTTGAATAGGAGATGGGTTAATGAAGTAGAATAAGCCCGTAAGTGGATAAATCGAGAATATTGTGGATTTTGTTGGAGTCAATTTGATGAATATTTGATGAGGGTTTATCAAAGAACAAGAATCTTCAGGGAGAAATGTGACTAACTGGTTGTAAATTTTCGAAATCAACTCTTCTGAATGTCTATTGATAATTACATTTAAGATGAGATCAACACTTAAGTCCTCTTCATCGTCATTGTTAAGGGCTGGTATCGATTCCAAACTAAGCCCGTCATCATTATTGACGTACCTCCCATTCTTAAACCATCTGAAATTGATATTATAATTCTTCTCAATTCCTAACTCTATGAAGGATTTCCAGTTTCTTGACAAGTATTGCGAGGACCAATAATTAATAATTATGAGGCTGGACTGATACTTGAATTGAATTACATTTCTCCACTTACTATTGATGGACAATTGCTTCAATTGCCTAGCTATAAGATATAATTTGAAGGAAATGGAGTATTTGTGAAGGGTTTCGTATAACCCTTTAAGGCCACTTTTGAGTAATACTTGATTAATTATTCTTTCAAGATTTTCTCTGGCTTTCTTTGGTAATGTGGTGATAATTTTACTATCTTTATGAGTTATCAATGAGGTATCAGGGTTGATTCCAAATAAAAACTTGAAATCAATGAAGTAGAATGGAGATTTATAATAGTCCTCTGGTTCATAAATAATTAAGTCATTTGCTACTGTGATCGAAATTTGAAATTCGTTAGGAATAGTGAAGATTATTCGTCCATCTCTGATTTCATAATTATTAATGAATCTTGGTGGTAAATCATCCAATAGTGCCATTCTTGCATTCAACACCAAATTCAAATTTTGAAGCACTTCTAGCGTCTTTTCACTAGATATTTTTGAAGGCTTGATGAAGTTATATGAAGGGAGCTGAGGTCTTCCTTGGATTAATATTTCTAAACTGGTTAATAAATCGGAGTTGGGTAGTTTTGCTCCGGAGAATCGATTCAATTCATTTAATCCATAGCCCAATTGTTCGAAATAAAATTCTTGACCTCTCAACCAATTCACTAAATCAATTAGTTTGGAAACATCTTTGGAGTTTTGGGCCCATTTAACTAAGGTATATAGCTTGATGAAATCTTGTCTTAATGATATTATACCAGTAAGAAATTTGCTCTTTCTGCTTGAATCAGACTCGGAATTGACAGTACTGGATAAGTTTTCAATGATGGTCAAGATTTGCTTGTATGCTTCTTGAGAATGGAATTTCAATATGTTTGATAGCGGTATGATATTGTTCGTTATATGGGGTATGGGAGGTAGATCAGACGGCTTCGACACGCTGCCGTTTGTATCCATCGTGGCCGGCGATTGTTTCCCACTCATAGCGCTGAACTAAATAGCCAATATTAGGAGTCAAAAAGTAAAGATGGAGATGTAGCGGTTAAGTGGGTATGAGTTCCGGTTCTGGATGAACCAAATGTGCGGGTACAACGTGATGATTAACCAAATCACTGACTATTGAAATATCACCAAATGAGAAGAAAGGAATCTTTCATACACTGCAGAAGAAGGAAAGTAGGCAGATGATTGGTTGTTGATACTCCAAAGTAACAAGGAAAAGATAATGAAAGTGAAAAAGTTCACACGGTTGAATTGACTTTTTTTTGAAGCGTAAGAAAAATGAGGGTCGGATCTTTTTTCTTCAGGCTGTGTGAGCGAGGACATGCAATAAGAAGCAAGAGCCAGTGAAGTAGAAAAAGACAAGGAATTGTCAGGGCAAAGGAAAATAGATTGCTGGAGATTATAAGAACAAGATAAAAGAAGTAAATGATGTTAAAAGAATAGGATCAAAGAAAAGTGCAGAAGTTTTTTTTTTCGGGTAATTTTCTTTAATTATGTGAGAAATGGCTGAGAAATCTGGAAAAGCTGTGAAAAATCTACAACACTCTAAAACGTAACGGAGAATTAAATATATATGTATACAGTGAAGGGGTCAGAATTCGTAAAATTCACTAGGAAGTGATTGTTTTATCCAAGCAAACTCCAGGCTCTCTATCAAGTCACGAATAGTCACTCTCTTATCCTTTCTTACTAACAAGACTTCAGCCACTCTCTTTAAGTCGGCGATGATCAGTTTTACCTCGGGAACGAACTGACACCCTTCCGAGTCCAAGTTGGCCACCAGGACCCAGTCCCAATCGATCATGGCAATTCTATGGGCCGGGTTATTCCGCAGTCTTCTTCGCTTGATAACAGACGGAGACACACCTGAGTTAGTGAGTAAATCGAGTGGAGGCAAGTCAAACGGGAGTCTATCTTCAATCAATGAATAAACCAACACCCCCACAGACCATGAGTCGGTCAATTTACCATTGTATTTGACCCCCATCAATATTTCTGGGGCGATATAGTCCTGGGAACCACATCTAGTGGAGAGAAGTTGGTCGGCATGGGGAAGTTTTTTCGAGAGGCCAAAGTCAGACACACAGCAGATATTGAGATTGCTCAGTAGTCGGGGAGAGTTTACTACCTCACACAAGTCGGAGAAGTTGTAATTGAGAAGAATGTTCTCAAGTTTGATATCTCGATGAACAATGTTTTTATGGTGCAAGTATGCAATCCCGATGATGACCTCACAAACGACTCTTTTCAAGATTTTCCAGTAGTTGATGTTGGTGTAGTAGTTGAGCTTGGAGAAGGTGGTCAGAAATTCAAATAAATTTCCTCCAGGACAGTAAATTAAGAACAATTGTTGGTCATTTTGGGACTTGAGGGTGTCCAACTCGGATTGGGAGATTTCTGGAGGGGTTTCCAAGTCTTCCTCGTCCTCGAGGGAGAAATCGGCGGAGATGTTGAGGTTATAGTCTATTAGGTGGATTAAACAGGGATGACGGATTTGCCTGAGGATGCTGATTTCACGTTTGATGTATGATTTGAAATTATCAATTTCGGCTTTGTTAGTTAGCGGGATGGAGACGATTTTCACCGCCACACGGTCATTTTCTTGGTTGACGTTGACGGCCAAGACTACGGTACTGAAATTGCCCGAGCCCACTTGTTGGTGGAACTTGTAGTATTTGTCGGTGTGGACGGCATGGAAGATGTGATGGCTGTACTTTGACGGCTGTGAGGGCACGGTTGGGGGAGACACCGAAGACAGGGCAGAGATGAGGGGATTGGAGATTATTCTTTTATGGGAGGAGGAGGTCAACGAGTTTGCTCTGGCTGATACCAGCATGGGTCTATACTCTGAGATTACCCTCGCTTTTGTAGGAGAGTGACGGGTCAATGTGTGGGATCGTTTGGGGAGGTCTATGGCGTTGGGGGTGAAGTTTTGGAACTGGCCGCAGGTTTCATCATCTATGACTGGAGTTGGAAGTTGAGTGATTTGGTCGAAGTTGATGCTGGACGATGCTGTCAGCGGAGAGAGCCTGATTGGGTCACCTAAAGATGGGGCAGAGGTTTCTGGCGGAGGAGGAGGGGGAGGCTGACGAGGCGATTGCGATGGAGGCCAGTCGAGTTTTAAGGGGGACTTGTTCTGAGCAGGCTTAATGGGCTGGAACAAGGGATGCATCCTGTCCATTTCGTCTTTGCTATCTGTCATGGCAGCAAACACACGGTGGGGGTGGAACGAGAAGCGAAAGCAAGGAAAATAGACGAACCTAAGCTTACCAATGGCAGGGGAACGCTTTAGAATCTTAAGAACAATAAGAAGAAGACAATGACAAACTTGAGAAACTATTCATCCAAAAAGCATAAAAAAGAGCTGGCCAAAGGTTCTAAACACTAGGCCCCAAATTGTGCGCTAGAACTGGCTGGCTAAAAAGAGAGAAAACCCGGGCACCACAAAAAGGCTGGTTATGACCGATGCGCCTGTCATTGGCTTGGGTCCACCAATGGGTGAGCGTGGGGCGCAGAAGGGCATGGAGCAGGTGGAGCGCGCGGGGCGAAACCGGTCCAGCGTGGCGCGAAAAATAACGAGCATGGCGCAAAAATAGGTCCAGATCGCGCCGCACATGACGATCAATTAGTCGAGGACACCCCACACAGGAATGGCCATACAAGGAGAAAATAGGGTAAAATCTCCAACAACTTCCACCTCCTATCAGACATGGGCAAGAATCGAGGAATTACATATGCGGTTGGGGCATTGGTGGTCGCAGCCCTTTTGGCATTGTTCATGAGCCCTGTGCGGGAGACGGGTCTCGCGTTAAGAAACACTCTGCTTGCAATCACTAGCACCGACTTGGTGACGATGATCAAAAGCCGGGGGACAGACTTGATTCCCCTTCTGTTGACGGACCTTCAGCAGTTTGTCACTTTCAAGACCATTGGTGCTGGGATATCAGCCTTGGCGGTTTTGGCGGGCACTTCAGCCTTGGTCCCGTATGTGGGAGGGCTGGGGATATTCTCTTTTTTAGTATCGGTGGTGGCTTTGGGTGTAATGGTGGTGGGATATATTTTGTGGCAGAGGCAAAAGTGAGCGAAGAAGCGATGAACTAAGCGGATGGACGACGAACGAAGAAGAACGACAAACGAGAGAACGTCAAAGAACGACAAACGAGGAAGAACGAGGAAGAACCACTGAACCACCAGCTAGATACAGAACCCATACGAAGAAACGAACTATTATACGAATCACGACAAATGCCGGAATGAAACTTCACTACTTAGCGGTAACACACTCAACTTCCAAACAGTGTTGGCTGTTGCATAGCTGTAATTGTGTTTGACAGTAATGTTTTGTATTTGATCCCCTTTATAGGTAAGTACTACATATGCTACTACAATTCCAATACTCTACCTCTACAAAAATCCTTCCAATACCCTATGGGCTTTTTCCAATCTCTCAATTCCAATCTCGTACCTCTTGTCATCAAGAACCATATCACTGGTGAGTCTACTTAAAGCATCAATGATCTTCTCAATGAGTTGCTTCTCTTTCACCGGTAAGTTCAATTGGTTGAATTCCTCACCAATAACCGTCCCGTTGATACTCTCTAACAAGTTTATTAACGTATGATACGAGAAAGGCTTAAGATTTCCTGCTTCACTCTCCGGTCTGACTCTTTTGGATTTGGCTCGTTTGGCCTTGGTCTTTTTCTTATGGTGACGGGTGGAGTCCTTCACCGACTTTCCTCTCAGAGGTTTGGATACGAGCACCGGCTCTTCGATGTCGTAGTATTCGTCGTCATTCGCCAAAGGTGCTTCTTCTTTTATGGTCAAAGAAGTGTCATAGGCGGGCTCTTCGGCATCAGCACTAGCAGAACCACCAGCACCAGAAGCAAGTCCAACAGCACCAGCAACTCCAGTAACTCCAATAGCTCCAGCTGCAACTCCAGCCCCAACAGCTGCTGCAACAGGGTTAACCAAATGCTCCTCCTTCTCTTCATCTTCTTCTCCGTTCTTCTCTTTCTTTTCCTCTCTTTTATCATTCTCTTCTTCTATCTCTTCCTCTCCCTCTTCTTTCTCCTCCTCCTCCGGCTCTAAGGGAGCAGTGGCTGCAAATTGTGTGCTGGGAGGCCTCACTGGCCCACCCTCTTTTGAAAACACCCTGCTGCCCTCTCGACTAACACCGCTGGCACTACGGTGTGTTTCGTTCCACACCTGAGGCTGAGAAACCGCTCTAGAGGGGGGTTTTGAGAATTCGACGTCAGGTTCAATGAACTCCGAGTTGTTATCTTCATCATGTCCGTCATTTTTCATGGTATTCAACATTGAGTTTTCTCTCTTGGGCAATTGTACCGTTGTCATTGACCGTTCATCAATGGCACCATCGTCGTCACTAGCAAGGGCTTTCATTTGGTTAGAAGCAATGCGGGCCCGGGTGATGTTTTCAGCGCTGGGTCGAGGTGGAACTACGGGCATGGTCTTTGGCTTGGCCTCTTCCACATCAGCAAGTAATGAATGCGACAGGCCGCTGGTATATTTAGCATTATCGGCAGTTTCGTAGTTTCCGTCAGTAGACGCTTCAGAATGGCCAGCTGATAGTGGATGGGAAGCATTAACAGTTATTGGGGGAATCTGGGGAACCGATTTGGTAGCGTCGTCTTCGTCGCCGATTTTACGGAAAATCTGCTGATTGTAATCTCCTCTCATGGTCCCTGCTCTTTCCATGAGTCTATCCAAATCTTCAGTATAAGTCAATGAAAGTCCTTTGTAATGGCCTTTTCTCGTCTTTTTAAACTTATCAATATCTTTATGTAAGTCGCTATCAACTAGGACGGTTTCACTCTTGGGACGCCGATTAGATCTAGGTGGAATTGCTCCGTCAATGGTGGTGCTATAACTGGCCATTGGCTCTACAACCTGCGACTTGCGGTTTATTGACTTCGTATTCAACTTCCCAATCTTGATAGAGCCTTCTTTCGAAAATACAGAATCGGTCTCGTCATCAACGGTTTCTGGCTTTAATGGGGGTGACGAGCGAGGAGGTTGCAGGGGAGAGTTATGCGAATACTTCACTCGAGGACTCTTATCTTGATTAATGGCCTGAACAGACACCTGTTGGGCGACTTCATTGTCGTACTGTGAAATATTGGAAACAAGCGAGTCTCGGTGTGCTAAACTCAACGGAGCCGATGGCACATGGAAGCTTTTGAAGACACTGGACTTCGGTGTATGTCCAGGGGTAGGAGTTAAACTATCATATTGAGACGAGGCCTCTGAAGCGATTCTCTCTTCTGTGGGGTGTGGGTTGGTGGAATTCAAGTTTTCCGACTGTGTGTATGAAAAATTGGATGCTGTCTCGTCCTTTCTGTCCTGCTGACCGTCCATGACTGGTTGTGGGTGTCGAATGAAAGAAAACAAGAAGAGAAATTAATCCCCTTTTTTTTTTGGATCTCTGATTATTTCATTATCAAAGTTGTTTTGCTTTGTTCCCAATTAGGAAAGGTAATTGCATGTTTGAGGTGCACGGGTGGATATCGGATACAATCTGGTGTACGAATGCATCTTTACGAACCAACTCGAAAGTTAGTGAAACTGTCGTGCAAATGAGATATTTAGCTCCTCGGCTGCCGTTTGGAGGGCCACGACTAGTTGGTATTCGGTATGATTCGTATTTCTCACGAAGCCCTGTCAATTTGGAGACATATTGCAAAAGATTGGAGAAATTCGAGCAAAAGTATCCTAAACCTACTTCTTCCCTATTTATAGACCTTATCAAAGCCAACAGACTACTACAGAAAACCAACACACAGCCGGTGATAAAGCATGATGATTTTTTAGGCATCATTTCCAACAAATCCAACACCGAACTTGAAGCAGACCTCTGGCAGATTCTAAGTGCAAAATACAAAGTGCTCACCAATCCAGGAGTATTCAGCAAGTATTTATTCACCAACCCTCCTCCAACGAACCACACCCATCGGCTATTTAAACTAGCTCAGAATGACTTTGCATTGATCAAACCGTTCCTCAATTTCCTTCTCAAGCAGCATGATTATCACTCCTGCGTCAAACTACTAGACTCCACCTACAATTCGCAGGATTTCTTACGACGGCTGCAACATCATCTCATAATCAAGGGACTCCAAATCGCGGGGCTGACGTTACTCTTCCTGGCAGTAGAATGGTTTTTCATGCCGCTTCTTCCTCTCTATTTCTACGCTATTGTAAACTCAGCCATGGTTGCATGCGTGAGTATTGGGCTTCTAAAAGTGCTAGTACCGCAGAGCATAGGAAGAATCAGCTGGAGACCGTACAATTCCTTGTTCTACAATTACCTACATCGCCACGAGCTCTTGATGTTCAGCAAAATCCTCACCCACTTTGAAGAACACAACGAAGTCACCATCAGAAACTTCCATCGTAGTAAAGTCCGTCAAGTGGCCAGTTTGAAGGTGTTTAACCTGAACGACTATGTCATCGAACTTCTCAATAGTAAAAATGTCGCACCTGCAGACTCATCTCAGGAGGATGAGGAAATGAGCGACATTCAGCGTTTTTTCCGGGCCCAGCTCTCCAAACGGAAGCTTCTCCTCGGCGACCTTCAGGAAGAGTTGATGTTCTTGGAGTTCTGGTTGACTCACGGGGAGAATTTTGTATGGGTCGAGCCGGACCAGGATCCTGCTGAGGTTATAAAGTTCATTAAACACTGAGTGTACACTTTTTTTTTTATATGACGCGAAACAACGCGAACAATCAAAAACAAATAGTTTGTTCTATTAATCACCAACGGCCTCCCGTATTCCCACTGTAGATGGGTTACATTCAACTTCCCACTCCGAGTGACTTGGATATCATTGGTGCCATTCGCTTCTCTAGTCGGGACAACCAACTTTTGGTATCATCATGGGACAACAAATTGATCCTCTACGACATAAATGAATCGGAACCAGTGCCCAAACCCACCATAGCAGCCAACTTCGTGTCCAAGTCCCCCATTCTTAGTATAGAGTACGGCACCAATTCGAACAAGGCATTTTTGGGCGCATTGGACGGCAGTATACGACATATTGACTATGAGAATTTGAAGATTCTGGCAGAAAGCCTCACCAAAGTACCTGAGGAAGGAATCTCCCATGGGATTAACAATATGACTACGATCGAGGGCAAGGAAAACATGATCGTGACTACTCTGTTCAATGGAGATATCAAATACATCGACACCCGGGTCAGCAGGCCGGTTCATGAAAAGTCGACCGGGAAGAAAATCTTCGCCATGGATACTACCTCTCAATACGTGTGTGCTGGAATGGCATCACGACAAATTGAAATCTACGACCACCGAAATTGGAGCCAGCCGTACCAGGTCCGAGAAAGTGGCCTCAAATATCAGATGAAGGATTTACAGTGCTTTCCTAGTGGAGAAGGGTATGCCATTTCCAGTATAGACGGAAGAGTGTCCATGGAGTACTTTGATACTTCACCCGAGGTGCAGTCGCAAAAATTTGCATTCAGGTGTCACCGAACCACCAATAAGGCCACTCACGAGGACGAAGTATTCCCTGTGAACTGTTTACGATTTAGCTCAATCCATAATGTACTATACACCGCGGGCTCTGACGGACATGTGTGTCTATGGAACTGGCAAAAGCGAAAGAGAACCAAGCAATACCCCAAATTTGACAACCCTCGGCCTGTAACTCACATTGACTTGAATCATAGTGAGGAGATTTTGGCCGTGGCAACTAGTGACGATTCGTACAAGAATCGAGGTGATTTTACTCAGGTAGTAGATCCCTGTCCTAGCAAAGTGTATATAAAACTCCCTGATCGACAGGAATCCTGATAGATGACATTAAATATTTTTATGTATAATGCAAGTGCATGCATGAGGCGGATTAAATTTGAATTTTCTACAATAGCTCTGCACGCCATAATTGCCCAAACGAGAAACAATAAGAGAAGAACTGTTGCTATTTTTTCGGCTAACAAAGCAAGTGTCCCGCCTGCCATGGACCAATTCGGCAATGACATTTATAAGGCAGAAAAAATAATGTTCGCGAGATGTCTTGTTTTTTTTTTTTTTCACTCTCCACCAATATAGTTCCTAACAGTGAAAGTCTGAACGCAAATATATAGATAACGAGATGTCATTCACTGAAAGCACCGATGAGTTCAACAAGTGGCTCATTGAACAAAAAGTGAAGTTATCGCCAAAGGTGAAAATCGAAGACTTGCGTGATCAAAACCAAGGAAGAGGGCTCATTGCTGTTGAAGATGTTGGGGAAGATGAAATGTTGTTCTCCATTCCCAGGAGCGCTTGTTTAAGTGTGGACAACTGTTCCTTAGTGAGAGATAAGCCTGAACTCAAAGAAAAGTTGATGCATTTAAATCATTGGGACTCCTTAATTATTGTATTGATATATGAGCTCAAAATCGTGAAAAACAGTCCATGGGTGCCGTACTTTAATATCCTTCCAATCAGCGATGAAAATCATGAATTTAGTCAATTGATGTTTTGGTCTGAAAGCGAATTAGAATATTTGAATCCTTCGTTGATTACTGACAGAATCGGCAAAGATTTGGCTGAAGGAATGTATAAGAAATTGCATCCCAAAATCACCATCGAAACTTTTGGCTTCACTGGGTTGGATTTTTCGTTGGAAGAATACAATAGAATTGCGTCGTTGATTATGTCCTACTCGTTTGATGTGGAGAGACTTGAGCTCCTTGGAAGAAAGAAGCAAAAAGAAGAAGACGAAGAAGACGAAGAAGACGAAGAAGAAGAAGACGAAGAAGAAGAAGACGAAGAAGAAGAAGAAGATAATGATGAAGATAATGACGACAGTAAGCAAGATGCTTCGGTACCCACCCAAGAGCGTGTTTCCACTGATGATGAAACTGAAAAGAATATTCTCGCCGATAACTTTTTCAAAACTATGGTACCTCTCGCCGACACATTGAACGCCGACACTACTAAGCACAATGCCAGTTTGATGTACGTGGGTAAAAACTTGGTGATGAAGAGTATCAGGCCAATTAGAAGCGGTGACCAGGTGTTCAACACATATTCAGACCATCCAAACTCCGAAATTTTAAGAAGATATGGCTATGTAGAAATCACAGGATCAAAGCATGATTTCGGCGAAGTTCCATTGGAGTTAATTAAGAAGGTGTTTTTGGATACCAAGGCAATCTCAGAGCTGTTTTTGAATGAGGCACTTTCGATCATCAATGAAAAAATTGCTAGAGATACGGAAAATGAGTTGGTTGATATTGTTCTCGATTCTTACGATTGTTTCATTTCGGGGGAGGTTATTCTTGAACTTGTGTTTGTTGTCCAAGTATTGACGATTATTGTGGCTATTAATTTGCTCAAATCAATGGAAGACTTGAAATATGAATCAAAGTTCACTCTTATTTCAAGAATATTCAAAAAGTGTTACCAGCTTATTGAATCGAAAAAGTTGACCAAGTTATTCTTGTCCAACTATAAGAAGATTCTCAACCTCAGAATACTGAGTTATCCAGATATTGCTAAGGAAGCGTTCAATAATGATCAAAAAATTATCCTCACTCGTCGGTCGATGGCTGACATTGTTATAAAGTCAGAATATAAATCATTAACCAATTGTCTTGAGCAAGACAAAGTATTTACCACCGAAAATGGTAAATACCTTTTCATTGATGACGAGAAATTAATCAGAAATATTGTAAAGAAGAAGTTTTTCCTAGACTCTACAACCAGCGATGAAGACACTCTTCTTAATAATGAGCCATCCGCCAAAAAGCATAAAGCTGATCCTTCTCCATGAACATTAAGACGTTTAATGCTATTTAAGAATATATTTGTCTTGTTTGTCTTTCCCCTTTGTGCGTTTTGTTCTCCAATCCCATTTTTTTATTTTCCTTGGTTCTTTTAGATCATGATATTTTCACTTTTGTTTAATGACTGCTTTTTTTAATGACTATGTTCACAACATTTTTATGATAGAATTGTATATTACAATGAATAACGGGGTATCTTTCTCATTTCCGAAAACTATGGTTCACTGTTGTAGGTTACTATCGTATGTTTTTAGGTTATTGTATGCTTCCTACGCTTAATTATTGTACGTGACATTTTATTAATTGTTGATTATAAACGGAGATCCTTCTCTGTTTCCCTTTTGTTTGATTTGAAACTAATATAAAATCATTAATGTATGAAGAATTGAAGAAGCTGAGAGCCCTACCATTTTGGTGAAGGCATACCGGAACTGGATTGAGAACTGCTAGAAAACTTGTTGGATCCGGTTAAAGGTTCCTCCAGAGATCCCGAATCGCTGTCATCACCATGATTAGTATTATTCTTGATTTCGCTCATTGTTTTAATTATAAGTGGTCTTGGTCTTGAAACTTGGAACCCCTTTTGTGCACCAACTTCTGTTGGTTTGACTCCAAACCATCCTTTAGCATATTCAGACCATCCAGGATGCCCAGCAGATTGCTGATGATAAATTACTTGCTTTGATGGCCCATTTTGATCGGGATCAGGGGATTTCATGTCCCAATGTCTTGATTCCCATAAAGCTTTAATTTCAGGGTCAATCGAGGCATCAACGAAATACTTTTTGTAGATAAGATCCGCCTCTCTAAATGTATAATCATTTTGTCGTTTTCGAACATTTGACCGTTGCTGTTGCCTATAAAATGAAGTCTGGGAGCTGAAACTTTCAGTATCTAGAGCATCCGCATACCAAGAATCATTGATGGTCTCACTGTTGCTGGTGACACGAGGTTTTGTCGTTATCTCATTAGCCTTATATAAGTTTCGATTCGTGCCTCTGAAGTAGTAATCTTCCATTTCATCATCATCATGGGTGATATAATGAGTGGCATCATGATTACTTTGGAGCATTAGATCTTCATAACTCATTCTGCGACGAAGCGACTTGGAATTGACTTGAGGCTTCATTATAGGTTCAATGTTATTTTTCAATGGTTGGAATTCAAATTGCTTGTAAAAGTCATCAATGCTAGTATTGTTGGCTATGGTAGAGAACTGTTCATATTGCTTTCTTTCTTTTCTCTCCTTCACAATAGAAATAATAGTACTAATGAAACAATAAGCCAACTGGATGATGAAAACCAACGCGACTACTGCGTGAATCAACAATTGAGCAAAGGCAACATACGTCCTGGGAGCTTCACCAACTTCAAGCTCGCGAATGTAAGGGATGCACAAAGCTGTAACGAAAAACCTGGCAACTGGTAATATCCATCTCAGAGTCGTCCAAGTCATCTCGAGATAGTAAGGTTGAATTGTGAAAAGAAGTACTAAGTCAATGAGTTCGAGTATAATAAGAACCACTACTTGCACTAGGCCCGACTTCTGAAGACATCCAATGATCAAAGCTTTGATCAATAAGGAGAGATAGTCAAAAATCACAAAGTAGACTCTATTAGGATGATAATGGTGATAGCTGAAACCCCAAAGAAGAATAGTCTTCATCGAAGTGTACAATCTGGAAGCTCTCTTGCTCATTAAAAATCGGTATTTACGGAAACCTATAAGATACTTGAACACGAAAAAACATGCTAAAAGTATCCATACCAAAAACAAAAGAGAGCCCAATACAACAGTTGTATAAGGAATGCCCGAAAATGGCTGAACATATTCGGTAGCATATTCGGTAGAATTGGTGGCATTTGCTACAGGCATTAAAGAACCTGATTGAACTGACATTGACAGATGAGAGCCCAGGAAAGTGGGGGAGGCATTGATGGAAGTTGAAGTTGGTTTATAACTGAAAGGAACAAATAAATCGTCATAATCCATATCAGTTGAAAAAGCACTTGATTTCATTCGATTTAAGTTTGGGTAGAAGATATGTCTGCCATTCAAATTGTCAGCTATTCTAAGCATATAGCAGGTCAACACTAAGAAGGGGAAAGCAAACAATGATAAGAACGTTGATAGAACATGTCCCACCATATAATACATATTCTTACTGAAAGAAAGTTCATAAGTCTTGAAGTCTAGTTGGCCATCTACGTCCTGGTCTGGTGTCTTTTCGGTTTGAGATGGTTGCTGACGATGATTAAGAAAGTATTTATCAAACAACGCCTTTACCCCAAGAAAGATCTGTTGGGCTGTCATAGAAATAGCGATCCAACAAATTAAACAAAGCATAAAATTAGGCCAGCTATCATGCATCGATTGGTCTGTTGAATAGACTGCCAAAGTTTTCAATCCACCCCTATTCATGGTGACGTAGATATTATCGGCCTTGATACGATGACGAGGCCTATGCACATTGATGAGTCGTATTCCGAGGAGAGCACACCATCTAAGTTGACCGATTAATGGTTGGTAGAACCCAGGGTATTGAATATTTAAACCACCGATGAATAATGCAAATTGTAAGTAAATAATGATCCGTTGTACTGTAGCATCCAACTGCCGTAGTAAGTTTCGATTACATATGGTGGACGCGGTGAAAAGGAAAGGGTTGGAGGTTTCTTGGTACGAGGAACTGATGATTGTGAAGAAGTTGATGAAAGCTGTGGTTAACAATAGTACGATAATACCAATCAAAATAGTCTTTGATATCCACTCTGATTGCACTGGGGTGATGTAAGCACGATTGCAGACAAGGACAGTGGAGGCTTCATCATTGCTGACAACCGAGAACCGCACGGCGTATGACCCGAGACGGTGGAAATGTTCTTTGATGTCAGCCTCGTAGTATAACATGATCGAGTCATTCTGGTATAATGGGCATTGGACAAGGGTACCGGTGCTGTTATTGAATATTGATTTTATTGACAGATTTGCTTGCAAAAGAAGAGAGTTGAGAGAATGGGTGTAGCTATGATAGCGATGACGATTGTGGTCACGCTTCTTGAACCCGGCATTTTGGCCCCCTGGTAGCGCAGTGTGATGTCCGCTTGCAGGAGTTGTGCCGATGAGGGCGCCAGGGGTGGCTGGGTGGTGGAAGCGAGGGCCTTCTCGGTATTCGGATGTATTCTTGACCGCAACCATGTCACAGAATCGTTTATTTTCATTGATGAAGGTCTTTCCCATGAACTGTATTTCCACGTGGAAGGTTGTGTAACGGTTTGTGGTGGTGTTGACATCGCTGACGAGGACATTGGTGTTATTAAAGAAGGGATGCTCCATAACTTTGGAGTTGAGTAGGAAGATTAGCTTTTGACGATCATCATCAAGAGCAACGTCAATAACGAAGGTTTCAAATTTGAATCCGGAATCCTCAACATCATTACACGCGTACGTCTGAATCAAGGCTGCCCACGACAGTCGTAGAAAGGTTAGAAGAAACCACGGTAGTATAAAGTGACACGAGCGCATGAGTCAGGCAATCACTGAGATCGGAGAGATAATGAGGCACGTAGTTGGTGATAACTTGAGGCCTGGTGATACGATAATTTTTAGTTCTATAATTCACTGTAACGATCGATGATTATCAAATGCTCATATCTAAAATAGAAGAAGGAGACTGGTGACTATAAAAAAGAAAAAAGAGGTATAAATATTTGTTTGAGAAAAGTATGAGGAAAGAAGAGAAAAATCTTTGCTGAGACCTGTATGCAGCCAAATGTAAATGTTTAGCGCGGTGACTAAAAAGGGCCAGGGGTCTGAAGATAGAGGTGTGATTTCATACAAGAGCATTACACGTTCCGGGCCCCAGGGAGGGGGGTATATATTTATTATATATTTTATATTTATCATTTATATTATAATAAAAATAATAA